>OW804095.1:3759175-3887627 GCA_942159475.1 Sthenelais limicola | reverse complement strand
TGGACTATTATATATTTCCTATACTACTCACGTCTCTAGGTAGTGTAAACATTATCCACAAGATGGAGCTATTACTATAGGCTACTACTTTTATTTACTCCTCATGTACTGCAGTGATACTTCTTTATGTACTACACCCATTGATGTGTGGGATCAATTAATATAAACATAAACAATTGACACCAGCTTACATTTACAGGGATGACCATTTCCTGTTCTCCCTAATCCTTTAACAATCAATGCAGCACCGTACTTACGCGTTGTAATCTATAGAGTATTCTCCAGTATTCTCCCTCATAATCTGTAATCTATAAAATGAACAGGTGCTTGGCAGAAGGTGGTGGGAGGCTATCCTCACTGTTCAACATTCAACTCACATACAACAAGTTTAAAGCTGCAATCTCAGCTAACATCGGTCAAAACTAGATTTTCTATTTTTTTTTATTTGCATCCTTCTTATCAAAAAGGCATTTGACAACAATTTTGGAGGATTTTGTCAGGTTGTTTTTGCTGCATAGCTTCATAAAAGTCCATATTAGACATTCCTTTGGTCACTTCACTTAATACTACTCAGCAGCAGCCATTTTTACTCGGCCTATTTGGGTTCAAATTCTTAAGTAACTCTTGTATAAACATATAGCAGCAGCAGAATATTGATAAATCCAGTCCTATAAGTCATAATATGAGTAACACTTGTATAAACATATAACAGCAGCAGAATATTGATAAATCCAGTCCTATAAGTCATAATAGGAGTAACTCTTGTATAAACATATTAGCAGCAGCAGAATAATGATAAATCCAGTCCTATAAGTCATAATATGAGTAACACTTGTATAAACATATAACAGCAGCAGAATATTGATGAATTCAGTCCTATTAGTCATAATATGGGTAACTCTTGTATAAACATATTAGCAGCAGCAGAATATTGATAAATCCAGTCCTATAAGTCATAATAGGAGTAACTCTTGTATAAACATATAACAGCAGCAGAATATTGATGAATTCAGTCCTATTAGTCATAATATGGGTAACTCTTGTATAAACATATTAGCAGCAGCAGAATATTGATAAATCCAGTCCTATAAGTCATAATAGGAGTAACTCTTGTATAAACATATTAGCAGCAGCAGAATATTGATAAATCCAGTCCTATAAGTCATAATATGAGTAACTCTTGTATAAACATATAACAGCAGCAGAATATTGATAAATCCAGTCCTATAAGTCATAATATGAGTAACTCTTGTATAAACATATAACAGCAGCAGAATATTGATATATTCAGTCCTATAAGTCATAATATGAGTAACTCTTGTATAAACATATACCAGCAGCAGAATATTGATAAATCCAGTCCTATAAGTCATAATATGAGTAACTCTTGTATAAACATATAACAGCAGCAGAATATTGATAAATCCAGTCCTATAAGTCATAATATGAGTAACTCTTGTATAAACATATAACAGCAGCAGAATATTGATAAATCCAGTCCTATAAGTCATAATATGAGTAACTCTTGTATAAACATATAACAGCAGCAGAATATTGATAAATCCAGTCCTATAAGTCATAATATTAGTAACTCTTGTATAAACATATAACAGCAGCAGAATATTCATCAATCCAGTCCTATAAGTCATAATATGAGTAACTCTTGTACAAACATATAACAGCAGCAGAATATTGATAAATCCAGTCCTATAAGTCATAATATGAGTAACTCTTGTATAAACATATAACAGCAGCAGAATATTGATAAATTCAGTCCTACAAGTCATAATATGAGTAACTCATGTACAAACATATAACAGCAGCAGAATATTGATGAATCCAGTCCTATAAGTCATAATATGAGTAAATTTGGTAAGATTGTGTTAGTCATAATAACGAGAATGCATCTTTAACACTCAGACGCTATTTCTTACAGTGTAGCGGCGAGTGTGACGTAATTGCCTGCCATCCAATCATAAGCCTCCGCCACCTAGTGACTATTGAGTAAATTAACGTAACAAGATGTCAGTTAAGCACATTAGGGGGCGCTTTTTGCTGCCAGCCTCGTTCTGACATTTAGTGAGAAGGAGTGGTGAGACACATGTGAGGCAATGGAATATAAACATTGTCTCAAAACATTCTATAAAACCAGCAAATTATTGTACAATCTACGAGTCATCGGGTAGTCGATGGAATGATTATAGTTGTATAACGTGAAACCACACTTGTATTAAGAATATTGACAATTGTATAAGTGCAAACTGAACTAATGCCTTTCTGGCCCAGGAATAGGCGTCCTAATGGTAATATAATGGTATGTTGGGGTCCTACTGGGATTATAATGGCATTTTGAGGTTTATAGCGTTTATAGCTTTCCCTCAGTTTGAAGCGACTCTCTCTGCTTTGACCCTTGACTTGCCTTGCCTTGAGAAATCAGGCTAGTTAATGAAATAGTTTTATAATGTAAAACTGAAGAAAGCTATCCAAACAGTCTAGGCTCAAAGTCTCTCAGATCAGATAAGAATGGTATGTCAATGATTGGACGCCTACTTCGCTAATGGCTAAAGGCGTGCTAATGGGATTATAGGGGTAGTTTGAGGTTTATAGCGAGAAGCTTTCCCTCAGTTTGAAGGGACCCTCTCAACTTTGAGCCTAGACATGTATATTAATTAGTCCCTATCTTGAACGGTCCAGAAACTATCACCGCTATAGGCAGATATAGACTAAAGGTATTAGTAACCTCCATTGTGGACTTGGTGGTTCATTAATGGGGTATAATCCCTCAGCTTCTCCTCGGGATTATACACCATCAGTGCACCATTAGGCGAGAATTATTGGTCATTAATTCTTTTTTTTGTGTCATTAATTCTTGCTTCAATGCAGTGCCGTCCCATGTTAGTACTGGATAGAATGAATTAAACGACCACAAATAGACCAACCGCAACCAGGATGGTTCTGGTCATTAATATGACTCAACACTATTTGGGATCCTGAACTATGATAATAAAACCGCAAATAATAACTTTTTTTGTTTTAAAGGTTTTAAAGGTTTTATTCAATCATAACCTGCCAACGTGGCACAGACAGATCTAAGGTATAATTATGCTGTGTCCCTTATATTTTGTAGTTTTTTTGTTTTTTTCTAGATTTTCTTTCTCTCTCTGCAGACAAAAATAACCATGAGAGTAAAATATACCAACTTTAACAGCAAATAATAACTTAATGTGATGCTAAGAATGATTCTAACCTGGTGAATGTGTATTAGTTATGAGTTGTATTGTATTAGAAGGAAAACCCGCTCCCCACCGTCAGTATCAACTATGTACCAATGTGGCCCTATTCACACAAAGTTTTATAACAGGTTCCACTAAGAGTCTTTATAACTGGTTGCACCTAGAAAACAAGTTAAAAACCTATAAACTGCATAAAGAATTACTTACTCAATGTCTTATCATGGTGTTACATGGCCCGGCCGAGTAGCAGGCCTATACCCAAATTAGAGTTTAAAAAAAACTAACTTAACTAAGGAAGCAGGGCACAAAGTGGAAGAACTGTAATTGGATAAGTTGACAGACATTTAAGAATCCTGATACTTATCTTATGTTGCTGCAGCGACCACTATATGGGTCACATTTTCAGAAAATGTACAATTTACCTTCACCACTCTTCTCAAATAACCCCAATTTCAGACGAAAATAAAGTTCAAAATACGGTTCAACCTAACCAAACAGATTGCTAGAATCAATGCAATGCCGGATATTCTCGAATTTACCTAGTACTGACCAAATTGCAGCCTAATTTAGCAGAATTTATTAAATGTGTACAGCTGCCAATTGTACATTTTCTGAAAATCTGACCCATATATAGACGCTGCCATAATGTCTCCTTGGAGCAATACTAATAGAACAGCAGTTGTTTAATGATCCATCAGATGGCACCACTAATCGCTTTAAACCGGCTGAGTGAGAGGCACTGAGACAAGGGAGAAAGAGCCAGAGTGTGAGAGGAGAGAACGGAAAGATGGAAGAGAGCGAGGGAGGGAAGAGAGAGAGGCAAGGAAACAGAGGAGAGATTGAGGGAGAGGAAAGAGGGATGGAAAGCAAAGGGGAGGGACAGAGGTGAGAGAGAGGAAAAAGTGATCGATTGAGCTGGAGCCAAAGGGAGAGAGATGGGGGGGGGGGGGGGTGAGACAGACAGACAGAGGATAGAGAGAGAGGAGAGATAGACACAGAGAGAGGGGAGAGAGAGAGAAAGAGAGGAGAGTGAGAGAGGGAGAGAAGAGAGGAGAAAGGGAGGAAAGAGGGGGGGGGGGTGAGAGAGTAGAGAGAGGAGGGAGAGAGAGAGGAAAGAGACTGAGAGAGGGAGAAAGGGGAAAGAGAGAGGAGAGAGAGGAGGGAGACTGAGAGAGAAAGGAGAGAGAGGGAGAGAGAGAGGAGTGAGTGAGTGAGTGAGTTTGGTTGCTTTACGCCCTTATCAACACTTTGAAGTGTTATATCAAGGGCGGGAGAGCTGAGAGGGAGGCAGTTTATGATCATACCCAGGAAATAGAGATAGAGAAGAAGGGAGTGAGAGACAGAGAAAAGAGACAGAAAGGAGAGAGAGGGAGAGAGAGGAGAGAGAGAAGAGAGAGGGAGGAGAGAGGGAGAAGAGAGAAGAGAGAGAGAGAGGAGAGAGGGAGGAGAGAGAAGAGAGAGAGAGAGGGGAGAGAGGAGAGAGAGAGAGGGAGGAGAGAGAGGAGAGAGAGAGGAGAGAGAGGGGAGAGAGGAGAGAGAGAGAGGGAGGAGAGAGGAGAGAGAGGAGAGAGAGAGAGGAGAGAGAGGAGAGAGAGGACAGAGAGAGGAGAGAGAGAGGAGAGAGAGGAGAGAGAGGGGAGAGAGAGGGGAGAGAGAGAGAGGAGGGAGAGAGAGGAAGGAGGAGGGTAAGAATCCTTACATGAGAACATGGCTGCTAGATGGAGACAAAATATTGAACACTTCCGGTAAGATCACGTGACAAGGAAGTATTTGACCGCTAGAGGACAGGGTAATCGTTCTATAAATAGCTCAAAATGGCTCCAGCTCCCCCTCACGGCTAATGGCCACTTCATTAAAACCTTTATGTAGCCTCAAGGTCGAGAAAAGACAAAAATAGACATTGTATGTGATGTGTTTCTGGAAAAAAAGGATTTTGAGATATCATCACATTTGAAAAGACGAGATCAAGCCAATTCTAATGATAGTCAACACTAGGATGTCTATATTTTCTATATTTTAAGTTTGATTTATTCATTTTTTAAGGAACCGTTTTCAATACTTTTGGATGGACAATTACTAGTAAAGTAGCTCAATATACTCTATGGAATGGCCTCAGATATGTATAGCTATATTCAATACAGTCTTGAGATTTGGTATATATATTTATGCTACCACCAGCGCTAAGCACCTCAAAATTGAAAGCATTCAGAAAAAGAAATCTTCTGAATATAACACTTTGAAAAAAATCCTTTTGTGACGTGCGACTCAGTATTGAGTTCCATTCACTATGTACTATATGCCCTTAGCAAAGAGTTCCATTCACTATTTATTATATGCCCTAAGCACAGAGTTCCATTCGCTATGTACTATATGCCCTTAGCAAAGAGTTCCACTCGCTATTTATTATATGCCCTCAGCAAAGAGTTCCATTCCCTATTTATTATATGCCCTAAGCAAAGAGTTCCATTCGCTATTTATTATATGCCCTCAGCAAAGAGTTCCATTCGCTATTTATTATATGCCCTTAGCAAAGAGTTCCATTCGCTATTTATTATATGCCCTTAGCAACGAGTTCCATTCGCTATTTATTATATGCCCTTAGCAAAGAGTTCCATTCGCTATTTATTATATGCCCTCAGCAAAGAGTTCCATTCGCTATTTATTATATGCCCTTAGCAAAGAGTTCCATTTGCTATCTATTATATGCCCTCAGCAAAGAGTTCCAATTGCAATTTATTATATGCCCTTAGCAAAGACTTCCATTCGCTATTTATTATATGCCCTTAGCAAAGACTTCCATTCACTATTTATTATATTGTTATATTATAGCTATTTTGTAGAGCTTAACATTAATAGATGCACGCCAGTCAGAGCCTTAGTTCAGAATGACTTTATTAAAGCTATTGTGTGGTCAAGCGTGGCTTGACCACGTGACCATCCCATGCTACCAAGGTTACATCATAGGGTAGTGGGGGTCACTGTATGAGGGGGGTTACTATCCAAATCCAGGTTACATACCAATATATGACATCACTCCCTCCCCTCTTTCTAAATCAAACACAGGTTTGATTTCCTAAAACCAACAATTACCTATTGTGCTGTAAATATTTTAGAGTACAATCATATCTTTAAATAAACAACCATCTGTTCAAATCAAACATATACATGCTTAAATCATGACCTAAACTGAATTAAAGATATACTATTTAATCTGGTGAGTTCTCCCCCTGATTATATACTCTGAGAGGAACTCTGATAGAGTAGATAATTAAAACAGATTAAAACAAATATTACCACATCAAGATAATAAAGCGAATAATAAAGGGTAAGCTATAGATAATAGAACTATACTGAATATCAGATACTGGCAACAATTTAGGGATGTATAAAAAATGAAAGTCTCCCTAAAATTACCAAGAGCATGGAATACTCAGAAATACTCAACCTAACCATTCAAACAATATAGCCAAGAGGGGGAATACATGGGAATACTCAACCTCACCCCTAAAACAATACAGCCAAATGGGGGAATACCTCAAAATATAAACATATCCCATCAATAATAATATATTGACACACATATCTACCAAACCAACTTAGTACACCTGTTTCAAATAATTCAGTACATTAAATCACCAGTAGCAATGAATAGAACAAAATATTGGTAGTTTGGGCAGATTACTTTGTCTGTGAGCTATCCTGGCAGTAAACATAAGCACAGGTAATGAAATTAAGGCTAACATGATAATGAACCTTGCCAATTAAAGGAATTGGTCTCATACATAAGGAAATTCAGTAACTAATATATATAATATTAGCAATACAGGAATACTAGTTCATGACAATAGTGCCATGTTGAGTTTGTGGGCAAAAGTCCTACCCCAGTTTGCTTAAATGGTCAGAACATTATCTGGTGCACAAGGGATAGCGATGACACCTAGGGGTTGTCGGCCAAGATGGAAGTGCTGTACTTAGGGTTAGCGTCTCCCCTCGTCAGAGTTGACCTATTTAGGGGTGTGGCTTGACCAAGTGGGGCGACCAATGGCAGTGGTTCGCACCTCTTTAAGCGTTAGTCCTAGGTGCAAAGCCTAGCTAACTTATGGTGACACCACCCCCTCCCAAGTGTAAGTACCTACGCAACCTCCCTAACCTCCAAGCCCTAAGGCCAACCTATATATATATACCTAGTATTGGGACATGTAGAGAGGCACATAGGCTAGAAGATACTCCCCCTATTTTATCAGTCCTGGCTTAATTATCCAGCTGATCATGCCCCTACTAGCTACTACCTTATGTTATGCATAGAAATACTCCTCCCAAACTCACTGGCATAGACTCACTGTGGGCCCCGCCCTCCTAGATATACTGCTTCACTTAATATGGGAAGTCCAGGTCATCCTGCATTTCGAAGACTAAAAATCACTGCATGGGTAAATTGATATGTACCACTTGTGGGCTTAGCCATTAGCCATAGACAACACAATAACTCTGTGAATCATAGCAAACATAATACACTATTCACTTATGCATAATGAAAAATTTTGTACATCAGGAACAGCAGCCCAGATAATATAAACAGTTAAGATTCAGGTGCAATGTAAAGTGAATTACTAATCATTACAGGTCCTCTACGGCGACTGTATACCATCTTTGAGGTGATGCACCAAATAAAACATATTTCACACATAACAGAGTAAATCAGTATAACCTTTATAACATTTGAATTCGCTGGTATGTGGTGTGGTAGGATCTAGATATACACAATCCATTTTATAATCATAGAAGAGTATTATAACTTAATAAGTTGTCCGACATCAGCAAGTAAAATATGAGATAAACAAGGTTGCATTCACCGACATGACCATCACTCACAAATTGATTTTAGAATGAACAGTAATAATACACTATTTGTGGTAAGTACACCAAATGGGATTACACCGGCCATGTAAAATAAATCAAATCATATATGCAACACGAAAGCAGAGAAAAAGTCCTTTAAAATGAAGTATAATATGAATGTTTTTGTAGTGTTCTTCTAGGAGAATGTCGGATTTAAAATTGTTGAATGTCCAGCAAAAATATCATGTACATGTATGCGGCGTCAGGCCTCCTTGAAGGGGGACGCTGGTTATGTAATAAAATGCCACGCCGGCCCTCAGCTTTTGTTTCTACTGTGAGCTTGCACCCTAATGAACGGTAACAAAGAGAATCGCTCCAACGACCTTTGTCTGTGTACATGGCGTGGGTACATGCTGAGGCCGGTTTTGTGAGTGTATGTATTTTATGAACCCCTATGGATGCCTCGCCGAGTCCATTGTTTCTACCCGTGCGGGGTGTGCATGTAGAGGCTTGCATCCCAATGAACATCAACAAAGAATAACGTCCGTAATTGGGAGTATAAAAATAGATTATAGAAGTAGAAAAATGTCTCTCAGTAGAGGTCTGGTCGACACATTGTAGAATTGGAGAATTCATAAATGTGTCAGTAGAATTGACGAATTTATACAAGTAAAATGAGCGGTGATAGGTCTATTTGATATAGAGTAGAGTGCGTGAATGTTTGTGATTTTCTTCCTAGGCTTAAATCACATAGACTTCAAAATCCGACATAGATAATGTCCATGGAATTAGCTATTAGCTATGTCCAGGAATTTACCAAATGTTGTAAGGAAGGTGGGAAGGCCAGGAAGTAAGCGATTTGATTGCTGTTCTTCTCTCGAACTTAGCTCTGAAGTTTGTTGTTCCTTCCTCCATCATTAATAGTAGGATTTTGTGTCGGAACAGAGCAGATTGGCAGCAATGTAAAAACACCAATAAATCTGATACAAACTTGTAGGGTGATCCATGGAGTGTTCAGGAGATGTATGTACCAAAGTTCCGTCCATGTGTGGCGTCCTATCCTATGGGATATCT
This sequence comes from Sthenelais limicola, assembly GCA_942159475.1. Taxonomy (NCBI): domain Eukaryota; kingdom Metazoa; phylum Annelida; class Polychaeta; order Phyllodocida; family Sigalionidae; genus Sthenelais; species Sthenelais limicola. The sequence continues at coordinate 3,878,481 of OW804095.1, read as the reverse complement.
ACATCTTGCTCCATGTTTAAATTCTTTCTGTCTATTGACGTTGCATCCTTGCAACCGTGTTGCAAAAATAATTTATCCAATCCTTTGGTATTTAAGGAATCGTTTAGGGTCTCCACCAGATGTTATATTATAGCTATTTTGTAGAGCTTAACATTAATAGATGCACGCCAGTCAGAGCCTTAGTTCAGAATGACTTTATTAAAGCTATTGTGTGGTCAAGCGTGGCTTGACCACGTGACCATCCCATGCTACCAAGGTTACATCATAGGGTAGTGGGGGTCACTGTATGAGGGGGGTTACTATCCAAATCCAGGTTACATACCAATATATGACAATATGCCCTTAGCAAAGAGTTCCATTTGCTATCTATTATATGCCCTCAGCAAAGAGTTCCAATTGCAATTTATTATATGCCCTTAGCAAAGAGTTCCATTCGCTATTTATTATATGCCCTTAGCAAAGAGTTCCATTCGCTATTTATTATATGCCCTTAGCAAAGAGTTCCATTTGCTATCTATTATATGCCCTCAGCAAAGAGTTCCAATTGCAATTTATTATATGCCCTTAGCAAAGACTTCCATTCACTATTTATTATATGCCCTTAGCAAAGACTTCCATTCACTATTTATTATATGCCCTTAGCAAAGAGTTCCATTCACTATTTATTATATGCCCTTAGCAAAGAGTTCCATTCACTATTTATTATATGCCCTCAGCAAAGAGTTCCATTTGCTATTTATTATATGCCCTCAGCAAAGAGTTCCATTTGCAATTTATTATATGCCCTTAGCAAAGACTTCCATTCACTATTTATCATATGCCCTTAGCAAAGAGTTCCATTCACTACTTATTATATGCCCTCACTGATGAATAATATTGAAACATAAATTACTTTGGTGTTTATTTCATACTCAATCAGTGCCCACAGTGCCACTAGGGGGAGCTGTGTAGCCCTGGCTTGCCAGTTTTCAGACATTGTTATATTGGAAAGTATACAATATTTAATGCATTGACTAATCTGTATGTACTGAATACTGTATGGTGTATAATAACACTACCACTATTAATAGATACGGAGTGTCAGTAAGTTACCTTTGATAGGGGTAGATGGTCCATGTCCTGCACATTTTGTATTTGTTGCGGGATTCAGGTTAATTACCACAATTGTATATTTGGGTCAGATTTTCAGAAAATGTACAATTCAACTTCACCAATCTTCTCAAATAACCCAAATTTCGACAAAAATAAAGTTCAAAATACAGTTCAACCTAACCAAACAGATTGCTATAATCCATGCAATGCCAAATATACTCGAATTTACCTAGTATTGACCAAATTGCAGCCTAATTTATCAGAATTTACTGTATGTGTACAGTTGCCGATTGTACATTTTCTGAAAATCTGACCCATTTATAATACAGTGTACCATGGGTATTTGTGTGTGTATGTTTATTGTAGATTTATTATATAGGATAATTACCAATATTAATATTGTCTCCATATTATTTGAGTTACCAATAATAATATAATCTACTTTATGTTCCAGAGCACCATGAGCCTGAGGAGGTGCGGCTGACCATCATCAGCTGCTCACCGCACGACCAGGACCAGAAGGTGCTCGCCTGCTCCTCCTTCTACTACACCTCAGACGCAGTCCTCCGACTCGCCCTCTTCCTCCAGGGCAGTGTCCATGACAACAGTGCCCTGGAGCAGCTGGAGATTGTGGACAGTGAGCAGTTCCAGTTGTCTGTGGAGGAGCTCACGTCTCTGGATGAGAAGCTCACGCGGGCCTTTTCAACACTGGAGGTACAGGAAGGGTGGAACATACTGGGTGGTCAGGATATGAGTAGAGGTGAGTTAGTCATCTTTATTATACATGCATTGCTCTGAAAACAATGTACAGTGAGTGAGTTACGCATAGTGGGTATTTCACTAGTGAGTTATGTGGTGTTGTCATGCCAATCTGTGTTTTCAATAAGATTACCGCTGAAATTCCAATTCATGACTTTATGAAATTTATGGTTCAATTTTTTTTCTATTTTCATTATTGAAAGCATTATAAATCAGTCAACTAACTCGTTGGTTCCCGTCACTTAGAATATTGCATTTGTTGCTATGCAACTCGTGCAATATTCACACCCTTTCAACCAACTCGTTATTTAGCCTGTATATATATGTCTGCCTGTCAAAGTGTCCAACCATCAATTACTATACAAAATGGTTCGACGGAAGTTGAAACACATCAAATAAACATTTATAAAGTGCAATTAGGCATTTATTACACTCTGCTGTGAGAAAGACAACCTCTTTACAGAGAACACCCCTCTATTAAGACCAGTTTCTCTCAGTACGAAATTGTTTCCCTCCATTAGATTACCCCCTCTAGTGAGACCACCTCGCTATAAGACCACAGATCATTCAGTCCTAAGGGTGGTTGTCAATAGAGAGGTTCAACAATTATATGGTGAAGAAATGCCTGAAATTTAAGTTTGGGTTTCAGAGCTGGCCAGCTATAGTTGTTAACAGAATAATTTTAAAGCATCAGTATTTCTTCGATGGAGATGTGTGGAAGAAGGAATGCCATTAAATCACTCTAAAACCTGTCACCTCCACAACTGCTGGGTCAGGACTTGTGCTCCGTGGAGGGACTCAGTTTCGGGGACAGCTCCACAACCCCAGAGGCGGTGAGGTGTATCAGGTTGGCAGGACTAATTACCAACAACTGGCCTTTCCCCCTCTCCTCTAAACTTATTCTGTAAGACACTTTATTATATGGATATTCCATATGGGAGGTGCTATAAGTGGGGTGCTATAAAAATATTCATATAGGACGGTACTATAGGAACTACTTTGTCACCAAGTTGGCTACTTTTTTCAGATTTACATATGATACATATGTGATTACACATTAAGTTTTATGCCCATATAATAAATATAGAATGGAACTCGCCTACAATAATCGCCTACAATAATCTGCTTCCCCGTGAGACACTATAGTGTAACACATGTATGTGAACTGTTTCAGACCTGCTTCCCCGTGAGACACTATAGTGTAACACATGTATGTGAACTGTTTCAGATCTGCTTCCCCGTGAGACACTATAGTGTAACACATGTATGTGAACTGTTTCAGACCTGCTTCCCCGTGAGACACTATAGTGTAACACATGTATGTGAACTGTTTCAGACCTGCTTCCCCGTGAGACACTATAGTGTAACACATGTATGTGAACTGTTTCAGACCTGCTTCCCCGTGAGACACTATAGTGTAACACATGTATGTGAACTGTTTCAGACCTGCTTCCCCGTGAGACACTATAGTGTAACCCATGTATGTGAACTGTTTCAGACCTGCTTCCCCGTGAGACACTATAGTGTAACACATGTATGTGAACTGTTTCAGACCTGCTTCCCCGTGAGACACTATAGTGTAACACATGTATGTGAACTGTTTCAGACCTGCTTCCCTGTGAGACACTATAGTGTAACACATGTATGTGAACTGTTTCAGACCTGCTTCCCCGTGAGACACTATAGTGTAACACTTGTATGTGAACTGTTTCAGACCTGCTTCCCCGTGAGACACTATAGTGTAACACATGTATGTGAACTGTTTCAGACCTGCTTCCCTGTGAGACACTATAGTGTAATACATGTATGTGAACTGTTTCAGACCTGCTTCCCCGTGAGACACTATAGTGTAACACATGTATGTGAACTGTTTCAGACCTGCTTCCCTGTGAGACACTATAGTGTAATACATGTATGTGAACTGTTTCAGACCTGCTTCCCTGTGAGACACTATAGTGTAATACATGTATGTGAACTGTTTCAGACCTGCTTCCCCGTGAGACACTATAGTGTAACACATGTATGTGAACTGTTTCAGACCTGCTTCCCCGTGAGACACTATAGTGTAACACATGTATGTGAACTGTTTCAGACCTGCTTCCCCGTGAGACACTATAGTGTAACACATGTATGTGAACTGTTTCAGACCTGCTTCCCCGTGAGACACTTATATTAAATAGCCCGATGTCGATGTCAAATCGATCGAGACGGAGGGTCAAATCGCACAACACCCCGAAGGGGTGGAGTGCGATTTGACCCGACGTCGAGATCGATTTGACATCGACAGAGGGCTATTTAATATTTATTTCATACGTAATCAACAAGAGAAAGACGATTTTAATGACATTTTACCTTCGTTTCCATCGAGTTTGCGGACATCGGTCTTGAACGGAAGCCATGATGGCGGAAGTAAATTATATCATTGCGCGCTGAGACTTTTCACTACCATGGCTTCATTGTGAGATACACGTTCGATTTTTCTTTAATATATCTTTCTACGTCTGATTTCTTCGGAATTAATCTATCTCGAACTGGACATTAAGTTATGTATTTGGTTTTCTACCTTATGGATCTCAATATATCGCTTGAAATTCTTAAGATGGGGGACTACTTTTTCTCTCACTGGTTACCAAGTCATGATACGTTCACAAAAAATGTCAACAAACCATAACCTTCATCTTTATTTAGACCATAAATAAGCAATACATATCATATTTCTCAAATTACTTCTCAACATGGAGAATAAAACTTTCGCCGCTGATGTTAGCTCCGGCAAATACACATATTGCTGTTTGTTGCTGGTCACTTGAACTAGCGAACGTATGGTCGTGCCGGCATTGAAAAAGCGGGTCAAGCAGACGATTTTAATTCTGGCTTCTCATTGGTCAGATCAAGTCATGTGATGCTCGAAAATAGTTCGGTTGTAATCACATACGTATGTGATACGAGATTTCTAATCGCACCCCCGAATCAGGCTCTCTGTAATCACATACGTATGTAATAATATAGTGTAACACATGTATGTGAACTGTTTCAGACCTGCTTCCCCGTGAGACGTTGCTGCACTTCTGTGCCCGCCTGGGCCTGCACCACTTGGCTGCACACTTCATACACCAGCCCGGCGGCCAGCGCGCCCTAGTGGTGCCCAACCACAACCACCAGCTGCCCGCAGAGATAGCCAGAGGCAATGGGCTGGACACACTCGCTGATATACTCACACCAGGGTAAGGAATAATGGTTATAAAGGGACACACTCGCTGATATACTCACACCAGGGTAAGGAATAATTGTTATAATGGGACACACTCACTGATATACTCACACCAGGGTAAGGAATAATGGTTATAACGGGACACACTCGCTGATATACTCACACCAGGGTAAGGAATAATGGTTATAATGGGACACACTCGCTGATATACTCACTCCAGGGTAAGGGTTATAATGGGACACACTCGCTGATATACTCACACCAGGGTAAGGAATAATGGTTATAACGGGACACACTCGCTGATATACTCACACCAGGGTAAGGAATAATTGTTATAGTGGGACACACTCGCTGATATACTCACACCAGGGTAAGGAATAATTGTTATAGTGGGACACACTCGCTGATATACTCACACCAGGGTAAGGAATAAGTGTTATAACGGGACACACTCGCTGATATACTCACACCAGGGTAAGGAATAATTGTTATAGTGGGACACACTCGCTGATATACTCACACCAGGGTAAGGACTAATTGTTATAAAGGGACACACTCGCTGATATACTCACACCAGGGTAAGGAATAATTGTTATAATGGGACACACTCGCTGATATACTCACACCAGGGTAAGGAATAATTGTTATAGTGGGACACACTCGCTGATATACTCACACCAGGGTAAGGAATAATTGTTATAGTGGGACACACTCGCTGATATACTCACTCCAGGGTAAGGAATAATTGTTATAGTGGGACACACTCGCTGATATACTCACACCAGGGTAAGGAATAATTGTTATAACGGGACACACTCGCTGATATACTCACACCAGGGTAAGGGTTATAAAGGGACACACTCGCTGATATACTCACACCAGGGTAAGGGTTATAGTGGGACACACTCGCTGATATACTCACACCAGGGTAAGGAATAATTGTTATAAAGGGACACACTCGCTGATATACTCACACCAGGGTAAGGAATAATTGTTATAGTGGGACACACTCGCTGATATACTCACACCAGGGTAAGGACTGAACTTTATCATTAGTGATAAAATCCTGTGTGTAGCACAGGTATTTGCTAGTTAGCGATAATTGTTATAATGTATATAACAAGTTGAATCAGTGCTTGGTTTATTGTCCAGACATATTGTAGCCTCATATCTGCCCGTATGTCTGTTGCCCTTATACCTTAATCTGACTAAATGAAATAGACCCCTCCCTACTTGCACCCCTCAGATGTTGCATTATTATAGGATGAATAACTGACATTGAGGGCAGGGAGAGGGCTCTGTTATAGGATTAATGGCTGACATTGAGGACAGGGAGAGGGCTCTGTTATAGGGTTAATGGCTGACATTGAGGACAAGGAGAGGGTTCTGTTATAGGGTTAATGGCTGACATTGAGGACAGGGAGAGGGCTCTGTTATAGGCTTAATGGCTGACATTGAGGACAGGGAGAGGGCTCTGTTATAGGATTAATGGCTGACATTGAGGACAGGGAGAGGGCTCTGTTATAGGGTTAATGGCTGACATTGAGGACAGGGAGAGGGTTCTGTTATAGGGTTATGGGCTGACATTGAGGACAGGGAGAGGGCTCTGTTATAGGGTTAATGGCTGACATTGAGGACAGGGAGAGGGCTCTGTTATAGGATTAATGGCTGACATTGAGGACAGGGAGAGGGCTCTGTTATAGGATTAATGACTGACATTGAGGACAGGGAGAGGGCTCTGTTATAGGGTTAATGGCTGACATTGAGGACAGGGAGAGGGCTCTGTTATAGGACTAATGACTGACATTGAGGACAGGGAGAGGGCTCTGTTATAGGCTTAATGACTGACATTGAGGACAGGGAGAGGGCTCTGTTATAGGACTAATGACTGACATTGAGGACAGGGAGAGGGCTCTGTTATAGGCTTAATGACTGACATTGAGGACAGGGAGAGGGCTCTGTTATAGGGTTAATGACATTGAGGACAGTGCGAGGGCTCTGTTATAGGATTAATGGCTGACATTGAGGACAGGGAGAGGGCTCTGTTATAGGATTAATGATATTGAGGACAGGGCGAGGGCTCTGTTATAGGATTAATGGCTGACATTGAGGACAGGGAGAGGGCTCTGTTATAGGATTAATGATATTGAGGACAGTGCGAGGGCTCTGTTATAGGATTAATGGCTGACATTGAGGACAGGGAGAGGGTTCTGTTATAGGATTAATGATATTGAGGACAGGGCGAGGGCTCTGTTATAGGATTAATGGCTGACATTGAGGACAGGGAGAGGGTTCTGTTATAGGATTAATGATATTGAGGACAGGGCGAGGGCTCTGTTATAGGATTAATGGCTGACATTGAGGACAGGGAGAGGGTTCTGTTATAGGATTAATGATATTGAGGACAGGGCGAGGGCTCTGTTATAGGATTAATGGCTGACATTGAGGACAGGGAGAGGGTTCTGTTATAGGATTAATGATATTGAGGACAGGGCGAGGGCTCTGTTATAGGATTAATGATATTGAGGACAGGGAGAGGGCTCTGTTATAGGATTAATGGCTGACATTGAGGACAGGGAGAGGGTTCTGTTATAGGATTAATGACTGACATTGAGGACAGGGAGAGGGCTCTGTTATAGGATGAATGATATTGAGGACAGGGCGAGGGCTCTGTTATAGGATTAATGACTGACATTGAGGACAGGGAGAGGGCTCTGTTATAGGATTAATGGCTGACATTGAGGACAGGGAGAGGGCTCTGTTATAGAATTAATGACTGACATTGAGGACAGGGAGAGGGCTCTGTTATAGGGTTAATGGCTGACATTGAGGACAGGGAGAGGGCTCTGTTATAGGATTAATGATATTGAGGACAGGGCGAGGGTTCTGTTATAGGATTAATGACTGACATTGAGGACAGGGAGAGGGCTCTGTTATAGGATTAATGACTGACATTGAGGACAGGGAGAGGGCTCTGTTATAGGATTAATGGCTGACATTGGGGACAGGGAGAGGGCTCTGTTATAGGATTAATGATATTGAGGACAGGGAGAGGGCTCTGTTATAGGATTAATGGCTGACATTGAGGACAGGGAGAGGGCTCTGTTATAGGATTAATGACTGACATTGAGGACAGGGAGAGGGCTCTGTTATAGGATTAATGATATTGAGGACAGGGCGAGGGCTCTGTTATAGGATTAATGGCTGACATTGGGGAGAGGGAGAGGGCTCTGTTATAGGATTAATGGCTGACATTGAGGACAGTGAGAGGGCTCTGTTATAGGATTAATGATATTGAGGACAGGGAGAGGGCTCTGTTATAGGATTAATGGCTGACATTGGGGACAGGGAGAGGGCTCTGTTATAGGATTAATGGCTGACATTGAGGACAGGGACAGGGTTCTGTTATAGGATTAATGACTGACATTGAGGACAGGGAGAGGGCTCTGTTATAGGACTAATGACTGACATTGAGGACAGGGAGAGGGCTCTGTTATAGGACTAATGGCTGACATTGAGGACAGGGAGAGGGCTCTGTTATAGGATGAATGACTGACATTGAGGACAGGGAGAGGGCTCTGTTATAGGGTTAATGGCTGACATTGAGGACAGGGAGAGGGCTCTGTTATAGGACTAATGGCTGACATTGAGGACAGGGAGAGGGCTCTGTTATAGGGTTAATGGCTGACATTGAGGACAGGGAGAGGGCTCTGTTATAGGCTTAATGACTGACATTGAGGACAAGAGAGGACATATTATTTGTCTATGCTAGGGGCGTATAATAAATAGTGAATGGAACTCGGTTCTAGTATAATTGTGTAATGGGAAAGATGAAGTCAAGTATTATATTACATGACTATAGACATGAGATCAGGGTTAAATATTCCATGCTAAACATAACATGTTTTCTGTAGTTTTTACAGCGACATACAACTCCCATAATTCCATATGAATCAAGATACAAGATGGTGGACAGGCAAAACCCCCTATTCAAATTCTCTTTGTAGTTTGGGGGTGGGGGTGGGGGTGGGGGTGTGGGGGGGGGGGATGGGTGTGGGGTGTGCGTGTGTGTGTGGGGGGGGGTTATGGGGGGGGGGGGAGTCAGTCTCAATGTCAGTCTGCCTCTGTGTTTATGCCTTGGGCCAATAATTCCGATTGCCGATCTAGATAGCAGCTGAAAACTAGGTCGGGGAATGGGAAATATCGTGTTTAGAAAGCCACCTTCCATGGATTGAAAAAATGATTGATTTCGTAAGACTAGTTTCAAACAAGATATATTTATGTACCTTTTAAAGGTTTTCTGGTGAATTGCTGCTTTGATTCATGTTGATTAGCTTTTTTGCTAAATTCACAAAAACATTTTATGCAAGGTCAATAGATTATGTTGGGTAGTTTTTCTAAGTAGGGGAGGAGGGTGGAGGGGTAAGTTAGAAACACCTATTTTGGGGCGTTATAAGTAGGGAAGTTCTGCCTGAGACCACTCCGACTGACCACTCCCAGTGACCACTCCCAGTGACCACTCCCAGTGACCACTCCCAGTGACCACTCCCAGTGACCACTCCGACTGACCACTCCCAGTGACCACTCCCACTGACCACTCCCAGTGACCACTCCCACTGACCACTCCAACTGACCACTCCCAGTGACCACTCCCAGTGACCACTCCCAGTGACCACTCCCAGTGACCACTCCAACTGACCACTCCCAGTGACCACTCCCAGTGACCACTCCCAGTGACCGCTCCCAGTGACCACTCCCAGTGACCACACCCAGTGACCGCTCCCAGTGGCCGCTCCCAGTGACCGCTCCCAGTGACCGCTCCCAGTGACCACTCCCAGTGACCTCTCCGACTGACCACTCCCAGTCACCACTCCCAGTCACCACTCCCAGTGACCACTCCCAGTGACCACTCCCAGTCACCACTCCCAGTCACCACTCCCAGTGACCACTCCCAGTGACCACTCCCAGTCACCACTCCCAGTGACCACTCCCAGTGACCACTCCAACTGACCACTCCCAGTGACCACTCCCACTGACCACTCCCAGTGACCACTCCCACTGACCACTCCAACTGACCACTCCCAGTGACCACTCCCAGTGACCACTCCCAGTGACCACTCCAACTGACCACTCCCAGTGACCACTCCCAGTGACCACTCCCAGTGACCGCTCCCAGTGACCACTCCCAGTGACCACACCCAGTGACCGCTCCCAGTGGCCGCTCCCAGTGACCGCTCCCAGTGACCGCTCCCAGTGACCACTCCCAGTGACCTCTCCGACTGACCACTCCCAGTGACCGCTCCCAGTGACCGCTCCCAGTGACCGCTCCCAGTGACCACTCCCAGTGACCTCTCCGACTGACCACTCCCAGTGACCACTCCCAGTGACCACTCCCAGTCACCACTCCCAGTCACCTCTCCGACTGACCACTCCCAGTCACCACTCCCAGTGACCTCTCCGACTGACCACTCCGACTGACCACTCCCAGTGACCACTCCCAGTCACCACTCCCAGTCACCACTCCCAGTCACCACTCCCAGTCACCACTCCCAGTCACCTCTCCCAGTCACCACTCCCAGTCACCACTCCCAGTCACCTCTCCCTCTAATTCAGCCTCTAATCGACCTCCTACTTGGGACAACACTTGACGTTTCACAAATTCTTTGGAAACAAATAGAAAAAGATTAACAAACACTCCCGCCCCCTAGTGGGTAAACAAGTACTAGAGCATCAATGAGGCATGACATATAATGATAGAGATCATGTGATAATGCCGCTAAGCATGATGGGAGGGCAACAAACTGCCCCCTCTGGTGGTGGTCACTGTAATCACAGCGCGCCCTCTACCGTTAATCTCAGCTACTTCAATTACAGCTTGTAATCATCCCACCAGGGGGCCCTACCTGTATATAGGCCGGCGGATTCAGGTCTCAATGCCCAGTGTTTATTTATAATCTGGGTCAGTGTGACCTACTTACCTGCCACACCCGGATGACCTTATATTGATTTACTGCGGGCCTGTGGACGAGTCCATGTGTGTCCGGGGGGTGGGAGGGGAAGGACAGGTAGAGTGTTTTAGAGGGGAGGTGGGGGGGGGGAGGGAGGACAGGTAGAGTGTTTTAGAGGGGAGGTGGGGGGTGGGGGGTGGGAGGGAGGACAGGTAGAGTGTTTTAGAGGGGAGGTGGGGGGGGGGGGACAGGTAGAGTGTTTTGGAGGGGAGGTGGGGGGGGGGGAGGGAGGACAGGTAGAGTGTTTTAGAGGGGAGGTGGGGGGGGGAGGGAGGACAGGTAGAGTGTTTTAGAGGGGAGGTGGGGGGGGGGGGGGAGGACAGGTAGAGTGTTTTAGAGGGGAGGTGGGGGGGGGGAGGGAGGACAGGTGGAGTGTTTTAGAGGGGAGGTGTGGGGGGGGGGGGAGGACAGGTAGAGTGTTTTAGAGGGGAGGTGGGGGGGGGGGGACAGGTAGAGTGTTTTGGAGGGGAGGTGGGGGGGGGGGAGGGAGGACAGGTAGAGTGTTTTAGAGGGGAGGTGGGGGGGGGAGGGAGGACAGGTAGAGTGTTTTAGAGGGGAGGTGGGGGGGGGGAGGGAGGACAGGTAGAGTGTTTTAGAGGGGAGGTGGGGGGGGGGAGGGAGGACAGGTGGAGTGTTTTAGAGGGGAGGTGTGGGGGGGGGGAGGACAGGTAGAGTGTTTTAGAGGGGAGGTGGGGGGGGGGGACAGGTAGAGTGTTTTGGAGGGGAGGTGGGGGGGGGGAGGGAGGACAGGTAGAGTGTTTTAGAGGGGAGGTGGGGGGGGGAGGGAGGACAGGTAGAGTGTTTTAGAGGGGAGGTGGGGGGGGGAGGGAGGACAGGTAGAGTGTTTTAGAGGGGAGGTGGGGGGGGGGGGAGGGAGGACAGGTAGAGTGTTTTAGAGGGGAGGTGGGGGGGGGAGGGAGGACAGGTAGAGTGTTTTAGAGGGGAGGTGGGGGGGGGGGAGGGAGGGAGGACAGGTGGAGTGTTTTAGAGGGGAGGTGGGGGGGGGGGGACAGGTAGAGTGTTTTAGAGGGGAGGTGTGGGAGGGGGGGAGGGAGGACAGGTAGAGTGTTTTAGAGGGGGGGTGGGGGGGGGGGAGGGAGGACAGGTAGAGTGTTTTAGAGGGGAGGTGGGGGGGGGGGGAGGGAGGGAGGACAGGTAGAGTGTTTTAGAGGGGAGGTGTGGGGGGGGGGAGGGAGGGAGGACAGGTGGAGTGTTTTAGAGGGGAGGTGGGTGGGGGGGGGACAGGTAGAGTGTTTTAGAGGGGAGGTGGGGGGGGGGGGACAGGTAGAGTGTTTTAAAGGGGAGGTGGGGGGGGGAGGGAGGACAGGTAGAGTGTTTTAGAGGGGAGGTGGGGGGGGGGAGGGAGGACAGGTAGAGTGTTTTAGAGGGGAGGTGTGGGGGGGGAGGGAGGACAGGTAGAGTGTTTTAGAGGGGAGGTGTGGGGGGGGGAGGGAGGGAGGACAGGTAGAGTGTTTTAGAGGGGAGGTGGGGGGGGGGGAGGGAGGACAGGTGGAGTGTTTTAGAGGGGAGGTGTCAAGTTCTGCTTTATACATTTGTCTTACGTTACGTTCCGGCTGAGTTACGTTAGACTAATCCTGGTGGGAACTGAGCAACAAGTAGACAATTGTAATAAATCTCACAAATAAATAAATAAATGAATAAATAAATAAATAAATAAATAAATAAATAAATAAATCTCACAAAGTTGGAATCATTGGAGCGGGTAGAGTGTGGAACAATAACCATTTGTAATATCAGAAATTGTTTGGATGCATTTACATTTATATTCCTTCTGATCCCAGCTTATGATTTAGGGCGTACAATACATCATGACACTCTTCCACACTCATAATAATATATTATAATACTTTTATTCCAAATCAATATCATTACAGTTACATAGTCGAAATATATCAGAACACCCCCCTGCTCACTCGCACGTTTTCCTGACTGGCCTTTTAATAAAAAGTAAAAGCTCTGATTTCAAAAAAAGGAAAGGCCCAGTCTTGGCTCAGAGTTGAGAGTCCATCCAAACATATACCTACAGGTTGACGTATAGATCTATGTCCATATTGTGTATGTTTTTATTTCCATCAATATTCATCACATTTAGAATATTAGAAAAAGGAACAAAGAAAGTTTACATATACTTTCACCACCATCTGCAAAGTACATTTACACTTATTCCAGGTTACAGCATACATACAGTAACTTTAGTTCCATAAGATTATTTATTTCATTAATATATGTTTCCTTGGAAAATGGTGGTAAACTGTTGTAATTGTACAACAGATGTTAACTAAGATGTGTAAATCATGGCTCAGATGACGTCATAATGTTTTACTTTGTTATTGCTTTAGTTTGTGATATACCCCCACAAAGGATACACCCCCTATACTGCCCCCGCCCCCCGCCCCCCCCTATACTGCCCCCCGCCCCCAGACTAGGCTCAGAGTTGAGGGAGTTCCTCCAAACTGAGGAGAGACCCACGTCTAGGTTCAGAGTTGAGGGAGTCCCTCCAAACTGAGGAAAGACCCACAGACTAGGCTCAGAGTTGAGGGAGTCCCTCCAAACTGAGGGAAAGCCTCTTGCTATGTACTGGGGGGGGGGGGAATTAAACATAGTTTAGGACCCCCACCTTTCAGGAACTAACAGTAACGTCCATTTTGTAACAATGATTGTTTTAAAGCAGTCATTATAATCCCATTAGAATGCTAGTCTGGCCGCCAGGAAACCGATTAGCGAAGTAGACGTCCAATTACTGACATACCACTCTTATCTGATCTCAGAATTTGGGCATAAAGTGCCTTTCTGTTGCTCTTTCTCTGTCTCTCTCCCCCTTCTTCTCTCTCTTTATTTCCTGGGTAAGACCATTTATATAAACTGCCTCCCTCTCAGCTCTCTCACCCTTGATATAACCTTTAATGTGTTGATAGGGGCGTAAAGCTCACTGACTGACTAGACTGAATGCCAATACCCGTGGAGACCATGAGCCCGTCTATATGAAGGTGCGGGGCCAGTCACGGTCGGCTGATCACGCTGACCTCCTTCCCGCCGGCCTCTATTCTTTCACTCTTTTTGTCCCTCCTCACTCACTCCCCGTTACACCGCTACAGCCACCTTCCTGTTAACTCTTCCGTCTTTACGTGCTGCTTTACGTTCCCACGCCTACCAGTCCTCTAACATGTCCATTTCACACGCTATCTAGACGCAGTACAGACACTGGAGGAACGCCATACCAGCGTTCTGTGCGCGTGGATTACCTGTGTGGTTGAGTGATTGAGGATTTATTGGTATAAACGCTGTATTTACAGGTGTGCAGGAGGTGGTGGTGTCGGTGGGACCAGTGCTAGCTCACCTACCTGTCTACCAGTCCAACACACAGGTAGTAGTAGTGGTAGCAGTAGTACAGGTACTGGAGGAGGAGGTGGAGGAGATACCAAGACACCTGGAGGAGGAACCACCAGGAGGACCCTACAGGAGACGCTACCCTGGAGAACGACCTTGACCCGCCCTGGAGTACGTGTGAGGGGGGAAGGTGAGGCAGCGTCTACCACTAGTGAGACCCAGGAGGAAGGGGTAGTGGAGGAGGAGGGGCCTGTGTACCTGACAGCCTTCCCTAATGGCCTGACCACCGTGTCCACACACCTGGAGCACTCACACAGGAGCGTAGGTACGTACACACATTTATATAATATTAGTTTTATTTGTTTTTAAATTATTATTTATTATTGAGAACTTGATTGATCAGCTTTGGTGAGGGGGACGCTGGGGGTAAGTGACAATCATAAAGGTATGAAGAGGGAAGGGGGGACGGGGGGTAGGTGCCTCATTGGTATGTATATAATATTAAACATAATAATGATATTGATAATATTATTATTATTATTTATTATTATTGAGTAATTTATTGATCAGTTTTCGTGAGGGGGGGGATGCAGGGCGTAAGTGACACCCATATGGGTATGGAGAGGGAGTGAGTTGTAGGTGCCCCATTGGTATTTATATCATATTAAATATAATAATAATTATAACAATAATAATAATATTGTTATTATTGTTGAGTTCTTGATCAGCTTTGGTGAGGGGGATGCAGGGGGTAAGTGAGACTCATATAGGCCTAAGTATGAAGAGGGAGGGAGGTGTAGGTGCCCTATTGGTATTTATATGATATCAAAAATAATAATACTGTTATTATTGACTTGTGAATGGTCAGGTTTGAGTGTTGTTGTTATGCTGGTCCTGTAGGTGAATAAGTATGGCGAGGTCCTCCCTATATGGGTCAGATTTTCAGAAAATGTACTATTGGCAGCTGTATACATTTGGTAAAATCTGCTAAACTAGGCTGCAATTTGGTCAATACTAGGTAAATTCGAGTATATTTAGAATTGCATTGATTCTAGCAATCTGTTTGGTTAGGTTGAACTATATTTTGAACTATATTTTCGTCTGAAATTTTGGTTATTTGAGAGGATTGATGAAGGTGAACTGTACATTTTCTGCAAATCTGACCTATATGTTTCACCCTGCATGAGACCGGCACAGTGCTGTATGGCAGCTTTACATGCTATATTTACATGCTATGTTTACATTCCGTTTAACGGTTAGATCTGATTTGTTTAAAGCTTTGATTGATTTCATTTTAATTGGGGTTTAAAGATGTTTAAAAATGATCCCAGTGGTATTATATTTGATTTAAGAGATTTATTCAGCCAGACATTATGTTCGATTACACTTTTCTCAGTTTGTAACAAATGATGGGACACATTACAGCGAGGGGGAGAAGTATATGATACATGGGTCAGATTTTCAGAAAATGTACAATTGGCAGCTGTACACATTTAGTTAATTCTGCTTAATTAAGCTGCAATTTGGCCAATACTACTTAAATTCGAGTATATTTGGCATTGCATTGATTCTAGCAATCTGTTTGGTTAGGTTGAACTGTATTTTGAACTTTATTTTCGTCTAAAATTTGGGTTATTTGAGAAGATTGGCGAAGTTGAAATGTACATTTTCTGAAAATCTGACCCACATAATACAGGGCAGTGGACAGGTGTCATAATGCTATTAAAATGCTGCAATCAAACTGACCCATATGCTGACAGAAGCTCACCAGATCGGGAGGATTACCATTAATTATTTCCTTGGAATATTGGGAAAATAGGGGAAAATGATATGAATATTAGTTATATTTGAAATAAAGATGGTAGGATTTTAACAGTTATATAATGTCTAATTCTACCTAAACTATGTATAGAACTTTCTGTGCATGTAAATTACACAGTATACATCTAGAATCATGATTCAGGGAAGTCTAAAGACATCTTAGTTACATTTGTAATACAGGTTGGAAGAGAGTTGTTGTGTCTTAGAACTAATAATGTAAATTAAAAATGAATGAAAACTACGAAATGTAATTGTCTCAATATCAATGATAAAAATAACACCTTCAGAATCGTGCCCACAATAACAACAACATATTTAGGTGGATATAAAATCAGATAAAATATTATGAATGAATTTTAAATAAAAGAAAGAGGAATACATGTGACGTGGATTTAGGAATTCATTGATAATGAGTTCAGGGGTGGAAACGTCGATACTTGCTGAAGTATTTGCTGTGAATTGTCGCAATAGTGTGAAGAGATTCAGGTGAATATAAGAAGGACGTTCTTGGTATTAAATGTTGATAATGACTTGCCATATTATGGTATAAAGAGCTATAAAGGGGGTAGTTGTACCAGAACACCTTTAGCTGTACCAGAACGCACCAGGAAAGGCTTGGAGTTAATAATGAAGTTCAGGATTACAGAAAGTTGGTAAAATCATCTTGCGGTACGTACAGCAACTAGCTGTAGGATATATATAATATAACTATATGGGTGAGATTTTTAGAAAATGTACAATTGGCAGCTCTGCACATTTAGAAAATTCTCCTAAATTATGCTGAAAATGAAGATTACCGGGTATATCTGAGTATATTTGGTATCACATTGATTTAAAGTATCAGTTCTGTTATATTAAACTGCATTTTGAAGCTTATTTTTGTCTTAAATGTGGGTTATTTGAGAGGATTGGTGAAGGTGAATTGTACATTTTCTGAACATCTGACCCATATATTTACATTCGGCCCCGCGCAGAAAGGTGTATGAATGACAGGAGGGAGTGTAGTGTATAGGTATAGGTGTATAGGTATACATATATAGGTATAGAGGAGAGATCAGGTTCTGGTCACTCACCCAGCGCTAAGTTGACCTGGATATAATAATTAGGTCACTGAATGTATGTAAACGAGTGCGTTACACAATTAACCTTAGGAAGCTTTAGGAGTGGAGGTATGGTATGTATTTATACTGGTTATGGTAAGGTAGAGAGGAGAGGGGGGGGGGGAGAGGTGAGAGTAGATAAGGAGAGGGTGAGAGAGAGGGATAGGGGCAGAGATCGGGAGGGGGACGAGAAAGAGGAGAGAGAGAGAGACAGATAGGAGAGAGGAGAGGAGGGAAGACGGAGAAGAAAGAGGAAGAGAGAGAAGGGAGCAAGGGGAAAGGAGGGTAGACACAGAGAAGAGAAAGGAGAGGGGGAGAGAATGAAAGAGAGCTCGAGTGTCAGAGAGAGAGGGAGAGGATACAGAGAGAAATAAGAATAGAATGTTGCTATAAATAGTACATAAATGTAAGTTTACCCGGTACAACGTGTATGGCGGACCTGCTGCCATGCTACACACGGTTCAACTCTAGTGGTGTGATGGTGGAGAGAATAACTGCTATATTATAACATGGATTCAATATCGTGTAGTGTTTATTTAATGCTGACATCTATAGCAATTAGAGATGGACGGAAGGAGAGACAGAGAGGGCGAGGTGAGAGATAGGAGGGAGAGGAAGGGAGAGAGATAGGAGGGAGGGGAGAGAGAGGAGAGAGGGAGGAAGGGAGAGAGAGGGAGGAAGGGAGAGAGGGGAGGGAGAGGAAAGAGAGGAGAGTGGGAGGGAGAGAGTTTGGGTCAGACAGCGAGGGGACATTGAGAGATAGTTTGGGTGAGAGAGAGAGGACATTGAAAGAGACGGATACATAGGGAGAGAGGGGGAGAGAAACAGAGAGAGGGAAGGGAGAGAAGAGATTGAGGGGGAATATTTCTGGTCATCTACTCTGTCAAGCTAAGGTGACCTCACTATTGAGGTCAGCAGAATGAGTGCATACAGTGTTGAAGGAACATGTAATGTACCAATAGCCTTTATTGACTTCTACCCTACCATGGCTAACTAACATCCATTTCTTGTAGAGAAATGCTTACGACTTCCGACCTATAATTGCCTTTTAGACCAAAACAGTTTCATCCAGAATTTAATGTTTTACAAGTGTTTCTCGTACAACATAAAACCTTATCGTTAAATATTGTATTACATATGACACACACACATACACATGTGTAGTGAATGGTGGCTTATGTCACAATATGATCACACACACATATATATATGCGTCAGATTTTCAGAAAATGTACAATTCACCTTCACCGATCCTCTCGATTAACCCACATTTAAGGCAGAAATTAGCTTCAAAATGCAGTTTAACATAACAGAACTGATACTTTAGATCAACGCGATACCAAATATACTCAGATATACCCAGTATTCGTCATTTTTCAGCCTAATTTAATTTAGCTAAATTTACTGTATGTGTAGAGTTGCCAATTGTACATTTTCTAAAAGTTTGACCCATATACACATATGTAGTGAATGGTGGTATCACACGCTGCTTATGTCATCACTTCATGGAAACACCCTCAAATACGTCACCATGTCTTTATAGACTTGATGTACAATTCACCTTCACTGATCCTCTCAAATTACCCAAATTCAGACCCCCCAAAAACAAGTTACACTCTAGGTCCAAACCCTCAGATCAGATAAGAATGGTATGTAAGCCTACTTCGCTAATCTGTTTCATGGGCTAGGAGTCAGTGTTTTAATGGGAATATAATGACATTTTGCGGTTTGAGACGAGAGGCTTTTCCCTCGTTTGAAGGGACTCTCTCAACTTTGGGCCTAGACTGTTTATATGAATAAGATTTGAAATCCAATTCACCATAACCGAACAGATGTTTTAATCGAGGCAATGCTCTATTAAGCTTGTCTCTATGTTTCGCTTTAAAGTTGACATTAACCTTCTCAATACTAGAATAACACAAGTAAAAACGGTAGATTTAAGTGAACGTTACAAATATTCCTGTTCTACTACAGATCTTTCTCATACTATGAACCTAGTGACAGGTATAACCTGCACAACTTGACAATGATTTTTTGATTTTTTATATTTAGTATTTTAGCAACTTGTCTTCACCATGATCGCTGTCCCTGAAGAAGCCCCCCCCCCCCCCGCCCCCCTATAGGGCGAAATATTGGACAATCAAATGACAAATCGAAGATGACGACTTGAGTGATTTTTCTACATTTCGAATATTTAGTATTTTTACACAGCAAATCTTCTGTAAAACGTCAGTCAAGATTATAAACAAACATGCACAAATAGAGAGAATGGGACGAGCCGGCAATAATCGAAAATTTATAGGACGAGATTCGTCCACATAAGCACGATGCCGTAGGCAGAGTGCTTATGTGGAAGAATCAAGTCCTATAAATTTTTTATTATTGCTGGCGAGTTCCATTCTATATTTATTATATGTGCATAAAATTTGATCATCATCAGATATCACTGAAAAAGTATTAAAGAACTCTCAGAGAGTCCCGCTGCCCCGCTGAGAGCACCGTCAGTAGGCTACAACGGTGAGCTGTCAGGACTGTGTGATAATGCAGTGTTTACTTACTGACTTTGTTGAACTAAAACGTTCATATCGTAGCCATTTCTTGAGCTACAATAATAAACCTTACATCATTTGATAGAGAATTTAATTCTCTATTTAATGGTGCGGCGTTTATTATGTATTTTTATAATCACAGGTGGATTACCGATCGCGGGGATCTCCGCGGAGACAGCGGAAGTGCTGAGTCAGAGCTATTTTTAGACAACTACATTTTTATAGGACACGTCCTATATGACTATTTTTATAGCACCCCACTTATAGCACCTCTCATATAGCATGCGCGTATAATAATGTCCAATGAAGTTACAATAATCAATTGAAGACATTTACATTGACCTATGGGCTCACGGGTGATAATTCAGTTCAGAATAACCCTGGTCTTCCGCCCACTGCTGTGTCTAGCTAGGCCTAACTCTATGGACTAAATCCTAGCTAATTCTGAAAGTTCACCAGTCTCTTCCTTAGAATAACTTTTTCCCAATCTTGTGAATTCCTTAGACATCTAACCATCGTGGTAGTCTTGTAATATATTTACTTTATTCTACCTATCATTGAAATGATATGAAATGATCACTTATAACTATATCACCATGTTGTCTGTATGATAATCACAAAAGTTAGAGTAACATTTTTAGTGGATCTTTGACAGTCAATGACTGAGAAGACATTGTACCCTACATGGGTCAGATTTTCAGAAAATGTACATTATTTTAGCAGCTCTACACATTTAGGGAATTCTCCTAAATTAGGCTGAAAAAAGAAGAATACCAGGTATATCTGCGTATATTTGGTATCGCATTCATTTAAAGTATCAGTTCTGTTATGTTAAACTGCATTTTGAAGTTCATTTTTGTCTTAAATGTGGATTATTTGAGAGGATTGTTGAAGGCGAATTGTACATTTTCTGAAAATCTTACCCACATAAGAAAAACATGTTATACTACTGAACACCTCCCATGAGCTGGAGAGAGTTGCCTCTTATGACAACCCCTTACCGCAATTAAAGTTTTCAAATCCAAATCATTGTACATGTTGTGTATTACAGGCTAGAGACCGACCCTGGGTTTCCTATTATAGACTTCCTCCCCCGACACCAACTATAATGTTTTATGGGGTGATATTTTAAAAGTTCATGGCTTTATATTTAGTTTCATATCGATTTTTGAATTAGGAAATGTGGGTTATGTTGGTAGATTTGGTTGAAAAAGAAAACAACAAATAGAGAGAATGAAACGAGGTGCTAGTAATTGAATATATATTGGATGAGATTGCGTAACCTTGTTCCATTCTCTATTCATTATATGCCCCTATCATAGACAAATATTGATTTATAAACATTTCTTTTCGGTTTTGAATCATCATAAAGTTTCTAAAAGCTAAAAGAAAACCTAATTCCAATTTTTATTGTACACATACGATCTTATCCACTTATCGCACCTCTCAAATGGAATGCACATATAATATGTTAAAGGGAACTGCTAATGACATGTTGTCTGCACATATTTAGATCAGCTATTCTTTAATGAGTTGATGAATGAAATAAAGGTTTCAGGAGATGTAGGTGAAGTTAGATGTTTTGATATATTTATATTTTTCTTTTTTATAATCGAACCATCACATACCATACTCCTCCGAAGCCTTCACTATTTGGTGGGGTAACTCCTGGGGGTAGTATACTACCATCTATTGTTGTATGATGTTTTACCAGGCTGTTTAGTTCAGCCCCTATAGCTGGTCTTCCACTAACTCCTGGGGTAGTATACTACCATCTATTGTTGTATGGTGGTTTACCAGGCTGTTTAGTTCAGCCCCTATAGCTGGTCTTCCACTAACTCCTGGGGTAGTATACTACCATCTATTGTTGTATGATGTTTTACCAGGCTGTTTAGTTCAGCTCCTATAGCTGGTCTTCCACTAACACCTGGGGGTAGTATACTACCATCTATTGTTGTATGATGGTTTACCAGGCTGTTTAGTTCAGCTCCTATAGCTGGTCTTCCACTAACTCCTGGGGTAGTATACTACCATCTATTGTTGTATGATGGTTTACCAGGCTGTTTAGTTCAGCTCCTATAGCTGGTCTTCCACTAACTCCTGGGGTAGTATAGTGATAAGTATGGATCTGTATGTAGATGGGGATGTAGCTTGGTGTGATCCTTAATTTGAGGTACCGATAAATATGTCTCGTGAATATTCCAATGCACACTAATTAATACTCAATTAGCGCTTACATGCTAATTGATAGTCCAAATGTTATGATAGATGATAATCGATATTTGCTTAGTGATAATTGATACCCAATTATCACTTGGATGCTAATTAATAAGAATAACTCGGAACTAGTTGGATCTTGTCTTGATCTTACGATCGCCCAACGGTAACTGATCTTTATTTCTCGATACAACATACCTGTCAGGTGTGTACCTGATCTGCGTGCGCAGCCGTGCCCGGCTACTAGCTCTGGCGTCCCATGGGGAGGCCCAGGCGTTACGTAACCTTACGTAACAGCTACCCCTCCCCCCGGGAATATGGCGATTTACCGGCATATGCGACAGGTGAGACCACCTGGGCACAAGTGTCACCTGTATTTATCTTTAAACGACTCTGTCTTTTATTTTTAACGCTTATGAGATGTAATGTCCCTTATGGGGAATGATTTGATACCTGGTAGTTAGATTACGCCATATACAATATCTTGTATGTCGTCATGTATGTTCGGGGCCATACCACTTGTTTCTCCTTGGTCCCCTATTTGCACCTGTAGGTGTACACGTTGTTTGCAACCAAGTCAATACCTCTTTGGTTTGCTATCAGGATTGTTAGTTGTCCTTTCTAATTGTACTACCTTTCTTGTCAGGCTTCCACCAATTACGCCTCATCGGCGTACCGACTTATTGCTTCTCGCTGACATAGCTTATGAGATGTCCCGAGTGAGCATGGTTGTGATTAATCGGCTCTGAATGCGTGAGGTGAAAGCGCTAGTTTAGGTCACCTACGTGCTGCTATATTGTTACTACTTTCCCTTGTCAGGCCGCCTGTTGGCTACATAGTTGACCATCTTTGACACTCGTGGGATTGCTATGTTATATTGTATTGTTAACTCTTGACTTTCGCCGCTTTACTATGTTAATGTTATTGCAACTGTTCCGTTATTGGTCCTGGGTTGCGTTACTCTCCCACCGATGTCTGTTGTGTTATTTTAGCTACATTCATTAGTTTGCTAAAGCTAGACTTTCGGTGTTAGACGCCGTTTTACTGGCAAAATATTTATTTTAACACGGCCAATTTTCCTTGATCGTTTTGCCGGTCATCGCCAGCGCTTATGGCGACTGGCACACTCATTTGTTTAGGTGGTCTGGTCCTGTTTAATTAATTTCTGTAAGCTATAAGTTGTTGTTTGGTTGCTAGTTCTGCCTACTTGTCTTCAAGCCCTGTACCAGTACACACGTCTTAGTAACCTCTGTCCTCAGTTTTCTGCCGAAATGAGTATTCACCGCATGGCTGCTACTTTTCCTAATATGGAAAATTTTAAAGTCCAAACATCTTTTAAAGGACGCGGTTACTCTAAGGCTAGTCTGTTTAAGGAGGCTAGTGTGGACTTAAAAGATCGCAACTACCGGATTAATCCTACGCCCTATGTGGGTTCCAGCGACTCCGAAGGCAGGTTGCCCAGGCGACCTATTTCTCTTCCCCCCACATTATTTGCTAGGGAGGACCTGTGCAGGAGCCGCGCGGTTGACCGTGCTGAGTTGCAACGGCGGAGCGTCAGCCTGAAGGCTCGGCGTCATCATTCGCCGGTCTCTCCCCGCTCTAGCAGCGCCCACAGTGGAGATGGGTTGTTGGGCGCCTGTCCTCCAGGGTCTTCTGAAAATGAGGACGAGGGAAGGAGCCCAACCTCAAGGTCCCAATCTCCCTTATTCCGGCGACGCTCTCCAAGTCCCCGGCGCATGCTGTCCAACCCTCAGCAGCAACCCTGTGACGTCCGGCGGGCTGTCCCTCGACTGTCCTCCGGTGACGTGCGGATCAAGGATGCCGCCTTGGGCTCTGCTATGTTCTGTGATGTTAATTCTGTCACAGCTAAAACCCAGGTACCTTCTAGGGGGCGCAGGTATGGGCCACGAGGGGCGAAACGCGCCGATCTTGTACGCGAACAGGATGCCTGCAACGATCCTTTATACCTCGTGGGGGGTGCCACCTGTGAATACGTTAAGGGCACCAAATATCTCGGATTTCACCACCTTATAACATTTAAATTGAGTGACCGCCTCTCAGTGCTAGTCAGGCGCTTCTCCAGTGGGTGTAAGCCCACTATGCAATTCATGGGAGAGAGCATGCATGAGGTGGTAGAAGCGTTGGATGCCGCCCAGATTTACCAGCTATATCTGCGACGGTATGAGTTGGTGGGCTTATTCAGTGTGGCCGATTACTATGAGGTGCAGCTCAATCATTGGTGTCTGCGTCCGCAGAGTCAACGACAAACTGTAGAAATCTGTCACCGTTTAGACTTCAGCCGGAAAGTATGGCTGACGCTGGAGGAGGCCTGCACGCTGGTAACACTCCTCCGGCCGATTTATCGCTTCCTGCGACATTCCCTGCTGTCCTGTAAGTGTTGGTTTCCTATCTAAGCCCTTTATTCTCAATATTATTTTGTACCCTACCGATTTTTCTGGTAGTCTAGTTTTTCGATATTAAGCTCATTGTCTATAAAAGGAGAGGGAGAGAGAAAAAGAGAGAACAAAAAAAAAGAAAAACTAGCTTGATTTGAGTCCAACTCTTAATCACCAGTAAGTTTCTGGGTTAGTGGCCGCTTGTGTCCGAGATACTGTAATTCTGCACGCTAGGTTCTAGCCATATTATGTGCCTCTCCCTCTTTAATTTATGCTTATCATTCTGTGCCACTTGTAGATGGCATGTGCCTTGTTTTCTAACCTGTGTTTATACTTCGTTAGGTGCGACTCGTGGAGTCTATTGTCTAATTCGTACTAATTCATATGTCTTGCCAATTTCAGGTCGATTGGAGTTTTGAATGTATCCCCCTGGCTAGCTCCCCGAGGCCATGCCCGTGCCATGGGCTCAACGCCGCAGCACCCTGACCATCGGCGTCAGGCCGGCATCAGCAATTGTTTACGTGTTATCTTTACTTGTGATGAATGTATTCAATATTGCAAAACAAATTAAACAAAACTAGGGGAAACGCTTGTTAGTTGTCTGTTATACACGTTTGCTTTCGCCACATGTTATCTGTTAAATTTCTATTCTCGTCCCGTGGAATCGCTAGATTTACATTCTCGTCATGATGGAACTCTATTGCCTGTCTATGTTATTATGGTTATTAGATAGTCAACGCGTAGATACAAGTACCTTAACCCTCTTTATTAGTTGTTTCGTCCCATTAGGACGTGCGGGCACTAACCCCGTGCCATAGTGTGGTTTTGACGAAGTCTTAACCAGTGATCTACTTAACTTTTTAACGAACATGACATTTTAACATTTTGTAATGGGTAAACATGGTACTACAAACAAAACCTTATCCTCCCAGACGGCCATTTTAACGACTACCTGTAAACAAAACAAGGTTCTTGGGCACTGATACAGTGAGGACGATATCCTGGGTAACTAACTGCTGACCGGTACCTTGCTGGTAAAGATAACCGATCGTGCTACGTGCTATACATTATATACTGCAGTAAAATAAGCATTTTTTAAGTTAACATTGAAGTTCTACAGCCAGACCATGAGAATTGGGTGTGTTGTTATTGATCTGACGCCCGGTCGGGAGGAAACATAGAAACTATCGAGAAACTATCAAAATAACCTAATAAAATACACAACGTGAAACATATATGCTACTCCCACTACAGTGAAATGTGGAGCGACTGGGGGTTATAGCCCCACATTCATTGGGTGTCGCACTGGAACCCAACAAGGGCTGCCCGTGTATCTAGCGAGCCCTTTAAGAAAACAAATCAAAACCATTTTTAAGAATGACCACACTAGGATTTAACAGTAAATCATTTTAAGTCTAAATTGAAGAATTTTATAAATGATTGTTCTTTTTTCTCGTCAGCTTGGTTTTTTAGGCGTTATGCGAGAAAAACAAAAAAAAAATTTATTCTTTGGTGTGTGGTTCAGGGTTTCCGGTGCAGTGTGTTGTTTCCTCCTTGTTGGTATGGAAGATGAGGCGTCACAGGAAAGACACGGTGGTGTGTGCCTTCCAATCTTGTTCGGCCTCTGTTTGAAAGTGAACAGAAAACAAGAGTTTCAATTTGTCATCTCCACCCATTCACTAGTGTGACCATAGTAAGACTGAGTAAGCAATGTACAGTAAAACACAATGGGTGCGGAAATCACAAAGTTAACTAGTATTTTTGGGCTGTTGCCCTTTATAATTTTCAATGGTTTTCCATCCATCCCTGATAGAGTTACCCGTTTTTCCCCCTGCGGGTATTCTAATTTTTTGCCATGGTTCTGTGGGAAAAGAAAACAAAAGGAAAAGAACGTCCATATCTAGAGAACGACCTCCCTTTTCTCTCTCCCCCCTTCTTTCCATGCTGCGATTCTGTATCGTAATGTTGTCCCCCCTTTGTCCTGCGGAGACAACGGCGAGTCCGGCGTGTTATCTTTACAGCCTTACTGTCGGAGTTCAGTATCGTCCCCCCTGAGGCTCTGTTTTGATTCTGCGCGTGTAATAGCGCGGAGGATTAAAATTGACTTACCTTCTTTGGGATTCATTACTCGCCCCATTGTACCTGGATGGGGGTTCCCTGGGGCGGTACCACACTCAATACCCAGAGTGTTTCGCCGTCCCTGCAGGCTGCCTTTACCCAGCTTTTGTGGGCACGCGGAACCTGTATAAAGTTGGGCAAGTGGATGGGCTGAATACACCCTTTCAGCCGGAGCTCAAAGGCACTTGGCCATTCCAGCACCATCTCCGCCCCCGCCCAGCAGCATGATCGCGTCACGTACATATTACGTGGTTTTAGCACGCGTGCCCCCTGCATAGCTGATGCCTCATAAGCCACTGGGGTGACCACAAATGACTTCACCTCGCCCCCGCGTTGCATTCTTAGCACCAGCTGGCTTGACGGGTGCATTTTTGGTCCGGGCCGGCATTTCTTGCATGGTATCCGCTTCCTGCACTTCCATGCCATCGTTATCACTAGTAGTATGGCCGCTACTACTGCTAGGTAGGCGTAGGGAGGGAAACCCTCTGCTGGCGGTAGGGTCGGTGGTGGTGGTAGGGTTATCCCTGTCTCGAATCCCACTCTCACGGGGACAGGGGTGAAGGTTGACAGTCTGACGGACTTCGCCTCTGTGTGCACCAACAGCGCCAGGATTGCTGATACTTTCCACATTCTATAAGATAAATAGACACCTAATGCCAGAGACACCAAAGCCACGATAAAACTAGTGTTAGTAAAAGCTGGATGACCTGTCGCGCTTTCTAAAGATTTTTTTATTTTTTGCCAATTGTTTTCTACCACCTGATCCCTCTTGATTAGGTCTCCTGCCATGGATGTTATGTCAATACCTTGGTCCAGTAATTCTTTTGGTAAGTGGGAAAGTGACTTAGCGATTTGGTCTGCCGTGGGGACGTTTGTGTGGATTAAGGCTTTTGTGGATGTATTGCCGAAAAAGGTTGGGATTTTTAGGTTAAAAACGTGGGCCACTGGAATGTTTAGCCCTGTGTGTATTGTTAATTTACTGTCGTTTGCCTCGGTGCATGCCAAATGGTGGTCCAATATAAAACCATTAGTGAAGTTTAGTGAGCAGCCACACGGTTTTGAAACTATTGCTAACGGTGGTAGATGCATCTCCCACGTGTCGCTCACACACCTAAGCGTGGCGGTTTCGCCCATGTTCACTAATAGATGGCTGGTCTCGTTCACAGACACATGAAAAGGAGGGGATTTCTCTAGCAAAAAGGTTTTGAAATTACATTGGGTTATGATTTCCCGTTTTTGTTCCCAGTATAATGCCGCCCAACATGACTGATTTTTCTGCGTCATTTGCATCAATGGGGCTTCGCACAAGATAATCCCGCGCTTCTCAGAGCATTGGGCCAACCGCAAATCTTGAATCACAATTGTTTTTGTGTTCATATTCCCAATCGCCATCAGTTCTGGCACGGGGGTCGTTATCTTGGTATACCCCTTATGTGCGTGTGAATGTAACGCCATAGGTATTCCAAACGCCATAGGAGTGAGAATCTTGAATCCATTATTTCTAAGCGCCACCCACAGCGGCAGAACAACTACCAGTGATTGGTTGTAGTAACGTATTTTAATCACCTGTTCAAGTGCTGCTGGCACCAGCTCTTCTATGATCTTTAATGCTTCTGAATTACTAAATTGAGTTAAAAACCGCCCTGCTGCTTCTTTATATTGACTATGTGATAGTATTGCTGCATGCATTTTGTTACTTTGCAACAGTTGTAGGGCTTCTATGGCCTGTACAGACGCGTCTATGTATTGCAATTGGGTCATGATACTTAACGCTAATTCGTGTAACAGTGTGTGGACCGTGAGGTAACGTGTTGCATCTTTCTTGAACTTTGCTGTGCCCATATTAGTTCTATTGGCTAACGTGTGTACCCCCTGAGAAATATTGCCAAGAAATTCCGCCACTTCAGGCACATGTGTCTCGTGGAAAAACTGCATAAATGCTAGTTGGTTTTTAGACACATCAGTTATTAACTTGTCCCTGAATTTATTGGTTGCCATTGACGTTTCTACGGCCGCGATCATGTAACTCATCTCACTTTCCACTCGATGGAGGTGTGGGTCTGTCGCACTCCCGAATAAAAATGACATGGCATCCCCCACGGGTTGGATCAGTGCCTTTCTTCGCCTGTATCTTTTCACTACAAATTTTCCTAAGATTGACTTGATTTTCTTATAGTTTGCCTGTGCAATTCCGTTAAGTTCTGCATTAAATTCCCTAACATGTCTTATCAGATGTTTGAACATAGCAATATTTCCCTGTCTCAGTATGGGCGGGGTCTGTATTATATTGACTGCTGGCCTGTTAAATTTTAGGGGAATGTTAATGGTCAGGTCGAATAGGCGCGAGTTAGTTAAGATTTTAGTATTTCTTTCTATAAAACCAACACCATAATTGTGTCTTAAATCTAGACCCTGCGCTGCTGTCGATGCGGCGATACAGAAACTGAAATCGACAAAAGACAAAATCCCGGTTTAAATTTCTGCTTATTGCAATATTCCAGCGCCATCGTGGATGAGCAATCACGACGGTACAAACAGCATTATGCGATTTTACAAGAAAATTTGCCAAAAGATTGGCTCCATTCAACTCGACTTACCTTAGCACGTGCAGTAGTCCAACTAGACCCATCCTACGGTTATCAAGGGGGGCTTTCAAAGTGCCTCTGTACGTGTGACTAGTAGGAGTGGACACCAGCGCCAGTGACTTCTGTTTAAGTCCTTGCTATTGCATAGGATTCCACATGGTCCTGATTATTTATGCGCAAACTGAGCACCACACCTCTGTTCACTCCCTATCTCCGGGCCGTGTGCCTATATATAGTGATGGTCCTTTGCATTTCTGGACATACCTTGGATCTCCGGTGAAGGTTGCATAATTCTCCTGCCCCGACAAGTCTCTCCCTTCCGGGACCGGTAATACCACATCTGCTTCTTCTTCCCTGGTTTCCTGTCTATGGTAATTTCCATCAGGCCGCCACATCGAAACAACTTCTCTACTGTATGTAGTTTTATGATGTCCTATATACATCTATTATCGGTCTCCGCAATTCTACTGCGAAGTTTTACCGGGGCCCATCAACTCCCTTCTAAGTAGCCTCCCCTTCCGGGGGAGCATTTTAACGATGGCGTTTGTTGCTTAATTTATTCTGTCACCAGTGCTCAAGTGCACTGTGATTTTGGTGGGGACTCGAACTCGCTACCCGCGAGTTGCTCTGTTTTTTTTTTTGTATTAACTTTTTCAAAAGAACTGGGGGCCGCTTCCACATGCTAACGATTTGGCCACGGCCTCCAGGTCTAATTCTGATGAATTTTAACTCTTACACTATCAAAAATGGAGCTGTGACCTGTTTAACTAAGTCATGACATAGTTTTCTTCCCTTTTCATTGGTTGAGGTGTTGCTAAAAAAATTATTGGGGATCCCTTGGT
Organism: Sthenelais limicola; assembly: GCA_942159475.1. Lineage (NCBI taxonomy): Eukaryota > Metazoa > Annelida > Polychaeta > Phyllodocida > Sigalionidae > Sthenelais > Sthenelais limicola. The sequence goes on along the minus strand of OW804095.1, from coordinate 3,848,435 downwards.
AATCAGCCTGTTGTCGGAACCTGATAGCGCCGCGCCCGGCGCGCCTCGTTGGTTTTATCTAGACAATTGCTAAGGACAAGTCTTAGATAACCCCTTCTCCGCGCTGTCCCGGCTGGACGCTCAACTTGTCATAACAAAACGACCTATCTTGCATGCTTTATTCTTTGTCTTCCCTCGCGAACACCACAAGCTGATTATGTTAAACTAACAACCTTGATATAAGTCTATTAGTTCGAGGCCCCTTTTATTTTAACTCCGCTGATTTGTGAATCTAGGGACACTTTACCTTTTTATTCTTTAGCTGGCTTTAGCTCTCCTCCATTATTATAAATTTTTATTCTTCATTGAAAACAGATATGTAATGATGTGCTTACCATCACGGGTCTGTGTCCTCCTATTCACTCATTGTCCTCTCCGCCTGCTTGGGGGTGGTTTTGATGCCGTGCACCCTTTTTAGATGCCCCGTTAAGTAGTCTGGACGGGCATATTTCCTGAAACAGTGGGGACATTTGGTGATGACTGTTCCTCTATGGTTGAACCGTCTGTGTCTGGATAGGTTTGAGTTTGATCTGTAGGCCACTAGGCAGACCTCACACACGAATTTTGCACTACCTTTTTCTCCGTCTTGCCCTCTAATTCTTGGTCTTCCTATCTTCCTTGTGGCGGGTCTTTGCCTGGTACATTTTCTTATCCGGCTGGCTATTTTGGGCGCGTTTTTCTGCTCTCCCTGTACCCTTTTTGCCTCCTCTTGTTCTTTCTCCATTCTGTTAGTACAAAATTCCACTCCTACCGCTTCTTGTCGTAGGAGTAATTCTCTTTGTTGACATGCCACTTGCACCAGTATCTGAAAAGCTGACATGGTGGTCATGATGTTGATGCGCTTTGTATACTGTGACTGTCTTGGTTGCTCCCGTGGATTAACTGACTGAGTGCCTCGGTCTCTATTATGCTACATCAACGAGGCCAGCTGCTTTCAGGCTAAAAATAGACCTACCGGTCTATCCCTGTTGGCTTGACCCTTGCGGTGGACCTCCCTTAACTTGTGTCTGTATTTTTCTTGTACCGTTTTCATTACTAGATAACTTTTATTGGTTTAATTATCGGTTTTTGGTCGGGCCCCTGTGTTTTGCTCCTCCTTTTATGGGCCGCTAGTTGTGGCCGTATGTGGCTGTGACCCCCCAGCGCATCAGTTATTCTTCCTATTGTGTAGAGTGTGGGCCAATATTGTTGTGGTTCAGCTTAGTTTGAAAAGGGCTGTGCGACTATGGGCGAGTTATTCGAGTCCTGCTTGAACTCTTATTGCAATTTAGGGATCTCTTCCAGTCCCTCCTTCACACGCCTTTTGTTAATGTTTTCCAATTCCTCGGGGTTGACCACTCTGTCTAGGAATCTTCTATTCACGGTGCTGATTGGTTTCAAGTGGTGCACGTTGATTGAACGGGGGAGTGTGACTCCAGTGTCCAATCTGCACAACTTTGCTGTGTGTTCGCTTGGCATTGCTACCACGATGTGTGGACCTGAATAGATCACCTGCAGTTTGCGGCAATTATCCTTGTCCAATAACCTGTGTACCCTTCTGTACACTATTGTTCCCACTTTAATAGAATGTGGCTTGGCATTCCTGTCATGCCGTGTTTTCATTGCCAATTGTGTTTTCTCCAATTTCTCCAGGGCGCGTGGGAGCAGGTCATTCCTGGTCCTTATAATTGCTATCAACTGGTCTAGCACCGACTTTTCTTCGGTTTGTTCCATGACAACGTCAGCCGGGATTGCACAATTTCTGCCGAACGCTAGCAAATAGCTAGAGTACCCCATTGAATATGAATCCGACGCGTTTAACGCCAGTTGAATCCCTGGGAGAAATTTATCCCAGTCCCTCTGTTTTTGGGATATTAGGGTTCTGACGCACTGTATGACCGAAGAATTGGCGCGTTCGACTAGACCATTTGTCGTCGGTTTAAAAGCGCTTGAATGCACCTGCGTTATGCCAAAAGATTTGCAAAATTCACTAAATTTCTGGCCTGTGTAGCTTGTCCCATTGTCTGAGAAGATTTTCTTAGGCACGCCCACCACAGCAATTACATGCCTGAGAAAGTCTCTGGCTGTTCTCTCTGCCGTAAGGTTATTTGTTCCCCAGATAAAAATGAATCTGGTGGTGAAACAGAGTGCCACCTGTATATATTTGTTATGTAGTGCTGTCTCTGGGAATGGCCCCATCGCATCTATGATGATGTGGCTGAAGGCAAAAGGGGCGTGGTCTCTGATTTTCATGGGTGGCTTAATGGGGTTTCTCATTGTTTTGCACTCTTGACATTTCTTGCATGTAGCGATGAAATCTGTTGTATCTCTGATCATTGCTGGCCAGTAGAATCTGGCCCTGAGTATGCTCAGAGTCTTTACCACTCCGAGATGCGCTCCCGCCACGTTGTCATGCACTGACGCTAATACTGATTCAACTAGTGAATTTGGTACCACTACCTGGTAGTATTCATGTGCTTCCAACGCCTTTGTTTTTGGGGGTAGTCTGCATAGCACCCCTTTGCTGTAAAAATGATGATCGTGCGTGTTTAGAATCACCCTTGCTACTGCGTTGTCCGATGGCAGTCTCTCGTGTTGGATATAACCTGCCATTGCCCTGCAAAATTTGTCGCCCTCTTGGTGGATCATCAACTGCTCTCTATTTAGTGGGATGCCTAAGCTTTTCGCCGCTTCCCTGACCGTAGAGTCAGATAGGCCTGGGACGTGCGCTCCGATTTTCTCCCTTTTATCTTTCGCCAATTGTTTAGAATAAGTTCTTGTGACGATATCCGGGCCTGCGCGCTTCCCTCTTGAACTCACTACACCTGAGTTTATCCCTTTGTCTTTTGTCTTCATTGATCTTGTTTCGACTGCAGTACACTGCAGCACCTGCTTTGTCGCGTTGTTATCTAGTATTCTGTTTTTCTTGAGGATGGGCCTGGATTTGTACATTATTATTGGATATCTTTCTACTGGCTCATCCTCGTCAAATACTTTCAGTCCCTGAATGGCGCTGAACGTGACTTTCTTCTTAACATCTTTTGGTAGCTCATTGTTCGCTACCTCTTGTCCGTAAGACCTGCGCGATAATGCATCTGGGACGTGGTTATATTTTCCCCGCAAGTGCACTATTTTGAAACTGAATTGGTTGAAAAATTCCAGCCACCTAGCCATCCTTCCAGTTAGGTCCTTCTTCGAATTTAATGCGGTCAGCGCTGCGTGGTCTGTCATTATTGTGAAGTGTCTCGCGACTATATAATGCTTGAATTTCTCCAGACAAAACTTTACCGCGAGCAGCTCCCTTTCGCAGACGCTATAGCGCCGTTCTGCCGGATGCATGGATCTTCCTGCAAACGCTATTGGACGCAAATTCCCGTCAGTATTTGCCTGAGCAATTAGCCCGCCGACGGCGCTGTCACTTGCATCTGTACTAATTACAAAAGGCTTCGAATGGTCCGGGTATACGAGAACTGCATCCCTTAAGATCGACTTTTTTATTGTGTCAAACGCTACTTGACAGTCCTCTTCCCATTTGAACTTGATCTTTGGTTTTGTGAGCCTATACAATGGCTGCATGATGTGGCTAAAATTTGGGATGAAAGCTTTGTAATATGTCGCCAGCCCATTGAACGCCCGCATTCCCCTTATATTTTTGGGTCTTGGGTATGAGCTGATTGCTTCTAATTTCGCCGGGTCCGGCCGAATGCCTTCCTTGCTTACGATGAAGCCCAGGAATGGGATCGACTCCAAACCAAATTCACATTTCTCCTTCTTGAACTTTAGGTTTGCTTCTCTAAAGGCATCAAAGATGTCTTGCAGATCCTCCAGATGCTTCTCCCACGTGGGTGAGCCACAAATTACATCGTCTATATACCCAAAGGCGTTGGGTATCGTTGCTAGGACTGTCTCAATTAAGGCATGGAAAGCCTGTGGGCTTGTTTTTAGTCCCATGGGCATGACCCTGTGCTGGAAGCGACCAAAGGGCGTGTTGAACGCCGTCAGTTTTTTGTCATGATCCCTTATGGGGACCTGATGAAATCCAGAACAAAGGTCCACCTTACTGAAAAATTGGGCCTTTAGTTGGCCCAACGACTCCAAGATCTCGTCCGTTCTAGGGAAATTTCTAGCTTGCGGAGAAATATTCTTATTCAGATGTCTAAAATCTAGGACAATTCTAAAAGATTTATTGCCCTGTGGGTCCTTTCCTGGTTTCTGAACTAAAAAGGCTGGTGATGACCACTCCCCCACATCTTCACATCTTTCGATAACTCCCTGTTTCAGCTGAGTGTTCAAGATTTTTCCCATGTGGTTTTTTAGATCTGGGTTCATTCTATATGGAAGGCTTGTGATGGGGGTGTACCCCTTTACTAAATCTATCCTATGTTCGTACTTGGCTGTACGGCCTAACATTCCTCCTGGGGTTGCGAAGGTATCATTGTTTCTTTCAATTAGTCTAGTTATCTCACCTACCTGTTTTTTGGTCAGATTTTTGCCTATCTTACAGTCAGGGGGTGACTGAGGCACATCTGTACTTTGTGTCTCTGCTTGTTCAGCAAATATCGGCACGCTTACCGGCGCGCGCCTAATGGGTTTCTGTAGTGGGGTAAAATCTTTTTCGTTTTCTATACTATACACCGCGACGATGGAGCCTTTTTGTACTACTTTAGCCACCCGGGCGGCATTGAACAAACACAGATTAATTCTTTGCCTTCCGCTAAAAGGCTTAACTAAGGCTCTCTTCACCACGAATGACACTGGGATTTGTCTATTTACATTTTCCGTTACCCCAACTGTGCCCGTTAGGTCCTTTGGGGTTATGATCGTCGCTGTCGCCAGTGTCTCGGACAAGGGGGGGAGGACAATACGCTTGTTAGCTTTTACAGCATATAGCTTCTGTACATCAATTCCGAAATCAAGTATACCCTTGTACTTTCTCACGAAGTTTACTCCCAGAATCATGGCCCTACGTAGTGTTGGCATCACCAGAAAAGCATGGTGGAAAGTTTTCCCCGCAATTTTTATCGTGAGATTGGCCATTCTCGAACAATTTGTCCCCTTGCCGTCCGCTACTACTATTCGGACGTTACAGTTTTTCATTTTTATTGCTTTCAACACCCTTTTTAACCTGTGTAGGAACGCTGTATTAATTATCGACATGGATGCCCCTGAATCTACTAAAACTGGGAGGGTTATGTCTGCTACCTTTATTTGCACACACCCATCATGCATTTCAACTGTAATTGGTTTCTCAACCTTACCTTCCTCCTCACTGCTCTGAGTGAGGGTCAGTTTCCCTGTTAGTTCATTTGCTTCTACTGCTATGTTCTCGGATACGTCATGAGGGTCCCCCTTTGCCTCATGACCGTCTAGTTTTCCTGGTCCTCCTACTGACGTGTGTGGTGTGGGCGGCCTGCCCTTTGGGTCTCTCCCGCGTGGTGATTGGTACCGCCGGTCTCGACTCCCGGACCTCGAGAAGCGGCCGCTATGGCGGTCGTTGCCCCTGGAGCGGTCAGTGCTCCTGCTGTCGCGCCGGTCTCTGCTCCTGGCCGTGGCCTTGCGCCCATCCCATGTTTTATCTGCCCCTATGATAGGTATAAATTCGTTGTGTTCAGGGGAGTATACAAACTGTGTGCTGTATGTCGGCTTCCTGCCCTGTTGGGTATACAGTCCCGGCGGGGTATCCTCTGTTCTTGGTTTATCGTAACATCCTGGTCTGTCTCCTTTTTGGACATAATCATAATTGGAATCAGCCTTGTCATTATTCCAACCCCTGGGGTAATTGTATGTGGACTCGGCTCTGTCGCGGCTCCTTCCCCTGGAATTACCGCGAAATTCTTGCCTATGTCTCTGATAATTACCCGCTGGGGATGTATTTCTGGACTCATAGTGTCTGTCCTTGTTGTCTCTGTAGTAGTAATTGTCCCTGTTGTTGGAGTTGGATCTCCTGTTGTAAGATCCTGACCTCCAGGCGTTATCTGGCCTCCTGTATGAATCTCTGTAGTGGGGCTGGTCCCTTCTTCTGAAATCAGACCTCCCTCTCTCGTAATTCCTGTCTTGACCATTGTCTCTACCGTAATAGCCCTTCTCCTGATATTGGGGTCTATTATCCGGGGATTGGCGCCGCCAAGGTGAATCTGTTCTCTCCTTTGGTGGGGGTCCACTTGCTTCTTCTACTGGCACCGTATGGCTACTTGTTTGCTCTCTTTTCCTAGCTGCTCTATCCCTCAGCAGGACCGACTCGTGCCGCGCTGCACATCGGGAGGCATCCTCAACTGACCTCGGGAATTCTGTTGCTACCACGGTCCTCAGATCCTCGTTCAGATTAGTCAAGTAGAACTTCAGCTGCATGTTGCTCGACGCTCCCGACGCGGCCAGCAAGACCAACATGTCTTTATCATAATCCGCCACTAGTTCTTCTACTCCTTGCTTTCTATTGGCGTAATCCTGCATAAGCTCCGCCATGTCCATATTTCTGAACTTGATGAGGAACTCATCCTCGAAATTCCCAAAGTCATTGTCTGCCGTTCTTCTTGTGTACACATCATGGAATGCTTTCGCCCTACCATCTAGATAGTTTCCTATTCCATCCAGTAACATGTCGGGTGTCGCTTTCAGTCTCTCGGTGAAACGCCTATATTCTTCGATGAAATTTGCCGCTGATCGCATCGCGGTGGGTGCCGAGAACACCTTTGGCACCGGAGCCAGGTGATTTATTAGGGTTGTGTTCGGTGCACCTCCTCCCTGTTTACTCCCGGCCCTCTCTATTACCGCCGTCAATTGGTTTGCTGTGTCTATTCTGACATTCTTCAGCTCTTCAGTTGCGTCTCGCCTCAGTTCATCCGACCTTTGTCTTAAATCCCTGAAAGCCATTAGATTATTGGCGGTGAGGTTGTTCATTGCGTCTACCAACCCCTCCATGGTTGGTGCCTCTGTTTGCACATGTAGAGGCTGTTGGTGCTGCTGTTGTTGCAGGTGCTGTGCTAACAGCCGTTGCTGTTGCCCTTGTTGATGCTGACTTTGTTGTTGCTGGAGCAGTCTTTGTTGCTGCTGCTGCTGGCACTGCTGTTGCTGCTGCTGCTGTTGTTGCTGTTGCTGTGCCAACCCTAGCCGCCGCTGAATGTCCATCTGTTGGCGTTGTTGCTGTTCGCTAGGCTGTTGCAGCTGCTGTTGTTGTTGCTGATCGAACTGCTGTTGGTGTACCTGTTGGTTTTGGTGCCCTGCATGATCCATCCGCGTATTTAACATTGCGGCGTTTCCCTGCATGAGTTCTCGGAAACCTGTGCCTGTGAATGCTCCTTGTATCCCATCCACGTCTAGGCTTGAATTGCTTGAATCTACCGGGGATGGTATAGGATATATGGGTGTGGGAACCCTCTCGGTGCTCCATGCCCTCTGCTGTTGCATTGGAGAGCTGTGTCTCAGTTGTTGGTGCCGCACTAGATCCTCTCTCTGCTGCGGTTCTAGTTGCTGGTATACTTGTTGTATATACGGAGACTGCCGCGCTTGAAAAGCCGCCTTCTGTTGCAACTTTTCCGCTTTCTCCCCTTGATCTTTCCGCTGTTGATCCAGCTCTCTCTCCTTCTTATCCAGTTCTTGTTGTCTTTTCTGCTGGAGGGCTTCTTGCTGGGTGAGAAACCATTCCTGTTGTTTCATGCTTCTCGCCCGTATATCTTGCAGCACCACACTCTGGTCGTGCGTGGGGTAATTCGGTGATTTCTGTTTATGTACTTGATTTTTCCCCTCCTGATACCTATGTTTTCCTCTTGCATCATGGGGTGGCAGTATTTGTCTGCCTGAGTCCATTGTCCTCGGTTGTCTTTGGCGTTTGTTTGGTCCTTTTGTCTCTATGTCTTGTGTGCCCGCACCTGGTGCCTCAGCTCCTCCTTTTTCTCTACTTGCTAAGTTAGTATATGGTTCTTGTACCAGCCTCCTCGCTGCTACCTGTTCCGTATGGAGAGGCACTTTCTTTCTCAGTTCCTGTCCTTTTCTACCGTCCACTACTAACTCCTGGGTGGGCGGTGGTGGTAACGGCGGTGTTGGCGCCTTTGTAGGAGTGGGCGCGATTGCCGCCTCTACCAGGGGTGGTGGTGGTGGTAAAAATGATGTCCCCAAGTTGTTTTCCCTTTCCCCACTTAACTTATCAGGTTCTGCTGTGGCAGCCTCCCCCTGGGGTATTATTGGAAGTATCTTGGGTGTCCTTCTAACTATTTTGGTTGGACTGGGAGGTATATTCTTTTCTTCCCTCGAATTCTGGCCTCGCTGGTCCTTTGCGGGGTCTGTCTCTAGCTCGCCCGGTGTGGGGGGCGCTGGTCGGCGTGGGGGAAGTGGAGCCTCCTGCCTCAAGTCCCAGTGCCACGCTGCCAACTCACGCTCCTCCTTCTCGTATTCCAGAATTCTATCGCTCTCCTCTTTCTCTCTCTGGAGTCTATACCTCCTTTCTTGGTTTTCAGCTTCTAGCGCGTCTAATTGGGCCCTCGCCAATCTTTCTAATTCTAGTTGTCTTTTCCTTGCTGCACCATCCAGTTCACTCACTCCCGCTTGAGCAAACCCGAACCAATCGTTTATCTCACCTGCTGCCTGTCGTAGGTCAGGCATGGGGGTGTTGGTTTCTCCCGGGTCTGTGCAGCTCACAAAGCTATTTTCTCCACTTAGTGGTTCCTTTGTGATGGTCTGTAACTTCGTTTCCTGTGCCTTCGATGTCGAGGCGTTGTCTTGTCTCCAATACAAGATTGTTTCCTCAGAATCTTCCCCTCTTGTGGGACTCTGTTCCTGTCCGCCTTGCCTCCCTGCACCGGCGGTGGGCCCGGCGGTCGACGTGGGTGTCGGCGGCACCTGTGGCTGTTGGGGCCCGTCCTCTCGCAGCTTATGCTGCCTGCGAGTTGTTACATACGGGAGCAAAAAGTTGTCATTCGCCAATTCTCTCGCCGAATGTAATAGTCTTTCAAACCTAGATGGCATCCTACGCCAGTGATATCCGTGCACTTTAATATTCCAACTGATCTTTTAGAACTCCACCAGTGATAAGTATGGATCTGTATGTAGATGGGGATGTAGCTTGGTGTGATCCTTAATTTGAGGTACCGATAAATATGTCTCGTGAATATTCCAATGCACACTAATTAATACTCAATTAGCGCTTACCTGCTAATTGATAGTCCAAATGTTATGATAGATGATAATCGATATTTGCTTAGTGATAATTGATACCCAATTATCACTTGGATGCTAATTAATAAGAATAACTCGGAACTAGTTGGATCTTGTCTTGATCTTACGATCGCCCAACGGTAACTGATCTTTATTTCTCGATACAACATACCTGTCAGGTGTGTACCTGATCTGCGTGCGCAGCCGTGCCCGGCTACTAGCTCTGGCGTCCCATGGGGAGGCCCAGGCGTTACGTAACCTTACGTAACAGTATATTGGTCTATCTTATAAGACTTTACATTAGTTTTCTCTGGTCTTAAGCTAACAGTCAAATATTTACATTTTTTAATGTTCAAAGATATCTTATTTACTGCACACCAATTGACAATATTATCTAGGTCTGTTTGTAATTCCCTATTCGTCCCTGTATTTTTTTCCCTTTTTTCATAGATAACAGTGTCGTCAGCGAAATGCTGAATATGACAATTCTTAACAACCTTATGTAGATCGTTTACATACAGTATAAAAAGTAGCGGTCCCAAGGCAGTTCCTTGTGGAACACCGCAACTAACCTTTTGTAGTGAAGAGAGACTACCATCCAATGTTACGCATTGGGACCTATCTTGTAAGTAATTTTTGAACCAGTTTAATGGGCCGTTTTGTAATCCGAATTTCTTAAGTTTATCTATTAAAATATCATGATTAACGGTATCGAAAGCTTTTTTGAAATCTAAAAATATTAAATCAGTTGAATTTTTATTATTTAAATTTTGATAAGTGTATGAAAATAGGTGGTCCAATGCGTCATTGATTGACCTTCCGCTTCGAAAACCATATTGAGCGTCACACAATAACTTATTACCTTCTACGTAAGACGCTAGCTGACTCTGTACACAACTTTCTAAGATCTTTGCTGGAAGGCTAATACATGATATCGGCCGGTAATTACCTGTGTTATTTTTGGCCCCTTCTTTGTATAATGGAGTAACTATTGCAGATTTAAAGTCCAATGGTACTGTTTCTGTCTGAAGTGAAAGGTTAAATAAATAAGCAAATTGGCTGCTTAAAACTTTCATACAAGGTTTGAGTATCCTCGTAGGCATAAATTTTAGCCCAGAGGCTTTATAATTTCCAACTTTAACTAACGCTAATTCTACAGCGGCACTTGTTATGCCATTAAATTCAAATTTACTATCTACCTTGTCCATCACTTCGTCAACTCTTATTGTTTTGCCCCTCTCTATTTTGTCTGCAAGGTCAGGTCCCACTCCCACAAAATACCTATTAAATTCTTCCGCTGCAGATAGCCCAGTGAGCTTGTCCCCCTTCTCTGTAGATACCGTTATTTCCTCGTTTTTATTTTTACACTTGTCCCTTGAAAGAATAGGTTTAATGATTTCCCAGAATTTGTGAGGTTCCGATCTGGATGCCTCTATCTGGTCTTTTAAATAATTGCCCTTAGATTTCCTTACTTCTTCATTTGTCCTACATCTTTGTCTCCTAGCTTCTTCCCAGTCTACCTCTAGACCCGTCTTTTTGGCTTTCGTATACGCTTTGTCCCTACTTTTTGTCATGTCTATAATTTCTTTTGAATACCAATCAGGAGTCCTATTTACATTCTTAAATTGCTTTATGGGGCACATCCTGTCGAGGTAAAACTCGATTTTTGAATACAATATTTCCCATGCCCTGTTAACTTCCCTGGCTGAATAGAAATCTGTCCAGTCCAGGTCTTTCAGTATCTCTTGAAGTATTTTTATGTCGAGGTTTTTTGTATTCCTAGCTTCAAATGTCGCTTGGGTATACTTGTTCCTCTCTTTTTTTACTTGTAAGAATACTGGAAGATGATCGCTAAGATTATAATTTATTGCTCCACTCTCGTTAATATTTTCTAGATTTGTATATATATGATCTATTTTGGATTTTGATTTTTTACTAATTCTAGAGTGGACTTTGACCGCTTGTTGAAGATTGTATTTACCCAGTAGAGTATTAAATCTATCCGCTTGTTTTGTTTTACCCGACTCTATTATATCTGAATCATAGTTGAAATCTCCAAGAACAACGACATCGTTTGTAGAGTCAACCGAGTTTAGAGCCCTTTCTAATTCAGCTAGAGTATCAACCATGGAAGCCTGAGGTGGCTTATAAACATTGAAAAGAATTTTAGTTTTCATAAATCTCTTAGTGATCTTCATAACCTGTACCTCTATATTTTTATTGGACACCTGCAGACAATCTAGGTCCCCTACACTAACTTCAAGGGATTTGTGTACATATGTGGTCAATCCACCTCCTCTTCTTTTAATCTTCCTATCAAATCTCACCATCTTGTAGTCATTTATTTCTATTTCCCCATCTTTTGTTTGTTTATTTAGCCAGGTTTCTTGAAGAGAAATGACCTGTGGGGTTGCATCTTTCATAAGTTGTTTTATTTGATCTAACTTGTGAGACATGCTCCTTATATTCCACGATATGAATTTTAATCCCTTGAGTTTTTTGAAATCTTCTACACTATACTCCATTTTTTATCTTTAAATTTGGCTTTGAACCCATATTTCCTCCGACCATAAACCCCTTTGTACAATTGTACATTCCAACAAATAACAACGTTTGTTTTCCTACAACGGTGTAGGAAGGAGGCGTTACAGTCGCTCCTGCAATTACCTAATAGCAACATGTCCACACCCATTTCGGGTGGGCACCCTAAATACATATTTACATAGTAAATAGCCTGTTTCCAGTCCGAAACGGCTCTCATTCCCTTCTTCATTTCAATTTTATCCATGCGGATTGGTGGAAGGTAAAATTTTTAACAATTTAGGAAGGAAGTTTTGGCATTAAGCCCAATTGAAGATTTTATGTGCCTCTCTTCTGAGCAATGCTGGCATATGGGGTGAAGTCGGGTTCTGAAAAACGCACAGTCACACCGCCATAATTCAGCATCGTCAGCAGAAAGTTTCATTCGTTAATCATCTAGAATTACCACTCTGTAAATGTGGTGTTTCAACAATTAATATACCAATTTTCTCAAACTCATTCGTATAAACTCATTAAAATTGTGACCAAACATTTATGTATAGGGTTACACTCACGTATAGGGTTTCATACCCTAGTGTGTTTCTGTTATCCAATACCTTAAACCATAAGAAAGTGTTTATCGAACATCAATATAACACCTTCATTCAGCAGTATTATCCTATTCACATTTCTCAGAACCATACATTGTTTTCCTCATTCTGAGTTTCTAGGCGACAGTGTGTACAGTATTTAAACATTTATATTACATCATCGATCCCTTTTGTTACCCTGCATTTCGCACCTTTTCCGTATTTTTAGGTGTATAGGGTAAGATACTAACACATATTTCAATACGTTACACGCACTCATTAAATGTTTCTGACCCTGCATTTCGCACCTTTATACTTCTATAGGTGTATAGGGGAAGATCTTGACCATTTTATTACTGTACATTGTCAATATAAATTGTGATCAATAATCAGCTTTTCTACATAATACATTTTTCCAATAGACTTCTCAGTTTATATACTGTATTTCACAGTTTATACCATGTATCACACACATATTCTTCCCAATGAATTCTTTGCGATCTGTCTTATGATTATATCATAGCTTATCTTCGGTTAACATCACTGACATTATTTACATAGGTAATTCTATCTTTGAATAAATTCTGTACTTGTTATTATAGAATAAGGTACATTGTTCTTAAACGGTGATCTACTATATATTCTATCTTGTCAAGTCAATGTAGTACAGACCCATTCGTGATTTCGAGGTATTATTTTTGTGGCAAATGTTACGACTACCCCAACGCCTGGACCACATTTAGTGAGGTCGGGTTCCAGAAAACACACTGTTACACTAAAATGGGGACAGGCGTCTGGAGAGTTCGTAACCTACATCCATCTGTTAAAAAATCACGTACATCTTTTGATCATATTATAAAATATTCTCCTTAAAATACCCTTCATTGAGTCACTATCTATAACCCACATTTATTTTGTGTTACTTATAATCAGTTGCTGTTGTTATTGATATATGCTGGATTTGTCATTTTTATATTTTCCTATATGCTTTGATAAGTTGATTAACAACTCCTTCCTTTAGTTCATCCGAGTAATGGCATCCATCATCCGACATCTTTGTGTAGTCATGTGTATATATCGGGTGCAAGGTTGTCATATGACGTCTTGCTCTGTTTTTGTGTACAATCTGACTGACGTATGGTGTGGGTACCTGATGTGAGAAGTTGTTATTTTTGACAGTGTTGTTATAGGAAACAACCAACCTGTTCATCAGGTCTTGATCATCTGCTATTGCTCGGACTTTCGGAGCTGTAAGGATTTTTCTAAGCCTCCATGAACTTTCTGAGTTAAAGATGTTTACTTTTACTAGGTCTACTCCTATGGTTGTACTAAACATTATTAATGGCGGGGGGAGGTTTTGAGGAGCGGTCTGGTAAATGGTTTTCCTTGCCTGCTCTAAGGCCTCGCCCGTGTCCGCTGAGAGTAGTGTGGGGCACGAGTACTTTAATCCCACTTCCTTTGTAAGGTTGTCTCTATACGTTATATTACATATTCCAGCCGCAACTACAATGACCTTTGGTTTCTCAGTCATTCTTATATGTAAAGATCTTTCTAATAAAGAGGGGGTGTCTGCCCCTCTGGCAACAAATACACTAACGTCAAGTCCGGGATCTTTCTCCGTGAACACTGTTCCGAGTCCAGTGGCTCGGGAATCTCCCAATATCATTAACTCACGTCTTTGCATCTTGAAATTTTGCTGCCTAAATCCGTCCTGAGGTACCTATGTTTCTTATAGTTAGTCCCACTCTCTTAGCGTAGTAATTCCTTCTTAATGTCATTTAGAATTTTCCCGAATTCGTTTCGCCCTCTGAATGATGCTGCTTTCAGCGGGACTCGTTCGCCATTGCTGACGAGTACCCCTCGTGGGTTTCTCCCAATCCCCCACTTCTCGCTAGCTGTAACTTCGTAGTAGCATTTTATCTTTGGATCTAATAATTTTTCCCTGATTTCATCATTCTGTAGGAATTTTTCTGTGGCAATTTCCCGCAATACCTTCGTTTCTATCTTCTCCCAATTCAGCATCTGTGCCGAGGTAACCTTTGAGTCTAGTTTTGAGCATTTGGTGTCGCATTGATTCAAAGTATCAGTTCTGTTATGTTAAACTGCATTTTGAAGCTAATTTTTGTCTTAAATGTGAGTTATTTGAGAGGATTGGTGAAAGTGAATTGTACATTTCCTGAAAATCTGACCCACCTATAGAGGGGTGGACGTCACGCATTGTGAATACACCTCCATCCCTTACACCTGTGCTTACACCACCCAGTCTTAGACATACCTTCACTGTGCGGCATGGGGCAGCAGGAGAAACATATAGCTGGATTATTATTATTAGATCTACATTTTCCTGATAACTTTGAAAAGGTAAGAACTTCAATCGTCCTTTATTTAGAGTCTAAGCTTTCAAATCACAAGACAATTGTGTGAGGATATTATGTATATATAGTAGGACTAAGCCTGTTTATCTCTTCTGTAAAACATCATTTGTAATAGAACGACGGGGCAACAAGTATGTGATTTTACAATCCCTCGAAAGGTTCGTTGCCTTCAGCGCCAATTTGATAACAGTTGAACCTCACGTAAATACCACCTCATTATAGAGACCACCCCTCTATTAAGAGGGAGACTAGGGGCTTGAATCTCATGTCTAGGACTGGAGTTTTTTCAGATCAAAACTTAGGCTATAGATTTAGAAGCGGACATAGGAGAAAGATAAAGGTTATAAGGTGGAAGGAAACTAGACTAAGTAGAAGTGTACCTGGAAGAGTAAATGTGATGTGTTTCAGGAAAATGAGTCATAAGTCGCAAAATTGATATTTTTCAAAGTGTTTTTTTCACAAGTTCACATTATTGGAATGTTCTAAATTTTATAGAGTTCATCACTTACACCTATATCAATCGATGTATTAAATTTCAGGACACTCTATGCAATATATTCTTTAGTTTTAAGGGTCCCCATATATGGACTACATTTCGTTAGTTTACTGTTTATTGACCCCCACAAATATTGGAAACTTTTTTTTTCAAAAACGAAAATATCAAACTCAAAATCTAGAAATACTTATTAGATTATTAGACTGTTTACTATCATTGGAATCGGCTTGATCTTCTCTTTTCAAATATAATGGTATCTCAAAATCTATATTTTGAGACTTATGACTCATTTCCTTGAAACACATCACAAATTTCAGAAGCTATTATAGTCGAGGATGACATAATGAAATTCAAAACCTTAGTTAAGAAATTGTACTATAGCACTTACAGGCCGAATAGAATTATAAAGACTCAATGTACTGTATATCAAGAGTGACATGGTAACACAAGTCTTTGTTGTTTCTTTTCATTTTATGTGTCTAAAATATTGTAATATCTAATATAATATAGAAATATTATTGAACAAGCATTATTGCCTTTTAGATTTAGAGTCCTTCAAAGAGAACACCTCGCTATGAGACCAGGAATCATTCAGTCCATAGGGTGGTCTCTATAGAGAGATTCCACTGTACTTTGCAAAATAACTTTTTCCGTCATATAATTTGAAGTCCCCTGGTTATTGAATAATTATGGACATATTAACAGACACTTCTATAATTCTAAGGCTGGATAGAAAATTAAGCGAAATTTAATTGGAACTGACGGCACTGGAACTTGACGGCACAGGGACAATGAGATCCAGGAAAAATGTAAGATGTAGTCTTTAAGAATGTCTAGAATATATTTAAATGAGTTTATATTGTAAACATATAATCTATAATAATGGAATACTTTGCTGAGAAATAAAAATGTGACTATTCCTATAAGCAGCTGCAGACATGTTTCATCTATACTTGTCATTTGGGGCAGATTTTCAGAAAATGTACAATTCATCTTCACCAATTCTCTCAAATAACACAAATTTAAGACAAAAATCAGGTTCAAAATACTGTTCAACATAACCAAACAGACTGTTTGAATCAAGGCAATACCAAATATACCCATATATACCTAGTGTTGATGATTTTTCAGATCAATTTAGCAGAACTTACAAAATATGTTGATCTTTAAATTGTACATTTTCTGAAAATCTGACCCATTTATCTGTTTCTTATGTTCACCTTAAAGGTTATAAACTTTGTGTTTTAATTGTTTAACTATATACGGACCAAAGGAATTATGTAAAAGTAGTAGTTAGTAACTTGTAACTGAGATTCGACCTCAGTCTACCATGTAGTAGATTAGGATGTATGTATAACGAATCAATTTTTAAATAATCTATATTTTCACTTCAGCTGAGGATAACATTGAAAAGTGTAATGTTTGTGGAAAATAAAATTATCAAATCAAATCATATTACTATTGTCCCAGTGCACAGCCAGATACGATTATGCGTCTTTATCAATTTAATAAATTATCTGTTTTATTTGTAATAAATTATCTGTTTTATTTGTAATAAATTATCTGTTTTATTTGTAATAAATTATCTGTTTTATTTAAAACCTGTCATGTAAATACGGTTATAAACTTTGGAAACCTATTTTAAAAAGTAAACTGTAAATTAGTTATGCAAACGCCTGCAAGCATTGACCCCCTTATATACAGGCTATATGGGTCAGGTCATCAGAAAATGTACAATTAGCAGCTGTACACATTTAGTCAATTCTGCTAAATTTGGCTGCAATTTGGTCAATACTAGGTAAATCCGGGTATAGTTGGCATTGCATTGATTCTAGCTATCTGTTTGGTTAGGTTGAACTGTATTTTGAACTTTATTTTCGTCTGAAATTTGGGTTCTTTCAGAGAATTGGTGAAGGTGAATTTGTACATTTTCTGGCGACTTCACCCATGTATCATAAAAGACACTGAAATACTATGACATACTTAGTCATCATGCATCTCTTTCGTGGGACTAGGTTATTCTAAATGTATCTTTCAATTTCGAGCGTGCCAATTAATTTAAACGGGAACTTGAGCAAATGTAACGTTGTAATTATTTATATTTAGTTAGGGTCAGGCTGGTGGTGGACCTGCCCCGCAGAAGCCTTGGTCAAATTCCTGTAACTTTCTGTACTACGGGAATAAACATAATTATACAATTCTATGATATTGAAACCCATACTTATACTATATGAAAATAAATGAGAATCTAATGTAAATACCACTGTATATAGTAATACAATTATGACTGAAGGTAATTGTAATCAGGCTACTGACGAACATATGGTGAAAACCAGGAGATGTACCTGTTCAAAAGAAATAAAAAAAACGTTTTCAAATCAAATCAAATATATATACACCCATGAACCTTGTAAATCATTAAAAAAAATATTGTATTAATATATCAAATACAAACAATTATAATAGATTCGAAGGGAGAGAGTTCAATCCAAAACAAGGCGAGAACAGAACATGAGACATTTGAGTTTGGTTTGGTTTATTGGGGTTCCAACGTTTCGGTCAACATACGACCTTTATCAAGGAGGAGCGATGTTTCTTAATATTGATGCTACCTAAGTACTGAAATGTGCACTATTGTTGCTATGGTTACCTATTGTCTATTGGGTTCCAAGTAATTTGGTGTTTATCTCTTTAAATCGTTTTAATATCTATATTATTAACAGTAATCAGCTTAGAGTCAATAGATCGTATCATAACAAATATTGTAACATATGTATTTTTTTTAAATATTTGTATTGGCCACATTACGTTACAATTTAATATCATACTCATATTCAAGAAAAAACGCATAACAGACCTCGCTGCTATATTTCATGCGTTGCCCATTGTAGAAGATAATCAGATAAGTTAATTGTATGAAGGTATACGATTACAAAAACAATCAAGAAACTCTTCGTGTTTTCAAGTACGATTACTATACAGAATCACAACAATTGCGAAATATATATATAAACAGCTCCCAATTACGTCTATCATTATTCACAATACTAGGTCATTATAATTATATATATCTATTATATTATATATATTATTATATACATTAATTATTATAGTATAAAATATAATAGATGTTTAATATAAAAGTGAGTCATGTTGAGAATGGTGAGATTCTAGTGAACGCCGAACTGAATAATTTGTAAGTTCGTTTGGTTTGACGCAGACAATTATGTGTCCACGTCCTGTGATATCCTGGGTTAGGGGCGGCCTTAGGGTTAGATGTGACTGATAGAACACGCCATTATGTACATGGCATTAGATACACATGTAATGCAGCTTAATACTCTATACATGTGACATGCACTGCTCGCCCTAGACCTTTGACACTTTGCCAGAAGTATTAATAGCCTGATACCCACTTTTATTTATTCACTTTCTTGTGGCCCTTGGTAAGACCATAAATAGAGAAACTTGCCGGCAATAATTGAGCGAGCCAATTAATTAATTACAATTACAATTAATTAATTACTCTGCCTACGGCATCGTGCTTGTGTGGACGAATCAAGTCCAATAAATTTTCGATTATTGCCAGCTCGTCCCATTCTATATTTATTATATGTGCATAAAATTTGATCATATGTCATCAGATATCACTGAAAAAATATTAAAGAAGCACAGAGAGCCCCGCTGCTCCGCTGACAGCCCCACTGACAGCCCCGCTGACAGCCTCGTTAGTAGGCCTACTTATATTGTTGAATTAAAACATTCATATTGTGGCCATTTCTTGAGCTACATTGATAAAACTTATATCATTCGATATAGAATGTAATGCTCTATTTATTGACATGGTTTTTATTAATTACGGGTGGATTACCAATCGCGGGGATTTGTTTACATTCTTCGCGGAGAGCCAAAGCTCTGCGAAGCATATCAACAGAGCTATTTTTAAACAACTACATTTTTATAGGATGCGTCCTATATGAATATTTTTATAGCACCTCTCATATAGCATGCGCATATATAATAAAGTGCCTTTCTGTCTCCTTTCCTCTGTCTCTCTCTCCTTTCTTCTCTGTCTCTATTTCCTGGGTAAGACCATAAAGTGTCTCACTCTCAGCTCTCCCGCTCTTGATATAACCATATTGAATGTGTTGATAAGGGCGTAAAGCAACCAATCTCACTCACTCACTCCCTCACTTTCTTCAGATTGTACAGCAAGCTCTAATAAATCCAAGATTTTTTTAAAGAAAATTTCATTGACAAATATTTCACAGATTGTGATACATTTCAATTTGCATTATTTTAAGATGAGAGTAAACGTGTCCTGAATCTAGTCCACCATTGCGAACTAAACATGTCCTGAATTTAGTCCATCATTGGGGACTAAACATGTCCTGAATCTAGTCCACCATTGGGAACTACTAATATAAGGAGGTATAAGCTAAGGAAAGGAGATTGTGTCGGGGAATTCTACCACTTGTTCATCTTACTACGGTAAAACATGTAATGCAGTGTGTGTACATAAATAAGTGTTTCCGATTAACGCCTCCCCCCCCCCCCACCACCACCCCCTACCTAGAAAAACCTACCCCACCTAAAATGGCATTTAATGTGGCTACTAGTCAACTCTTGATCAACTTTTGTATGTTGATGGTCTAGACCATGAGGTATTCAAAAACCACTGGCTACAAGTGGGCACCCCCCCACCCCCCGTCACCCCCCACCCCCTGTCACCCCCCCACCCCCCTGGTGGCCGGTAGCTGCATCATTCAAAATGGCCGACCAAAACACCAAATGCACGATATATCTGCTTCTACTGACTGTATCTTCAAGTATAATACCAATTTATAGATTTTTTCAAGTATGAGGAATACATTTCTAAAGGCTATTTTAGGCTTCATTTTCGAGGTCAAAATCAAATATGGCCACCACTGAAAAACAAAATGTCATATCTCAGCTTCTGTTGGCTCCATATCCTTGTATGATACCATTTTATAGATGTTTTCTGATATGAGGATTTCATTTCTTGCGATTGTTTCTGATTTCAAGGTCATTTTCAAGGTGAAAATCCAATATGGCCGCCACTAAGATACAAGAATGTCATCTAATGTTAGCACCATATCCATGAACAATACCAGTGATAATGTCATAATTAAAACAGACTTAAAATTCATGTTATAGTACGAAAATGTTGAAACGTCTTGGTCATTACCTTTCACGTATTACGGTATATATGTTGTTGAAATGTTTAGCATTGTAGGAGCCCAGATGGCAGTCTAAGTGTTGAATAAAACGATGTCGCAAAAACAAAAAAAACAACAATACCAGACTATTTCTGTCTGAATCCATTTCCCCAAGTCATGTTGCTGTTTCAAGGTCATTTGCAAGGTCAAACACTTGTTATTTCTGAATTTAAACCTTTGATAAGTGAAAATGGTTTCACAGTGCTGAAAACGTTACAATTGAATGTAATAGAGATGGAACACAATGCCTTCCTCATTTGAAATATAAAAGAATTAGTGTTTTTATGGTGTGGTCGCTGCATAGTAAAATCAAATATTTTTCATATTTTCAGGAATACATCAAAACCTTGAAGTATGGGGGAGGTAAGTTTTATTTTAATAATTACTTTTATATATTGATATTGATTATTGAAGGTATGAAATATGATACTATTATTTAATTGATGACTAATTATAATCAGCTTAGTACATAATACTATTGCCCTGTACTTTTGTGTTTAGACCCTTATTTTATGATAAATTTATAATACGTTATGTTGGCTATTCTTCTATCATAACTATTTGATACACATTGTATATATACATTTTATTATAAAAAGCATCGAGGAGCAATATAAATCATGCCTTCTACTCTTAAAAAGAAATTTTGTACAAATTAGCCTTTTGAAAAGATGGTATGGTATAAGCTTTATTTCCACATAATTTACATTAAATTGTGATGTGTTTCAGGAAAATGAGTCATAAGTCGCAAAAAATGGATTTTGAGATATCATCATACTTGAAAAGATGAGATCAAGCTGATTCCAATGATAGTAAACACTGGACATTTAACATGTAATACGATATTTTAAGTTTGTTTTTATTTTTGAAAAATAAAGTTTGCATTGTTTCTGGGTGGGTAATTACCAGTAAAGTAACTAAACATCATCCATATGAAGATCTTCAAAAAGCAAGGATATATTTAATACTATGTCCTGAAATTTGGTACATAGGTTTATATGACTAAGTGGGCTAGACCCTCGAGAACATTTCGATGACGGAATCTTTAGAAAAAGTCACTTTGAAAAATATCAATTTTGCGACTTATGACTCATTTTCTTAAAACACATCACAATTGTTCTACATTGGAAAAAGTCAAATAGTACATGGTTAAATACCACAATACTCCTAGTTACTGTAACAAGATAATGATAAGATAAAATATAACACTAATAATGAAAGAAATAACCACAAATCAAAGGTTATTATGAATTAATGATTTTCAGGTGAAGGAGAAGAAGTGTGAGTTTGCGGGAGATGAGAATACCATTCGGGGAACCTGGAGCAATAGACTGGATTTTATCCTCACGCTCATCGGCTACACTGTGGGGTTCGGCAATGTATGGAGGTTCCCTTATCTCTGCTACAGAAACGGTGGAGGTGAGTAGTATAATATGTCATGTGTTATGGGAAAATGAGTCACAAGTCGCAAAATGGGTATTTTTCAAAGTGTTTTATTCACAAGATGTATTTGTGGGAATGTGTTCATCTTTGGGGTGCTAAACGCTGTTCGTAGTATGAATAGATGTACCAAATTACAAGACAGTGTTTTCAATATTTTCTATTTTTTTTAATGATTTTTTTATAATTTTGAATATTTCTTTTTATTACCATTTTCATTCCTTTTATATGTTTTTTTATATATATTTCATTCTATTTTGAGCTTTAATATATATGGTTTTCCACAGGTGCCTTCCTCATTCCTTATTTCACCATGATGATCCTGGCGGGAATACCACTGTACTACATGGAGCTGCTGATTGGTCAATACTCATCATTGGGTCCCATCGCCGTCTGGAAAATGTCTCCACTTTTTAGAGGTTTGTACATGTAACTGTGAGTTGTTACAGGAAAATGTGTCACTATTTAGAGGTTTGTGCATGTAACTGTGATGTTTTAGGGGAAAATCAGTCACAAGTCACAAAATTGTTATTTTTCAATGTGAGTTATTAACAAGATCTCTTCTGGGGAATCTTCTGGATTAAGTGGTATCAAGTGCTTGACATCATCTATTTGAATTTACCAAATTTCAAGACAGTGTATTGAATATATTCTTTCATTTCGAAGGTCATCCTATGGAGTACATTTAATTACTTTACTAGTAATTGTCCACCCAGAATGTTGCAAACCTTTTTTCAAACATAAATATTTCAAACATAACACTAAAATATAAAAACATTTCTTAGATGTTTACTCTCATTAGAGTCAGCTTGATCTCATCTTTTCAAATATGATGATATCTCAAAATCCTTTTTTTGCGAATTGTGACTCTCTTGTTTGCAATATAATGAACACCTCTGCTCTGTTCATAATTAAGTAATATTGGGAACAACTTTTGGGACAAACTATAGGTAAGTAGATAAGCAGGGATATTGTATTAACGGCCCAGAAGAAATCCAGACCCTATTATCAACAGCATATACCAGGTAGAACGTCTCTGATTAAATGTAAATCTATACAAGAAATCTTATACAAAATCTTTACTGAAAGACAAGTATTTTTAAATTACGATTTGATAAACTAATCATAATAATTGTTCATATTACGACAGGTATAGGCATAGGAGCTGTGGTGGTGACGTTGGTAATTTGTTTATACTACAACACACTAATTGGATACATCATCTATTATCTTTTTGCTTCAATGCAAAGTGAGTTGCCATGGGCACACTGTGGCAACCCCTGGAATACACCTGCGTGTAGGGAGGGCAGAGGCTTCCAAGGTAAGATAAGATAAGATAAGATACTTTATTTATCAAACTCACACGATACATGAATGAAAATAATGGACATAGACAAATAGACAAATCCGTATACAGTCATCTAGATTAAATCCAGTTCTCCCAGACGCTACCATCTCGCACAAGGCAGAGTGGGGATTTTGAAGTGTATTATAATTAACAAAATAACAGTTTAAAGTAAAGTCAAATAAGGTAGACCTATACATTATTATCTTTCCATAGAAAGTAAATATGTTTTGATTTCAACATCATTTTGTCATAAATATTGATGATTAAATTCTCATTTGATAAGGATCAGATCATCAGAAAATGTACAATTGGCAACTGCACATTTAGTAAATTCTGTTAAATAGACTAAAAAGGGTAAACATATTAGGCATATCTGAGTGTATTTGGTATGGCGTTGATTATGAATAGCTTTTGGCTATGATGAACTGTGTTTAGATCCTCATTTCTGTCTTGAATTTGGGTTATTTGAGACAAATTGCCGAAGGCGAATGTACATTTTCTGATGAAATGTACAATTCAACTTCATCAATCCTATAAAATATTAAATAAATAAACACACCACAACCTCAAACTTCAGTTTTTGCAATTTATTCAGGCATATGTAGGTACTTTGAGGCACGACGTTTCGACCTGGTGTTGGTGGTCTTCTTCAGGTGGATCCTATAAAATAACGCAAATTTAAGACAAAAATGACTCTCAAAATGCTGTTTAACCTAACCAAAGAAATTGCTAGAATCAATACAATGTCAAATATACTCGAATTTACCTAGTATTGACCAAATTGCAGCCTAATTTAGCAGAATTTACCAAGTGTGTACAGCTGCCAATTGTACATTTTCTGATGATCTGACCCATATGCTTGTTGTACATAGGAGGAAGTCAAGGGAATGAGTCCACAGTGCTCCCAGACAATGCGACAACGATGAGGCCAACCATGTTTAACACATCCTTATACGGCAATTATTCATTCAAGCCCAAGTCGCCATCAGAAGAATATTTTGAGTATGCTTTTAATTTTTATCTTTTTTTAAAGACATTTCTTTATTCAGGTTAGATAACTGTGGCATATATATGCCAAGGTACTCGTAAACGTGACTAGGGTAGAACTATATCTTCCACCATGTCCTGAAAGTGAATACTTTATCACTAATGGCTGTTACAGTGTATAAATATGTTAAATTAAAAAAAATAAAGATAACAGTAAATTAACAATGATGTCATCTCATAACAATATAATTAGATTTGAAAACGGGAAAAACTATGGAGTGATGAGATGGGATGGTGGTGAGATTTAAGAGACTACATAAAACTATGGTAACGATATTGATTCACAAATTGTGAGCTTTCTCAATGGTATTTAAACATTTAAGGAAGGAATTTGCTATAAATGAGTCATAAGTCACAAACAATGGATTTTGAGATATCTTATTATTCGAAAAGATGAGATAATGCGGTTTCTAATGATGTTAAACATAAGTTCATCTAATAAGTAGGCTACCTCTATATTTTGTTCATGAATGAAAAACAAAGTTAGTGATACTATCAATGGCCAATCACTAAAGCAAAGTAGTAGCTTAGTATTTTAGGCTATTTAAAGTTTACTACCATTCACTATGG
This sequence comes from Sthenelais limicola, assembly GCA_942159475.1. Lineage (NCBI taxonomy): Eukaryota > Metazoa > Annelida > Polychaeta > Phyllodocida > Sigalionidae > Sthenelais > Sthenelais limicola. Next base: position 3,823,644 of record OW804095.1, on the reverse strand, counting down.
ATATCAATGGGGGGAAAAGCATATATATTCTCAGTTTTTACTGACTAACATTGTTTAGGTTCTATGACCCCTAGTCATACTATTTTACAGTCTAATTTAGCAGAATTGACTAAATGCGTAAATCTGGCGATTGTACATTTTCATTTTCTTTACATTTACATTTTCTGACGATCTGTACCTCATGTTACTAGCAGCGCTAAATACCTCAAAAATGAAAACATTCTGACCAGGGGTTCCTGTGAAAAAACATTCAAAACAGGTAATTTTTGCAACTTGTGACTCATTTTCCTTGTTACAGACGGCAGGTGCTACGGCTGTCGAGTGGATTAGATGAACTTGGTGACGTGAGGTGGGACTTGGCTCTCTGTCTACTGCTGGGGTGGATTATAGTCTTCCTCGTGCTCATCAAGGGCATCAAGTCAGCAGGAAAGGTATGTATGTAATAATTTTATTTCCGATCGCACATTTACATAAAGCAAATATATCGTCAAAAAAAAGGAATAAAGAAAAAAATACACAATTTTCCCAAAACTTTCTGTGCGAACACAGGTTTTCCTAGTCTCCCTAATATCAAAGTAGGAAATGACTGGGTAATTAGTTATTAAGGTAAGAGCTCATGTTATAATAATAATGATAATAATGAATTCTTTTATTTTGGCAGGTAAGCACGTTTAGACACAAGACAAACTATAGGTAGTATACTTCAGGTTACAAACCTGGTCTTCCAGCTTATGCCTCTAAGCCAGGGCTTGTCTATCTCTTTCTAGGGTTTGGGTTTAAATGTGGGTTGTCTATTATGAGTATTTGGTCCCTAAAGGATACAATTTGATATTATGCTGGTATAATATTTTTAGTTAGAATGAGTTTAAGAATGTAGTCTAAGATATAATTGAGACGCAAATAATTGCAAGTAAGAAAAAAGTAAGAAATTATATCATATATATTATATTATAATCAGTGTATCTTTGGCAAGCTCAAAAACAGGAATCAGGCACCCAACGGAAGACCTATTTCAACGCATGTTTATTTAGATTGTTGGACCACCTTATTGTCTCAACATGAGCAATAAAGAATTATTGAATTGAATTGAATTGTGTTGATTAAGAATATATGTCTCTCGTGAGTTAAACTATATTTTGAACGTCACTTTTCTATTCAATTTGGGTTATTTGGGAGCATTGGTGAAATTTTATTGTACATTTTCTGACAATCTGACCCATATATATGTACTTCAGGTTGTGTACTTCACTGCTGTGTTCCCGTACTTTGTGCTGGTGGCCCTGCTGGTGCGCGGTGTGACACTGGAGGGCAGTCGCGAGGGGCTGCTTTACTACCTCGTGCCCAAATGGGAAAAGTTACTTGAACCAAAGGTGAGTGAGTGGGATGGTTGCTCTACGCCCTTATCAACACATTGAAGGTTACATCAAGGGCGGGAGAGCTGAGAGGGAGTGAGTGAGTGAGATTGGTTGCTCTACGCCCTTATCAACACATTGAAGGTTATATCAAGGGTGGGAGAGCTGAGAGGGAGTGAGTGAGTGAGATTGGTTGCTTTGTTACGCCCTTATCAACACATTGAAGGTTATATCAAGGGTGGGAGAGCTGAGAGGGAGTGAGTGAGTGGGATTGGTTGCTTTACGCCCTTATCAACACATTGAAGGTTACATCAAGGGCGGGAGAGCTGAGAGGGAGTGAGTGAGTGAGATTGGTTGCTTTACGCCCTTATCAACACATTGAAGGTTCTATCAAGGGCGGGAGAGCTGAGAGGGAGTGAGTGAGTGAGATTGGTTGCTTTACACCCTTATCAACACATTGAAGGTTATATCAAGGGTGGGAGAGCTGAGAGGGAGTGAGTGAGTGGGATTGGTTGCTTTACGCCCTTATCAACACATTGAAGGTTACATCAAGGGCGGGAGAGCTGAGAGGGAGTGAGTGAGTGAGATTGGTTGCTTTACGCCCTTATCAACACATTGAAGGTTATATCAAGGGCGGGAGAGCTGAGAGGGAGTGAGTGAGTGAGATTGGTTGCTTTACGCCCTTATCAACACATTGAAGGTTATATCAAGGGCGGGAGAGCTGAGAGGGAGTGAGTGCGATTGGTTGCTTTACGCCCTTATCAACACATTTAATATGATTATATCAAGGGTGGGAGAGCTGAGAGAGAGAGGCAGTTTATGATCATACCCAGGAAATAGAGATAGAGAAGATGGGAGAGAAAAAGACAGAGAAAAAGAGACAGAAAGGCACTTTATGGTCTTACCCAGGAAATAGAGATAGAGAAGAAGGGAGAGAGAGACAGAGAAAAAGAGACAGAAAGGCACTTTATGGTCATACCCAGGAAATAGAGATAGAGAAGAAGCGAGAGAAAGAGACAGAGAAAAAGAGACAGAAAGGCACTTTATGGTCATACCCAGGAAATAGAGATAGAGAAGAAGCGAGAGAAAGAGACAGAGAAAAAGAGACAGAAAGGCACTTTATGGTCATACCCAGGAAATAGAGATAGAGAAGAAGCGAGAGAAAGAGACAGAGAAAAGAGACAGAAAGACACTTTATGGTCTTACCCAGGAAATAGAGATAGAGAAGAAGGGAGAGAAAGAGACAGAGAAAAAGAGACAGATGGTAACATCTCATGGATTATGTACTTGGATGGATAAGCGTGAGAAACCACTCTCTCACTCTGTTGATATTACTCTTATATAATACCACATATAATCGGCTTTTTATCCAAAAAATGGTTGGTACCAAAATTGATCTGTACTGATCAATTAGTAAGGATCTCGTAGAACACCGAGGCTGAACTGTCCTCCCTCTAAAATTGTTTCTAAACCTGTACTGGTTTACTTCTCTAACAGTGATTAATAAAACACTGACTCCTTGAAACGTTTAGTACTGTACCCTACTATGCGAAACTCACCCTAGTCATTAGATTTCTACCTTGTAACAAACACGTATATTATAACCTATTCCAGCCAGGGTAACAGCAGGAAGAAATGTGTTGATAATATATCGACACATAAGCATGTTGACCCATTTGTCATTTTCATTGTAATTACCTAAAGACAAATACAAGATTTTCTATTCTATTCTATTCTATTCTATAAAATTATCTTAATTCTACCGTTGTAACTTCATATTTAGTTCTTGTAAACAAATTCATTTTTTTACAAAAAATCCTGTGATTTAATTGAAGTAATGTTTGTCGTTCCCTGAGATCTTTATATATTAAGTAGAAAGAGTAGAGAGTTATTATATAAAATTATAATCATAAATAGAATTATAAAATCAAAACTACAAATACAATTTGGTATAAAATATGCTTCCTTCCTTCATTTATTTATCTATTAATTTATGTACATACTTTACAAGATAAGATAATTTAAATTGATAAAACTATTTAATGTTTTAATGTGGTTCTAGGTTTGGTAATCAGATCTACAAATAAAATTTGGTATAAAATATGCTTCCTTTCTTCCTTCCTTCATTTATTTATTTATTTATTTATTTGTTATTTTATTTACATACTTTACAAGATAGATAATTTAAATTGATTAAACTATTTAATGATTTAATGTGGTTGTAGGTGTGGGGTGATGCAGGGACTCAGATCTTCTACTCTCTGGGCCCGTGCTGGGGAGGGCTGATAGCATTCTCCTCCTACAACAAGTTCAACAACAACTGCCTGAGGTGAATGTCTTATAACCTGTAACGTATGTAAGAAGTGATTATTATGTAACAATAGCCTGGTACGCTGTGGGTATCGCAATAACGGGGTATTAAGTATTATAAGTCATGCTATATGTGGGTCAGATTTTCAGAAAATGTACAATTGGCAACTCTACACATTTAGGAAATTCTCCTAAATTAGGCTTAAAAATGACGAATACCAGGTATATCTGAGCATAATTCATATCGCATTGACTTAAAGTATCAGTTCTGTTATGTTAAACTGCATTTTGAAGCTCATTTTTGTCTTAAATGTGGGCTATTTGTTTTTAAATGCTTTATTCATCACGACATTATGTACAGTTTACACTTTATCTCAGTTCATGATGATTTACATTCTCTGTTGAAATTGAAAATTTTCACTCTACTACTTTCTATAATTATTAAAAACCTAATACCACCACCTGCGCCGTATCGCATCAATTCATGACAATCAAACTATCAATCCTAACTTAGACCAATCAAAGACAGTCACATAATTTCATTCACTCTACTCAACGACATAAGACATAAGGGTACCCATACATATCATATATAATATTTCTCACAACAGTGGGTCGGGGATTTCCCATAGCTCACCACTGTCCCGGAAAATTTCAACACACAGACTGTTCATATGTCTTTTAAATAATTTTGGGTCAATCTCTAGGTTTCGAAGGTTTGGAGGTAGAGCATTCCATATTACCCTAATCCTTCCGAATAAGCTACGTCGGATACTCTCCCTCCTCCAGTTGTCAACTTCGAGTCGTCCCCCCCCCCCCTAAGATTTTATGGTATAACAAATTCATCTTCAAATTTGAATTCAGACCTAAACAATGAGATAAATCTTTTCAATCGTCTGAAACATAGAGGCAATAAATTGTAGTTCGAATGTAGTGCAACCGTTGTGATTCTGAGAATTTGAGAGGATTGGTGAAGGCGAATTGTACATTTTTTGAAAATCTGACCCATGTAAGAAGTGATTATTATCTAAAATTAACCTGGTACTCTATGGGTATCGCAATAACGGGGTATTACGGATTATAAGTCATGCTATATGTATGTCATTGTGATAGTTCTGTGCTGCTTGGTCTGAACCGACCATTTTATTAACATTTTTATAACATTTTTTATTACCATTTTTATTGCCATTGTTATTGTTGCTCTGCACTATTGTATTTTTTCTCCACTACCGATGAAAGTATCAAATGTATTAGATAGTTCATAGTAACTGTTAGCTATAGATAGGTGAGAAGCTTATGTCTACCGTTTTCTTACCATAAACTACTTCGCCACTCAACCAAACATTATTAGTGTGGTGGGGATGGGGTTGGGGTTGGGTGGGGGTGGGGGAAGGGAAGTCATTGGACCAACATTTTGGAGGATTTGGTTGAGTGTTTTTTGCTAAAGGGATATTTTTTTCCATATTATATAAAATTGATTGATTGTACAATATACAATTTGTTGTACGGTGTATCTTAGGATATATCATAGGATACGTTCTTAAATATTGGCTTCATTATTTAAGTTCCATAACAACCAAGTTATTTTCTTAATGAAAATCTTTGAGAAAATGTTGAAGTAAATTCATACTTCTATCTATTTTATGAATTCAGTAACGTGTTTGGGCTGTAATTAGCAGTTTGTAAGGCTACTGTAAAGGGTAAGATACTACTTGCGAACAGTTTAAAATCTAAGATTTCTCGTAAATGAATATGATATCCTAGACCCATATGGGTCAGGGATGCGGGGTGTGGGTGTGTGTGTGGGTGGGTGGGGGACGGGATCCCATTGAATCTTCCCCATACGACTCACATGAGGCCCATGAGGCATGTGTCTCTTTCCGTGTGGGTGAAACCGCCAGAAAGTGTACGATTCGCCTTTTCCAATGGTCGCCAAACTCAAATTTAATGCAAAAAATAATGTTAGCCCAACAGATTGTGTGACTCAAGGCAATATCAAATATACTCAGATATACCGAGAATTGACAATTTTTTCGTCAAATTTAGCATAAGTTACTAAATGTGTAGATGGGCCGATTGTACATTTTTTGAAGATCTGACCCATGTAGTAAGTAAAGGTCCTTGCGTGCATGATTTTTTCCTTTCTTTTGGAAATATTTATTTACGCAAGACCTCTAGTTACTGACCCATCTGGCACAAGTCCATTTATTTCAATTAACCAAGGCTCGACTAACGTTCATTGTAGAGTCTAGCAGCTCTGCATTCCTAGATTACATCGGCGTACATTTGAAACATTTTGATTCATTAAGATTAAGATTAAGATACTTTTATTTCCGAACTTGCCGCTTTCAAAGGGCATGACTCCAGCTAAGGGAGGTTTGCAAGCCTTCTGTTTAGTACATTATTATTTTAACAGTGGACAATACCACAGTCGTCATGGACGAAGGTGGCTCACTGTTCTTTTCCATTTGTTTGTCCTTTACAATCGTATAATAAGTATTAAGCGCAGTAGTTCTCTTTGTGAATAAGTTCTCAGTGATCTTAATTACCTTTTTGTTATAACAATTTCAGCATGGAGTCTTGGGATATATGATATAATACATTACTCAATGAAGTGTTGGTCTGACCATATTAGGGTTTTCTTTGCTACCATTTTAAATACCTTATAATATTTTATTATACGCGCATTCTATATGAGACATGCTATAAGTGGGGTGCTATAAAATATTCATATAGGACGTGTCCTATATGAAATGTAGTTGTCTAAAAATAGCTCTGTTGTTATCTCTCGTCCTATAAATTTTCGATTATTGCCGGCTCGTCCCATTCTCTCTATGTATTTCATGGGCCGTTATAACCGTTATGTAAACAACATAACCATGTGCTGTTGGTTCAAACGAATGAAAACTGGATGAATCCAGTCTATAATTATCAGTGACCTAGTATAAAGTCACACCTATCTTTTCTGTATATTAACAACACACTTTTCTAAAATGTGTGTATAATGATGATACTAAATCGCTAATTTTCTCTGTATCTTTCTATGTAAGGCCAACAAAAAAATATAGGTGTGTTTCCGATTTATCTGGCGGAAAACTAGGTAGGGGGGATGGTAAGTTTTAAAAAAAAGTTTTTTAAGGAAACCACCTCCCAGGAACTCAAAAAAATGTCTATTTTATAACAATAGTTGTTTTAAATAGATATACAAATAATAGGGATAGCAAAGTAAAACAAAATTTGAGGGATATTCGGAAGAGCTGTGACTGTCACAGAGATGATTCCTCTTTCCATAGGTTTCTCTCTTTTAATTCTACATTGTATGACAATTGTTGTAAATGTGATATTGAAATAAAAAAAAATCTATCTATCTATTAAACATGGGAAATGTGCCTTTTCCTGCTTTGTAAGATATGGCAAAAATAAAATCAGGTATGGTTAAAAAATGTCTAGGTGGAGGAAGGTTTTTCTAGGTAGGGGGGGGGGGGGGTAAATCGGAAACAAACCTATTTCTGTTTGTGCCTAACATGACACTTAACATAACCCCCTACGTAAGTAGTCCCCCTAGTACCATGGTATACACTGGAGGACCAGATTATTATCTTAAGTGTACCACCAATTGTGTAACATGAAGTCATTGCAAAATAAATAATTCGTTATTATTATATTCATATTTCCAGGGACACAATAATCTGTTCGTCTGTTGGTTGTCTCACCAGCGTTTTGGTCGGTCTCGTGATATTTTCCGTCATCGGATTTGTAGCCCATGACCTTGACGTTCCCATTGACAAGGTCATGACATCAGGTCAGTACAATAAGATACTTTTATTGTGAATCATGTCCTGAGATGCTGGATAAATAAAATCTTTAAAAAAAATAAAATAAATACGATAAGTAACACTTCCACTTGAAAGATGCTTATCAACTATTATGCACCCCAAACCCCAACATGAGCGGCTAACAATTATTCAGAATCCACTGTATGCCCCATTGATGGGAATTGTATTAAGGAAAGCCAAGATAACCATTAATACCTGTATATATTTATTGTAGGTCCGGGGCTGGCGTTTGTTGCCTATCCTGCAGCGTTGGCTAGAATGCCTGCAGGGCCCTTCTGGTCGGTTACCTTCTTCCTCATGCTGCTTACAGCTGGTGTCGACTCTATGGTAGGCCTAGATTGTTACTTTATCAGGGATTGTTTGGAATAGGGGGATTTGCATAGCCACCATTTTGAACCGTGATTCGCTTAGAATTATGGGACTATTATAAATAGTACTGTATAATATCTTGTCAGTATGGAATATTTATCACTGTTCTAATGTCAATATACATGTGTTATACATGTTTCCATAACACAAGTCCCATCATGCATTTGGTCTTTATAAATCGTTCATAAAAGCAATGGTATTGGTAAAACATTCTTGCAATCTTCGATACAAATATTGTCAAATATTTGTATGCCAGATATCGTCAGAATCTATCCCAGAATGCACTGTAACATACATACACGGTGGCACATGCAAATCCCCCATTGGATATATTCGTTATTTGTACAAATATGATGTGTCACAGGGAAATGAGTCATAAGTCGGAAAATATGAATTCTGAGAGACAATCACATTTGAAAAGATAAGATCAAGCCGATTCCTAAATGATCGCAAACATATCGTGAACAAACAGTTAGCGATATTTCTTGAGGGTCAATCATTTGCAAATTAGTTAAATATGTATAATATTTTCCAAAAATGTACGATTCACCTTCCCCAATCGTCTCAAATAATCCCAATCTAAGAGAAAAATTGCGTTCAAAATGCAGTTTAAAACTAAGAAAGAGATACTTATATATATAGTATATAATTATATACGAATTTTTATTCAGGCAAATCAGTATACCCATCATCACCTATAGTCCATGTGTTAATCTGGATCCATCCAGGCGCATGGTTAGCCTACATATGTACATACATGCATGTAATAGTTAGTTCATAAACACACGCAATGTTTGTGGTAGTGTATAGGTCTGCCTGTCCTATAGTCTGTCTAATAGATAGTTGAAACAGGCAAAACAAGCTACTTTAGGAAAAGAGAAAAGTGAAAAGTGGGGATTTGACTTGAAACCTTTGATCCACCCCTCCCCTTCCCTTGAGTGCTACGCGCAAATATTGTTTGTTTGTTTGTTTTAATGTTATTGTAAGCTCTCATACATGTATGATATTTCGAGCCTATGTCTATGTTTACAAAAACGTTACCTTGATATACACGTTAATTACAATATTAATTAGCTTTATATATTTACCTTTAGAATAATCACTGGTACACCCTTATTTGTACGTAAGGACCATATTAATATACAGCATGTTTTGGAGATTTTACATGTTATAAGATAAGAACATGATGACAAATTGCTTTTATAAATTTAGTTTTTTTAAATTGATTTCAGTTTTCCCAGGTGGAGATGCTGATAGTGGCAATCAGTGACGAGTTCCCCGAGTATCTACGCAAACACAAGACTTTATTTACACTAGGGATGTGCATTGTGTACTACCTCATCAGCATTCCACAAACAACCCAGGTGAGTCAACTATTTCCATTAATATTAGTCATAATAAATCATAATATTTGTTGAAATGGGATAAATAACTGCCTCAAACACCAATATTGCGAATAGCATGGTATTTATCATGTGAGTTTTGGTCAAATAATCCGTATAATAAACACGTAGAGGGTTTTAAAAAGAAATTGGGATATCCACACTCTATTTATAGCCTGGGAAGCAAGTATGGTCAAACCAATGATCATGTGACCTTGAGGCAATGATCAATTAGTCCTTGAGTCAATTGATCATGTCACCCAGGGATGTAACTAGCCCCGTTCCTGACAATGGCGGGGAGGGGGAGTAATTATGAGAGACAAGGAGATATAAGAGGGGGCAGAGGGAGGGGGAGGGGGTAGGTGGGGAGGGACAGAAAGCAGAGTGGGATGAGAGGGAGAGAGAACATGCAAGTGGCAAAGACAGAGGGTGGGGAAGGAGGAGAGAGGGGTGGGGAAGGGGAGAGAGAGCAGAGGGGAGAGGGGAGGGGAAGAGGGCAGGGAGAAGGTAAGGGAATCATAGAGGGAGAAGAAGAGAAGGTGACAGGGGGAGGGATGGAGAAGTAGAGAGGGAGTGAGGGGGAGAGAGAAGAGAAGGAAAGGAGTTGGGGAGGGAGAAGAGATAGAACAGGGGCAGGGGCAGGGGGAGAGAGGAAAAGAGGGGATGGAGAGGTTGGGGAGAAATATCAATGGAGAGAGTGAAAGAGGAGAGGGCGGGCGAGGGGAAGGAAGGAAGAGGAAGAGAGGGAAGAGTGTGGAAATATGGAGGAAGGGCGAAATGAGAGTGAGTGAGAGAGGAAGAGGGTGACAGATTCATCACATGTCCTAACCATTTTTGATATACCTTTCATAGAGAAAGGACGGGTATACTATGCTAGTCATGTATTAATGTTGAAAAATTGCAAAGGTAGGAAATCGCTTTTATATTGAGGAAGACATAATCCACATGTTTTGTTTCTTGTTTTATTTACTCCTAGCTTTCGAGCTTATTTGGTCTTCATCAGGTTGAACTAAAAAAGCTGAATTAAAAAAACGTCTTGTATTATAGGGAGGGATGTACTTACTGAACCTGATAGACTGGTATATTGCACTCTTCTCCATCTTTATTCTGGGTTTCCTTGAAGTGTTGGTTATAACGTATGCATACGGTAAGTGCACTCCTAATATACCTTTTATTTACGTCTTTACGGTAAGCGCACTCCTAATATACCTTTTATTTACATATTTATACCGAATAGCCCTCTGTTCGATGTCAAATCGATCGAGATGGAGGGTCAAATATCGATTTGACCCAACGTCGAGATCGATTTGACATCGAACAGAGGGCTATTCGGTATTTATTTCATACTAGATCAACAAGATTAAAACAATTTTAATAGCATTTTACCTTCATTTCCATCGATCTTTGGCCATGACGGCGATGTTCGAGCAAGACGGAAGTTAATTTACCCAGAAATACTTGATATTACTACGCAGATTGTTCACTACTCTAGGCGTTTCTTTCCACCGATTCATTTAATTCTGACCATCTACGACTGAATAATTCTTAAAATAATCGTATATTTTCTGGATTTTGAAGCTATTTAGTTATTTTATTTTCATAGGTCTCGCCATATTTAGATTCTTATTCTTTGAAGTGGGGACTACTTTTTCTCTCCCTGGTTACCAAGTCATGAAACGTTCACAAAAAATGTCAACAAACCATAACTTTCGTCTTTATTTAGACAATAAATAAGCAATACATATCATATTTCTCAAATTACTTTCTCAACATGGAGAATAAAACTTTCGTCGCTGATGTTAGCTCCGGCAAATACACATCTTGCTGTTTGTTGCTGGTCACTAGAACTAGCGAACGTACGGCCGTGCCGGCATTGAAAAAGCGGGTCAAGCAGACGATTTTAATTCTGGCTTCTCATTGGTCAGATCAAGTCATGTGATGCTCGAAAATAGTTTGGTTGTAATCACATACGTATGTGATATGAGATTTCTAATCGCACCCCCGAATCAGGGTCTCTGTAATCACATACGTATGTAATAATTACGGTAAGCGCACTCCTAATATACCTTTTATTTACATATTTACGGTAAGCGCACTCCTAATATACCTTTTGTTTACGTCTTTACGGTAAGTGCTGTTATTACTCGACTGTCTCTACTTCAATTTCAATGGGAAGCATTCTGACTCTCGAATTCTGATAAAGATTTACTTTATTTTTATTTTCTAATTACTACAGGTCTGAAGAATATCTCCCAGCATGCTCATATCATGATTGGAAAAAGAGTCAATATCTTTTTCAAAGTCTGTTGGTGCGGCATTACCCCAGCTATAATTATGGTAAGAATCAACCATCTTCAGCGAATATGTGTGAATCATGAATGAATATGATTTCTAAGTTGAAAATCTTTGATCTAATGTACTTCCCTGGTGGCAGCAAGAAAATAACAAATAAGCGAAGGAGTTGGAAGGTCGCTATTGAGGTGTGGGGAGTTGGTAAAGAGAGGGTACACTCTATACGCGTCCTGTAGGCAGCAGCGCCGCATAGGGATAACCATAGAGGGCTTTGATGTTTACTGCCAACAGGTCGCGTATAGAGTGTAGGAGGCGACTCACTTCAATGCACAGTCATTGAGCAACTGACTCAACTATTTTTTTTGTGATTTGTGACTTCCATTTTCCTGCAACACATCACATTAATCCGCTGATATGATTGCCCTTACAGGCGGTGTGCATATTCAATGGGGTTATGCACACTCCAGCAGTCTACAATGATTACGTTTATCCCCAGAAGTTTATTGTTGTTGGTTGGATTCTGGCTACACTACCATTAGTACCTTTACCTCTCTACATGATCTACATCACCGCTAAACACAGGCGTCAACACGCGGTAAGCATTACTGTTGTTATTATTGAAACTTTCCGTCTATTTCTGAATATTTCTGTTTTTGTCTTCCATAATACATAAAGACTACCTGAAAATAGGTCACATTTTTGCCATTGGCAGCTTATCTGACAGGACCTTCTACTTTATTATGTTTAATACATAACATATATAATGGTATAGGCACAAATACAGCAAAATACCAAATTAGTGGGGGCTAAGTAGCCTTGCAGTCATTATTTGCTATTTTTGGTGTAAGTCTTACATGCTTACTGAGTGATTAAGTGTCATACCAGGCAAGTTAACAGTAAGTATAGGAGGTGACTCCGGTTCTTTAATATCTTCTACAACTCTCTTAACATAATAGCAGGGTATAGTCTCATGTTTTTCGATTTTAGTTGTGAGGTACATTCATCAATTTTAATCAAATCATATTAACAAATGAGCTCCCCAGATCACCATAACGGTGGTCTTCCTCTGGGCTCTGAGCCTGAAGGACAATGACTTGGCATAGTGATGTATTTACAGTATAGTTATACACGGAAGGTATTACATGTATTGGTCGTCAAACTTCATTGTTCACAGTAGTAATATACACAAATTAGAGTTACAGAGACATAACGGTAACTATGTCCAGGTAAGCAAGCACGGCATGAACTGGAAGCAACGAAAGAGTGAGAGTGACCAGGCACACTCTGAATAAAAACTTTTCCAAAATAAACCCTCTAGTTTGAGAAGCTCACAACATTTCTGTCAACTTCACACCTATTGTGGCTAATAAAGACTCATCTTATCTTATCTTACACTGCCTTATGCTACCTTGTACATTTGTAGGATTATTCCAGTTGTCATTCATATTTAAATCATTTCCGTTCATTTTCAGGCGAGAAATCCTTCCATTCTAACGTGTTTACGTGAACTGCTTGCACCTACGCCTGACTGGGGACCAATGATGCCAGAGAATAGAGTTAAGGCTGGACTTGTACCATTGGGACAGGCACTGGAACCCCTGAACCAACCCTTCCTACCCAAGGTCTAGATAGACTCTATACACACAATACTGGAACCCCTGAACCAACCCTTCCTACCCAAGGTCTAGTGGGGGAGACACTCTATACACACAATACTGGAACCCCTGAACCAACCCTTCCTACCCAAGGCCTAGTGGGGGAGACACTCTATACACACAATACTGGAACCCCTGAACCAACCCTTCCTACCCAAGGTCTAGTGGGGGAGACACTCTATACACACAATACAGGAACCCCTGAACCAACCCTTCCTACCCAAGGTCTAGTGGGGGACACTCTATACACACAATACTGGAACCCCTGAACCAACCCTTCCTACCCAAGGTCTAGTGGGAGACACTCTATACACACAATACTGGAACCCCTGAACCAACCCTTCCTACCCAAGGTCTAGATAGACTCTATACACACAATACTGGAACCCCTGAACCAACCCTTCCTACCCAAGGTCTAGTGTGGGAGACACTCTATACACACAATACTGGAACCCCTGAACCAACCCTTCCTACCCAAGGCCTAGTGGGGGACACTCTATACACACAATACTGGAACCCCTGAACCAACCCTTCCTACCCAAAGTCTAGATAGACTCTATACACACAATACTGGAACCCCTGAACCAACCCTTCCTACCCAAGGCCTAGATAGACTCTATACACACAATACTGGAACCCCTGAACCAACCCTTCCTACCCAAGGCCTAGTGGGGGACACTCTATACACACAATACTGGAACCCCTGAACCAACCCTTCCTACCCAAGGTCTAGATAGACTCTATACACACAATACTGGAACCCCTGAACCAACCCTTCCTACCCAAGGTCTAGTGGGAGACACTCTATACACACAATACTGGAACCCCTGAACCAACCCTTCCTACCCAAGGTCTAGATAGACTCTATACACACAATACTGGAACCCCTGAACCAACCCTTCCTACCCAAGGCCTAGTGGGGGAGACACTCTATACACACAATACTGGAACCTCTGAACCAACCCTTCCTACCCAAGGTCTAGATAGACTCTATACACACAATACTGGAACCCCTGAACCAACCCTTCCTACCCAAGGTCTAGATAGACTCTATACACACAATACTGGAACCCCTGAACCAACCTTTCCTACCCAAGGTCTAGTGGGAGACACTCTATACACACAATACTGGAACCCCTGAACCAACCCTTCCTACCCAAGGTCTAGTGGGGGAGACACTCTATACACACAATACTGGAACCCCTGAACCAACCCTTCCTACCCAAGGCCTAGTGGGGGAGACACTCTATACACACAATACTGGAACCCCTGAACCAACCCTTCCTACCCAAGGCCTAGTGGGGGAGACACTCTATACACACAATACTGGAACCCCGGAACCAACCCTTCCTACCCAAGGCCTAGTGGGGGAGACACTCTATACACACAATACTGGAACCCCTGAACCAACCCTTCCTACCCAAGGTCTAGTGGGGGAGACTCTATACACACACTCCTGGAACCCCTGAACCAACCCTTCCTACCCAAGGCCTAGTGGGGGACACTCTATACACACAATACTGGAACCCCTGAACCAACCTTTCCTACCCAAGGTCTAGTGGGGGAGACTCTATACACACAATACTGGAACCCCTGAACCAACCCTTCCTACCCAAGGCCTAGTGGGGGACACTCTATACACACAATACTGGAACCCCTGAACCAACCCTTCCTACCTAAGGTCTAGATAGACTCTATACACACAATACTGGAACCCCTGAACCAACCCTTCCTACCCAAGGCCTAGTGGGGGAGACTCTATACACACAATACTGGAACCCCTGAACCAACCCTTCCTACCCAAGGTCTAGTGTGGGAGACACTCTATACACACAATACAGGAACCCCTGAACCAACCCTTCCTACCCAAGGTCTAGTGTGGGAGACACTCTATACACACAATACTTGAACCCCTGAACCAACCCTTCCTACCCAAGGTCTAGTGTGGGAGACACTCTATACACACAATACTTGAACCCCTGAACCAACCCTTCCTACCCAAGGTCTAGTGGGGGAGACTCTATACACACAATACTGGAACCCCTGAACCAACCCTTCCTACCCAAGGTCTAGATAGACTCTATACACACAATACTGGAACCCCTGAACCAACCCTTCCTACCCAAGGTCTAGTGGGGGAGACACTCTATACACACAATACTTGAACCCCTGAACCAACCCTTCCTACCCAAGGTCTAGATAGACTCTATACACACAATACTGGAACCCCTGAACCAACCCTTCCTACCCAAGGTCTAGATAGACTCTATACACACAATACTGGAACCCCTGAACCAACCCTTCCTACCCAAGGTCTAGATAGACTCTATACACACAATACTGGAACCCCTGAACCAACCCTTCCTACCCAAGGTCTAGTGTGGGAGACTGTATACACACAATACTGGAACCCCTGAACCAACCCTTCCTACCCAAGGTCTAGATAGACTCTATACACACAATACTGGAACCCATGAACCAACTCTTCCTACCCAAGGTCTAGTGGGGGAGACACTCTATACACACAATACTGGAACCCCTGAACCAACCCTTCCTACCCAAGGTCTAGATAGACTCTATACACACAATACTGGAACCCCTGAACCAACCCTTCCTACCCAAGGTCTAGTGTGGGAGACACTCTATACACACAATACTGGAACCCCTGAACCAACTCTTCCTACCCAAGGTCTAGATAGACTCTATACACACAATACTGGAACCCCTGAACCAACCCTTCCTACCCAAGGTCTAGATAGACTCTATACACACAATACTGGAACCCCTGAACCAACCCTCCCTACCCAAGGTCTAGATAGACTCTATACACACAATACTGGAACCCCTGAACCAACCCTTCCTACCCAAGGTCTAGATAGACTCTATACACACAATACTGGAACCCCTGAACCAACTCTTCCTACCCAAGGTCTAGTGGGGGAGACACTCTATACACACAATACTGGAACCCCTGAACCAACCCTTCCTACCCAAGGTCTAGATAGACTCTATACACACAATACTGGAACCCCTGAACCAACCCTTCCTACCCAAGGTCTAGTGTGGGAGACACTCTATACACACAATACTGGAACCCCTGAACCAACCCTTCCTACCCAAGGTCTAGATAGACTCTATACACACAATACTGGAACCCCTGAACCAACCCTTCCTACCCAAGGTCTAGATAGACTCTATACACACAATACTGGAACCCCTGAACCAACTCTTCCTACCCAAGGTCTAGATAGACTCTATACACACAATACTGGAACCCCTGAACCAACCCTTCCTACCCAAGGTCTAGATAGACTCTATACACACAATACTGGAACCCCTGAACCAACCCTTCCTACCCAAGGTCTAGATAGACTCTATACACACAATACTGGAACCCCTGAACCAACCCTTCCTACCCAAGGTCTAGATAGACTCTATACACACAATACTGGAACCCCTGAACCAACCCTTCCTACCCAAGGTCTAGTGGGGGACACTCTATACACACAATACTGGAACCCCTGAACCAACCCTTCCTACCCAAGGTCTAGATAGACTCTATACACACAATACTGGAACCCCTGAACCAACCCTTCCTACCCAAGGTCTAGTGTGGGAGACACTCTATACACACAATACTGGAACCCCTGAACCAACCCTTCCTACCCAAGGTCTAGTGTGGGAGACACTCTATACACACAATACTGGAACCCCTGAACCAACCCTTCCTACCCAAGGTCTAGATAGACTCTATACACACAATACAGGAACCCCTGAACCAACCCTTCCTACCCAAGGTCTAGATAGACTCTATACACACAATACTGGAACCCCTGAACCAACTCTTCCTACCCAAGGTCTAGTGGGGGAGACACTCTATACACACAATACTGGAACCCCTGAACCAACCCTTCCTACCCAAGGTCTAGATAGACTCTATACACACAATACAGGAACCCCTGAACCAACCCTTCCTACCCAAGGTCTAGATAGACTCTATACACACAATACTGGAACCCCTGAACCAACCCTTCCTACCCAAGGTCTAGTGGGGGAGACACTCTATACACACAATACTGGAACCCCTGAACCAACCCTTCCTACCCAAGGTCTAGTGGGGGAGACTCTATACACACAATACTGGAACCCCTGAACCAACCCTTCCTACCCAAGGTCTAGATAGACTCTATACACACAATACTGGAACCCCTGAACCAACCCTTCCTACCCAAGGTCTAGATAGACTCTATACACACAATACTGGAACCCCTGAACCAACCCTTCCTACCCAAGGCCTAGTGGGGGAGACTCTATACACACAATACTGGAACCCCTGAACCAACTCTTCCTACCCAAGGCCTAGTGGGGGAGACACTCTATACACACAATACTGGAACCCCTGAACCAACCCTTCCTACCCAAGGTCTAGTGGGGGAGACTCTATACACACAATACTGGAACCCCTGAACCAACCCTTCCTACCCAAGGTCTAGATAGACTCTATACACACAATACTGGAACCCCTGAACCAACTCTTCCTACCCAAGGTCTAGTGGGGGAGACACTCTATACACACAATACTGGAACCCCTGAACCAACCCTTCCTACCCAAGGTCTAGTGGGGGAGACTCTATACACACAATACTGGAACCCCTGAACCAACCCTTCCTACCCAAGGTCTAGATAGACTCTATACACACAATACTGGAACCCCTGAACCAACTCTTCCTACCCAAGGTCTAGTGGGGGAGACACTCTATACACACAATACTGGAACCCCTGAACCAACCCTTCCTACCCAAGGTCTAGTGGGGGAGACACTCTATACACACAATACTGGAACCCCTGAACCAACCCTTCCTACCCAAGGTCTAGATAGACTCTATACACACAATACAGGAACCCCTGAACCAACCCTTCCTACCCAAGGTCTAGATAGACTCTATACACACAATACTGGAACCCCTGAACCAACCCTTCCTACCCAAGGTCTAGTGGGAGACACTCTATACACACAATACTGGAACCCCTGAACCAACCCTTCCTACCCAAGGTCTAGATAGACTCTATACACACAATACTGGAACCCCTGAACCAACCCTTCCTACCCAAGGTCTAGTGGGGGAGACACTCTATACACACAATACTGGAACCCCTGAACCAACCCTTCCTACCCAAGGTCTAGATAGACTCTATACACACAATACTGGAACCCCTGAACCAACCCTTCCTACCCAAGGTCTAGTGGGGGAGACACTCTATACACACAATACTGGAACCCCTGAACCAACCCTTCCTACCCAAGGTCTAGATAGACTCTATACACACAATACTGGAACCCCTGAACCAACTCTTCCTACCCAAGGTCTAGTGGGGGAGACACTCTATACACACAATACTGGAACCCCTGAACCAACCCTTCCTACCCAAGGTCTAGATAGACTCTATACACACAATACTGGAACCCCTGAACCAACCCTTCCTACCCAAGGTCTAGATAGACTCTATACACACAATACTGGAACCCCTGAACCAACCCTTCCTACCCAAGGTCTAGATAGACTCTATACACACAATACTGGAACCCCTGAACCAACTCTTCCTACCCAAGGTCTAGTGGGGGAGACACTCTATACACACAATACTGGAACCCCTGAACCAACTCTTCCTACCCAAGGTCTAATTAATAATGCCATTTCTACCACATTAAACTACTAGTTCAAGTTTCAACCAGTTCATGTGTCCTTAGACACTGGAGATTGTCTAGTCTGTGGAACAGGTGGCTAGTGTTCTCTAAGGCCATTCACACTCTCTCCATGTGCAGGAGATTGCGCTCTATGATATCGGTTAGCAAATGGCATTCCTGGGTAGTATGCCTTACAAAGGACAATCATTGAAGAAAGTGCAAGGTCATCCATGTTTGGTATATGTGACGTCACTAGAATGACTAAGGCACATACCCTTACAACTGCCTAACAGCTGTCACTGCCTTCCTACGTCAGCAATACCAGTGATGTGTTACTCATTGTAAACTATCGTCATTTCTCATCTTGTCAACACCATCAACTGTGACCATCAACAGATCAGATAACATTACATTATTCAAAAAGCCAGTATGGACCTGATTACCCTTCCACATAATTGTTTTATTGTTTTAAACGTTTCTTTAGTGACTTTATGAAGGTACACTTGTTGATATTAGATTTTCGGCGGTATTCTTAGACTAGAAAAAAATAGATTGGTTGCTATGACAACCCCATATAACTCACTAGTGATATACGTACTATGCGTAACACACTCTACATTATGTTGTATTCAGGGCAATGCGTGTATAATAACGCCTGAGAACACCCATGATGGGTAGAGCATTTTTTTGTAATTGTGTTAAATATTATATAGGTTTCTATATAAAATAAAAAAAGGCACATATACGACGAGATTACGCAATTACTAGTAGAGAGTTCCATTCACGGGTGCCTATTTTTGTTGTATACAATTAGCAGAGAAGAGTATTGTTATATAAAACCGCATTGTTTTATTTTAATTGTCATAATATATCTAAAAGCTAAACGACACCCATTGTATCGCATCTCTCAAATGGAATATTAATAACATATTCTTGGACTGTTTCTCAAATCATAATGCATATATGTACCTTATGTGATATGTTTCAGGGAAATGAGTCACAAAAAATAGATATTGAAATATCATCATATCTGAAAAGATGGGACCAAGCAGATTCCAATGATGGTAAACACTAGGACATCAAATAAGCAATTCTGTATTTATGTATGCATGTTGTTTTCTAATATTTCTATTGCTTCGTATGACTTAGGTGTACAGCTATAACTGACAACAGTGTGTAAATGCATAATGTTTGGCTGAATAAAAATATTTAAATAAAAATACACAAAGTTAGTGATATTTCTTGAATCACTAACTTAGTGATAATTGTCACTCCCTATAGTAAAGCAGGTAAATAAGTTAAGTATATCGCTTATACTAGGGTGAACTCAGATATACATAATTATATATGTCAGTATATGGGTCATATTTTCAGAAAATGTACAATTGGCAGCTGTACACATTTAGTACATTTGCTAAATTAAGCTGCAATTTGGCCAATATTTATAGGTAAGTTCATAGGTATATTCAACATTGCATTGATTCTAGCAATCTGTTTGGTTAGATTGAACTGTATTTTGAGGCTCATTTTTGTCTTAAATGTGGGTTATTTGAGACGATTGGCGAAGTTGAATTGTACGTTTTCTGAAAATCTGACCCATATGTAATTATGAAGGTAATTAGTCATAACCACAACAATGCATTAATTAAAGTACTCAAGATCATCAGTAGCTTTCAATGCGGTGCAAGTATATTTAGTACATTACACACTCTTCAAATTTGGCATTATATATTCCGGCTACTAGAAGTACTAAGCATCTGAAAAATGAAAACACTCTGAGCAAGGGTGTTTGTGGATAAAGCACTTTAAAAAATATCAATTTTGCGACTTGTGACTCGTTTTCCTAAAACACAGATCCGTTCTACCTAATGTGATAAGTGGAACAGAGCCGCCACCTGGTGTGAGACATGGCAAGCACAAAGGGCCCTGTGCTGAGTAGAAACCTGTCCTTCTCACACCAGCACCACAACATTGGGATTTAAACAAGTTCATTGAATGTTACTTAGAATACAGTTAGAATTAATAATTTGACTGCTGTTAACATCAAATACCACGTAAGTTATGAACACTCGATGCATTAAGGTGAGACTTACGATTAATGTCAATGAGTATGCGCCATTTAAATTGTATTGTCAAAAGAATTCTAATGTAAATCTTACCAATTGCTGAATTTTGCTCTAAGCTGTAAGTGATATATTACTAACAAGACCATACTCTATTGGTGTTACAGTAGCTGATAACATTAAACGGTAAAATCATTAATGTAAATGTAAAGGTATCAACTATTGGCCTAAATGAGTGAGTGAGATTGGTTGCTTTATGCCCTTATCAACACATTTAAGAAGGTTATATCAAGTGCGGGAGAGCTGAGAGGGAGGGAGTGAGTGAGATTGGTTGCTTTATGCCCTTATCAACACATTAAAGCTTATATCAAGGGCGGTAGAGCTGAGAGGGAGGGAGTGAGTGAGATTGGTTGCTTTATGCCCTTATCAACACATTTAATATGGTTATATCAAGGGTGGGAGAGCTGAGAGGGAGTGAGTGAGTGAGATTGGTTGCTTTACAACCTTATCAACACATTTAATATGGTTATATCAAGGGTGGGAGAGCTGAGAGGGAGTGAGTGAGTGAGATTGGTTGCTTTATGCCCTTATCAACACATTGAAGCTTATATCAAGGGCGGGAGAGCTGAGAGGGAGTGAGTGAGTGAGATTGGTTGCGTTACGCCCTTATCAACACATTTAATATGGTTATATCAAGGGCGGGAGAGCTGAGAGGGAGTGAGTGAGTGAGATTGGTTGCTTTACGCCCTTATCAACACATTGAAGGTTATATCAAGGGCGGGAGAGCTGAGAGGGAGTGAGTGAGTGAGGTTGGTTGCTTTATGCCCTTATCAACACATTTAATATGGTTATATCAAGGGCGGGAGAGCTGAGAGGGAGGCAGTTTATGATCATACCAAGGAAATAGAGATAGAGATATATCATATCTCAACTTTAGACTGAATGTAGTGTAGTTTATCGGATTGTTATTTTGTAGTCGCATGTATTTTATTCTGTATCATTAATTTTTTTAGGACTGACCGGAAAATCTACTTGTAGAGGCTCGAGCCCCTTTCTGTACTTATTTTAGCCTGAATAAAAATTCTTTAATATTAAGTTATTACACTACACCAGTAAGACTGAAAGACTGTACCAAACTTTATTTTCTTCATTTAGGACTCACTGGAAGACCTACTATGTAGAAGTGGCAAGCCCCATTCTCTGATCTTTGTAATTAACGGAATAAAAGTTCAATATATTAATGAAGTTCAAAAATTATCATTGCTAAATCATCTAACCACACCTACACATCATGTGTAGGTGTGGTTAGATGATTTAGAAGTTAGAGGTATCGGTCATAGAGATGTAGAGTATTAATATTGCATTTAGAGATATCTCTAGATATTTAGAGATATCGGTGAATATTGAATTGTTGACCGTATGGCATTTATAAAAGCCCCTAATCCCTTGCCGTCCTCTATCCCCTTTACTTCCCCATTCTGTCCCCTTCCCCCTTTCCTGAGAATAACACTCATTCCGCGAATATTGTCTGTATTATTCCATTCTCTGTCCGTGGTTTGTTCCAGACATGTACTATTGTAAAAGTGGGGCCTTGATAAGCCAATCAGCCCAATCTCCATGTAATATGTTTAGTATCTAAGCCATCGAATAAATGAACAGATCCTTTTTCAACTAGTTCAGTTCTGGCCTTGAAACATACCACTCTGTGTGTTGCCTTGATTAATTTCTCGCCCGACTGCTGACCCTAATTTTATTACGGAGAACGACCTGGTAATCTTCACTATATTGTATTATACGTTTGATTCAGCTGCAAGTGAGACTATACGACTGTGGGCTGAGGAAACCTTTCCTGAGAATAACACTCATTACAATTGTTCCCTATCCGCAATTAATTTAAGTATACTGCATTAATTTAAGTATACTTAAAAATGCACTACCAGCTATGCATGCGCAAATCTGCGCAATTTTTCCTGTTGCTACATACCCCAAGTATATGGCATACCCAAACTTGTCCCTGAGTATCTAAGAATTCCGAAGCCATTAAAAGCATGTAAATAACAAAAGAAGTGGTCCATTATTCAATCGGTGCGCACCGAATGGACGGCATAGAAAAAACCGATACCGAATTTGTGACTTTTAATCAGTTTTTCTTCATTTAAATCGTTTCTACGGGACATATGATAGCTTTAGAGTGTTTATCTCAAGGATAGTCATTTCATTTCAAGATCTTCAACAGCTGGTAATGCATCTTTAAGTATATACTGAGGGATCAAAAGTCAAATATATCCTTCTAATAAATGTAAGGGATCAGGCAGATATAATATGCATCTCGATGTATAGTTTTGTTCTTGAACCTATGTCCCTCTATTGAATAAAGATCCCATGTTGGACAACAAAGTATACTTAGGGATTCAATTGACAAGTGCATAAATGAGTTAGAAAAAAATGTAGAACCATATTATACGAAAACAAAATGTTAACAAGAAGCAAAGAATACTCCAATGCATGGAGGAGATTCTATACAGACCTCAAAAGCTTGTGCAGATAAAGGTGCTTCTTTCTGTATGTATCCCCCCCCCCAAAAAAAAAAGAAAAAAACAAAACAAAAAAAACAATAACCTTTCGCTCTGATAATTATATTTAGATGTATCGTTTTATGATCTCAGGCATATTCCTGCTATTTTTGAAAAATCAAAGGTAAATTTCACTTTTCAGAAAATACACACAATGAAGAGAAGAGGGTACGCTGTAAACAAATGTGTTATCGACCCCGAAAGAGAGAACAGTTCTTTGTTGACAAGCTGAATAAAAAATGTTTTCAAACACAAAAAAAACCCAAAAATACTGCTGCAAGTGAGACTATAAGACCTGTTGTTGGCTGAGGAAACGCGCTATTCATAACTAAATAACTTACGTGAGGTCTGGCCACTCAAGTGTAAACGTCTACATACCTGGAACAGAGAGGAAACCAACATTAATACATAGACTAGTACAGTTCTATAATATATGAATGTGATAAATAGCGAATCACTTGTAATCAATTCTGCTTCACAAATTACAAATCATTAATTGTGTACAAAACGCGTTACTCAGAGAAAGCCTTTTATCTAAATAGAAGGGGAAAATGTAATAGATTTACAGCATGAGTTGGGCTTTCCATTGTTCGAGAATAGAAGTTATG
The DNA here is from genome assembly GCA_942159475.1 of Sthenelais limicola. Taxonomy (NCBI): domain Eukaryota; kingdom Metazoa; phylum Annelida; class Polychaeta; order Phyllodocida; family Sigalionidae; genus Sthenelais; species Sthenelais limicola. The sequence continues at coordinate 3,799,518 of OW804095.1, read as the reverse complement.
CACTTGTCCATCGCCGCCCCCCCCCCCCGCCCCGGGGGTAAGGGGGAATGGTCAGGGGATGTCCAAGAAAATATGCCCCCACCCAGGCATGGATTTCCCGTAGTTTACCACAGTATCAAGGACATTCCCCAGGGTTTATATTTTTTATTTGCAATAATAATGTGAAAAATGTGCCCCATTGTGTTGGGGAATTTACGCAACTTTTGTACCCTGGTTAATCGGAGATTTCATCATATTTTCCAAAATGGCCAGGACATTCCCCCGTCCCCCGGGGTCGGAGGTGGGGGTTGTAATTGACAAGTACATTACCAGCTAATGAAGATGGCTATTGATATGTGATGTATTACAGCAGAACAGTCACAAGCCGAGAAGATCTTGTGAATAAAAGAGTTTATATTTTTCAAAGTCTTTTATTCACAAGATCTCCTTGTAAGAGGAATGTTGCCATTTTGGGGAGTCTTCCGCTGTTAGTAGCATGAATACATGTACACAATATCAAGACTGTGTATTAAATATATCCTTGTGTTTCTAAGGTAAACATATGGAGTATATTTAGCTACTTTATTAGTATAATTGTCCACCTAAATCGTCCACTCGAAAACTAAAATATCAAACTTATATATATACAGCTGCCTGCCTTAATTGCTACAACGATTAGATTCGTGAATCTGAGATAAATGTTATTAAGAGAGGATTAATACGGACACTAACGTTACTTCATATTGGTCGACGGGGTGGCGGGAGGCGGGGGAGGGGATGCTTATAATGGTGTCCGTTGATAATAATAATGATATTATGATTATTTCTTGTCTTTCTAGTAATTGTGCAGGAAATGTTCTGTTTAGTATATGTTTACATTACATTGGGCTCTGTATGATACCATGTCCAATGTGTACATGATATATCCCATACTATGGGGTGTGATACAGTGTATAGTGTAACCACAATCTGACCCCGGGAGCAGTAGATATGAGTGCCTCTATGAGCAGCTATAGGCGGCCTGATTGACTGATAACTACATGAGTAGCTCTGTGTTTACATACAGCTCATACAGTGTCTATATGAGCAGCTATAGCAGGTCTGATTGACTGATAAGTACATGAGTAGCTCTGTGTTTACATACAGCTCATACAGTGTCTATATGAGCAGCTATAGCAGGTCTGATTGACTAGATAACTACATGAGTAGCTCTGTGTTTACATACAGCTCATATAGTGCCTCTATGAGCAGCTATAGGCGGCCTGATTGACTGATAACTACATGAGTAGCTCTGTGTTTACATACAGCTCATACAGTGTCTATATGAGCAGCTATAGCAGGTCTGATTGACTGATAAATACATGAGTAGCTCTGTGTTTACATACAGCTCATACAGTGACTATATGAGCAGCTATAGCAGGTCTGATTGACTGATAAATACATGAGTAGCTCTGTGTTTACATACAGCTCATATAGTGTCTATATGAGCAGCTATAGCAGGTCTGATTGACTGATAACTACATGAGTAGCTCTGTGTTTACATACAGCTCATACAGTGTCTATATGAGCAGCTATAGCAGGTCTGATTGACTGATAAGTACATGAGTAGCTCTGTGTTTACATACAGCTCATATAGTGTCTATATGAGCAGCTATAGCAGATCTGATTGACTGATAACTACATGAGTAGCTCTGTGTTTACATACAGCTCATACAGTGTCTATATGAGCAGCTATAGCAGGTCTGATTGACTGATAAGTACATGAGTAGCTCTGTGTTTACATACAGCTCATACAGTGTCTATATGAGCAGCTATAGCAGGTCTGATTGACTAGATAACTACATGAGTAGCTCTGTGTTTACATACAGCTCATATAGTGCCTCTATGAGCAGCTATAGGCGGCCTGATTGACTGATAACTACATGAGTAGCTCTGTGTTTACATACAGCTCATATAGGACTATATGAGCAGCTATAGCAGGTCTGATTGACTGATAAATACATGAGTAGCTCTGTGTTTACATACAGCTCATACAGTGTCTATATGAGCAGCTATAGCAGGTCTGATTGACTGATAACTACATGAGTAGCTCTGTGTTTACATACAGCTCATATAGGACTATATGAGCAGCTATAGCAGGTCTGATTGACTGATAAATACATGAGTAGCTCTGTGTTTACATACAGCTCATATAGTGTCTATATGAGCAGCTATAGCAGGTCTGATTGACTGATAACTACATGAGTAGCTCTGTGTTTACATACAGCTCATATAGGACTATATGAGCAGCTATAGCAGGTCTGATTGACTGATAACTACATGAGTAGCTCTGTGTTTACATACAGCTCATACAGTGTCTATATGAGCAGCTATAGCAGGTCTGATTGACTGATAACTACATGAGTAGCTCTGTGTTTACATACAGCTCATATAGGACTATATGAGCAGCTATAGCAGGTCTGATTGACTGATAACTACATGAGTAGCTCTGTGTTTACATACAGCTCATATAGTGCCTCTATGAGCAGCTATAGGCGGCCTGATTGACTGATAAATACATGAGTAGCTCTGTGTTTACATACAGCTCATACATTGTCTATATGAGCAGATATAGCAGGTCTGATTGACTAGATAAATACATGAGTAGCTCTGTGTTTACATACAGCTCATACAGTGTCTATATGAGCAGCTATAGCAGGTCTGATTGACTGATAAATACATGAGTAGCTCTGTGTTTACATACAGCTCATATAGGACTATATGAGCAGCTATAGCAGGTCTGATTGACTAGATAAATACATGAGTAGCTCTGTGTTTACATACAGCTCATACAGTGACTATATGAGCAGCTATAGGCGGCCTGATTGACTGGTAAATACATGAGTAGCTCTGTGTTTACATACAGCTCATACAGTGCCTCTATGAGCAGCTATAGCAGGTCTGATTGACTGATAACTACATGAGTAGCTCTGTGTTTACATACAGCTCATACAGTGTCTATATGAGCAGCTATAGCAGGTCTGATTGACTGATAAATACATGAGTAGCTCTGTGTTTACATACAGCTCATACAGTGCCTCTATGAGCAGCTATAGGCGGCCTGATTGACTGATAAATACATGAGTAGCTCTGTGTTTACATACAGCTCATATAGGACTATATGAGCAGCTATAGGCGGCCTGATTGACTGATAAATACATGAGTAGCTCTGTGTTTACATACAGCTCATACAGTGCCTCTATGAGCAGCTATAGCAGGTCTGATTGACTAGATAACTACATGAGTAGCTCTGTGTTTACATACAGCTCATACAGTGCCTCTATGAGCAGCTATAGCAGGCCTGATTGACTGATAAATACATGAGTAGCTCTGTGTTTACATACAGCTCATATAGTGCCTCTATGAGCAGCTATAGCAGGTCTGATTGACTGATAACTACATGAGTAGCTCTGTGTTTACATACAGCTCATATAGTGCCTCTATGAGCAGCTATAGCAGGCCTGATTGACTGATAACTACATGAGTAGCTCTGTGTTTACATACAGCTCATACAGTGTCTATATGAGCAGCTATAGCAGGTCTGATTGACTGATAAATACATGAGTAGCTCTGTGTTTACATACAGCTCATATAGTGCCTCTATGAGCAGCTATAGCAGGTCTGATTGACTGATAAATACATGAGTAGCTCTGTGTTTACATACAGCTCATATAGTGTCTATATGAGCAGCTATAGGCGGCCTGATTGACTGATAAATACATGAGTAGCTCTGTGTTTACATACAGCTCATACAGTGTCTATATGAGCAGCTATAGGCGGCCTGATTGACTGGTAAATACATGAGTAGCTCTGTGTTTACATACAGCTCATATAGTGTCTATATGAGCAGCTATAGGCGGCCTGATTGACTGGTAAATACATGAGTAGCTCTGTGTTTACATACAGCTCATACAGTGACTATAACAGTTAACTACATATTGTACTATTGGAGACAGGACCATGGGTGAAATAACGAGAAAATGTACAATTTGCCTTCGCAAAACATCTCAAATTACCCAAATTTAAGACAAAAATTAGGTTCAAAATTATTGTTGTTCAAAATTGTTGATCTAGTATGTAATAAATTCCTAATGGCACTCTGTTCGGTTTGTAATCGATCTCGACGTCTCTGTCTTCGGCCTGAATTTTGCCTGACAAGTTTTTCTTTCTTTCTTTTGTTTAAATGTTTTTATTGGCCACATCTTTTAATATAATTACAAAATTATGCATAAGCAAATAATATGTGATGTGTTACAGGAAAATAAGTCATGAGTCGCAAAATTACTATCTTTCAAAGTGATTTATTTATAAGATATGTTTGTTGGAATATTCTGATTCTTGGGGTACTTAATGTTGCTAGTAATATTAATGCATGTATGAAATTTCAAGGCAATTCATAAAACATATCTATGTATTTCTAAGGTCTTCTTTTGGAGTATATTTAGGTACTTTATTAGTAATAATCCACCCAAAGATATCAATAACTTCTTTTTTCAAAAATAAAGATATCAAACTTATAATAAAAAACACTACTTAGATGCCCTTGATGTTTACTACCGTTAGAATCGGCTTGATCTCATCTTTTCAAATATGATAATATCTCGAAATCCATTTTTTGCGACTTATGACTCATTTTCCTGAAACACCTCACATATATGATTTTGTCATGCGTTGCCAAGTTTCACTGTATGAAACATTGCATATGTGGCCTGATTGGCAGTGGGTCCAATACATCTCTATGTACTGGACTATGAGTAACTCAGTACATGTGGGTCAGATTTTCAGAAAATGTACAATTGGCAGCTATACACATTTAGTAATTTCTGCTACAAAATGAAGAATACCTGGTATATCTGAGTATATTTGGTATCGCATTGATTTAAATTATCAGTTCTGTTATGTTAAACTGCATTTTGAAGCTCGTTTCTGTCTTAAATGTGGGTTATTTGAGAGGATTGGTGAAGGTGAATTGTACATTTTCTGAAAATCTGACCCATGTATAGCGCACCATTACAGGCATAGAGCTGCTCATTCGGGCCTGAGCACATCAAAGCGCTCTCATCTCATGCTCTCTCACCACCCCGAGGGTGCCAATATGTAGCATTTATCTGCCGCCATGTTAGGCATGGGCAAGCTGCCCTATAATGAACCCAGAGATCACAGAGTTATTATAGGCTATATGTCAATCAAATTAAATGTATATTGTATGTATTAAGATAAGATAAGATGAGATACTACTTTATTTATCGAACTCACATTACATAAGAATAATCACACATATAAAAAGACAAATAGGTATACAGTCATCTAGATTAGATCCAGTTCTCCCAGACGTTATTAAATGCATTAATTGTATATATTGTAAATGTATATGTGATGTGTCCCAGGAAAATGAGTCACATGTCGCAAAATTGATTTTTTTCAAAGTGATTTATTCACAAGATCTCCTTGTTGCAATGTTTCATTTATTGGATGTCTGGCCCTTGTGGTCATACATATCGTATGTGGGTGAAATAATTATATGACTTCAAGTCCCAGTGATATTACCCGCAGTCCAGTCAAGTGTTAACAAGTTAATTATTCCTTTCTTAATTCTATTTATTCCTAATACTTTTTAGAACTGTTTACATCAAATGCATCCTTTTGTATAACTAATCGTCACTTATGGTTCTTGTTGTGTCGCTAGGTGTAAAACGTGTCTTACTGTAATTATGTCCTTATTACCAGCTAATTTTTATTTCTCTTCTCCTTTGTAATTATTATATATATACGATGTAACTCAAATTGATCGCTTTCTTTTTATATTGTATACTCTTGTATTTGATCAGTGGTCGCTGAGAAAAGCAACACAGTTTGTAATGCTATTGCTGAATAAACATAACTTAAACTAAACTAACATTTTATCAATTATTGTAACCAACCAATCCTTGAAAAAGTGCTAATGAGCCCGAAACGTTGGAACACCAATAAACAAACCTTAATAGGGTCAGATTTTCAGAAAATGTACAATATAACTTCGCCAATCCTCTCAAATAACCCAAATTTCAGACGAAAATAAAGTTCAAAATACAGTTTAACCTACTCAAACAGATTGCCAGAATCCATGCAATGATGAATATACTAGAATTTACGTAGTATTGACCAAATTGCAGTCTAATTTAGCAAAATGTACTAAATGTGTACAGCTGCCAATTGTACATTTTCTGAAAATCTGACCCAATAAATCAAACCGTCCCTTCCCTCCTATGTTCTGGGTTGACTTCCCTCACTCCGATATTGTAATTTTAATTGTTTATTTGCACTATACAAATATTTGATAATACTATTATAATAATGACGGACAAGGCCAATCATGAATATGAATACCATTGCAATGAATGCAACTAGGGATGACATCGTTCTGTATGTTTTTACACTATGTAGATGGTACATTTTTTAGAAACTAGCTAATCTTGACCAGTATCTGTTTCGTTTTATTGTTTTTTATATTTCTATTGCTTTGATTGGCGTAGAAATACATCATGGTACATTTGGTGAGAAGGAGTGAGAATAAGGAGTGAGAATAGTATAAGACTGGATATTCGAAAAGGAAAAGGGATATTCAAAAAGGAAAAGGGATATTCAAAAAGGAAACTCTTGGACTTTTCCTTTTTCACATAAAATTAATATCCTTTCCGATTGGGGACAAAACAGATGTACAGTTATTCAGTGTGTAAAGGCTTAATTTTTAGCTGAATAAAAATATTTAAATACAAATACAAATTAAGTATTCTCGTATCTTATCTTTAACGCTATCCAACTTAACTTATCCTAATGTACTTAGGTATTTCCATAATCCCATAATCCCTCAACTCTCACTGTTTACCTGATTTCCACTTCCGGCCTAGTTTTGGCGTGAGTGGTTTCCATGGTAACTCCGGAAGCTGGCAGTACATCTGCTTGATGATATCCGAGCTCCAGGTCCGGAACGAGGCTCGACCGGAAGAGCCTTTTGAAGTGCTGCTTCTGTTAAACATACTTCCGGTTTGGTACTTCCTGTTTATAAATCCAATTCCAGATATTTCACCAGAGGTTATTATATCCTTATATTATATCCAGTATAGTAGGACTCCATCCTCAATTATTTATCCATATTATGTTTATATTATATTTCATGATGCACTTATAAAGTCTGTTGTATTGAAGCTATTTATTACAGTTAAAGCTAGGGTTTTCTCCAAGTTTTATTTTAATCATTAATCTTTGAGAAGCTATCTAATGTTGCACCATGGGATTGTGGTGCATTATGGTATAAACCATGCCAATTTGAAGATTAATTTTATCTTCTTCCTCACATATGTATCCGCATTATGTTTATATTATATTTCATGATGTACTTATAATCCGTGCTGTATAGTAGATTGATGATATATTTAACTGTCGAAATTCCAAGTTTGAAAAACACTTTCCAGAAGAGGTCTGATAGCGCACTATGTGACACACATGGTAATCTCGAAGATTAATTTAATCCTTGAAATTTTGAAATGCTTGAAAGCGATCGATACTCTTCATGCCTAATTAAATACGAGTATCAACACACTTTGATGAGCATTTATATAAAAATTATCTCACTATATTTTCTTATCCTGATGATATTAAACCAATTTGAATATTGTCCAGGGGAACTATTAGCACATGTTCATCCCAGACGTCGGGATGAGATATGACCTCAAGTGTATTCTCCACTATTCGGGAATTGCTGCTAGACTATTCCTGGTAATCCGTACAGGTCATAACAATTGCAGGATACATTTATATTCAACATTGAACCGAATTTCGTGTTTGAAATACTCCAAGGAATCATGTTGTATTCGTCCCATGTAATACAACCTCAGTATATTCCAATGTTCCACATTCTTCCTAGATATATCTGGTAAGCAATTAAGGTCGCAGCAAATAGGACACATTTCTATTCACTATTGAACCGAATATTGCAGTTGAAATACTCCAAGGAATCTAGTGCCACATGTTCCATTACTCGCAGATTTCAGAAAGAAATATGAGTTGAAAATTATATTCCAATTCACCAGAATATTGTGATTTTGTTAGATAAAATGTTCATATGAACTACTCCATGGACACTCATACCACATATATCCAATCGTCTTATAATCAGTTTGGTTCAACACTGAGGAATGAATCTGATACTTTCCCTCGTACTTTTTTAATTTCCTTTCATGTTTTATCAGTAATATTTGAAGGACAACAGCAATAAATATAGGCAATATATAATATTCCACGGTTGTTGATTGTTCACATACTTCCTCAAAGGTTATTTTTCTCCGCGTATATCCCTACACCAGCGGTCCCACACAGACACAGAGCCCTCAGCTGCTGCCCTTACTGCCATTTCTCACACACATATATGTTTTCCATGCCTGTCCGTATCCATGGCAACGTCAAACTTAACCTTTGAGTTTTTTAAAAGTTTCTTCACTCATTTCATTTTACAAGTTTGAGTGGGGTTTGAACTTTTCCTTCAGACCTGTCAGTGGATAAAGAGGTATAGGGTCAATATAACATTGCCTGTATAGGATTGATCTATAGATAGAACCTAATGAGAATGTGGTACAAGGGACACTATTGCATGGTCGGAGATGTTTGTTTTTTTCGTGGCCAACAAGCTGATAGGCGAGTGGGTTATGAAGAAAAAACAAACATCAAGGACAGTGCAATAGTTTTCCGAGTACCACATTCGAATTTAGGTTCTATGTTTACTCCCACATTGGTAAGCAAATTACCACACTACTTCCGCCCATACAAATAACATGTGGTACATACACCAACGTGGAGTAAATGTAAGAATATTATGGGTGCATTGCACTATACATGATAAGATGTCTTATAGGCCTCGCAACACCCTCATAAAGTTAGGACTACTAAGGCTTCATGATACAAGGGTTGTTGCATTGAAACTCATGCATTTGAGCGAGGTAAGATGCCTATCAGACGTCTCTCAGATTGATCTATAGATAGAACCTAATGAGAATGTAGTACGAGGGACACTATTGCACGGTCCGAGAAAAAAAATCTGTCACAGAAATATAAGACATGTTTAATATCTGGTGGTGATAAGAATAGCATCCCGAACATTACCATGCATTTGTGATTAATTGTGAAGGTCTATTATGAAGGTGCTAGCTTGTCGTGGTAATGGACAAGGCCTTAAGTATTGTGTTAAAGCCCTATATCCATTACGACAGATATTGAGGTGATCGTTGCATACCTGTAATAGGCTTCATGACAGACCTCTGTTATAATCAGCCTATCTTGAAGTCTGTTGCAAAGCTTGTTACGAGGCTAATAGGGGACTTGCATGTGCCGCTGCGCATGCCTGGTACAGTGCATCATGGGATTGATTTTAATGAAATCTGACATACGAATATTTGGGAACATTATATATAAAAATTGCAAGAATGTTTTCACGAATATCATAGCTTTTATAAATGTTCTATGAAAACCAAATGCATGGGGATGGGGACTTGTTTTATGGAAACATGTATAACACATGGATATTTACATTGAAGTATTGGTAAATATCCCATGCTGAACATGGCATATTTTGTATTGATTTTACACTGTACCATTAGTCCCATAATTCCATGCGAATCAAGAATCAAAATGGCGGCTATGCATCTCCCCTATTGTGGCTAGTGTGGCACTGGCTTAAAGTTAAGCCGTTCGGAGTTGATATAGATATTTGTATAATTAGCAATGTAACGTTAAATTGCCCTAAATTCCATGAGAATCGCATGAGAACTGGCTTAGTGGATAAGGGCCTTAAATAATATTTTGTTAAAATGTGTGCATCCCAATTCTACATAAGCTTGTGTGTTCACCCACATAGTATGACAGGGCTATAAGTCGTGCTCACTGTAAAAGCCACATATATACATATATATATAGTGTAGGATATAAGGGCAATAATCCATGTATTAACCTTAATCTCTAGTGGTAAGCCCAACCATCCACTCCTTCATGTACAACTGGGTGGTACGAGGGTAATCTACTCCTGTAATCATTGCCTCTGTAGCTGGGTGTGTCATCATTCACCCGCCCAGTGCATATATGGGGCAGATGTTTAGAAAATGTACAATTGGCAGCTGTAAACATTTAGTAAATTCTGTAAAATTAGGCTGTAATTTGGTCAATACTAGGTAAATTCGAGTATATTTGGCATTGTATTGATTCTAGCAATCTGTTTGGTTAGATTGAACTATATTTTGAACTTTATTTTTGTCTGAAATAAGGGTTATTTGAGAGGATTGGTGAAGGCCAACTGTATATTTTCTGGAGACCTGACCCATGTATGTATCACATGTAGTATCTGTGAGACAGATTTCCTGGTGAAGGCCACCAAAAACTCCCGAACATTTGGAGAATAAAAACATTTCTCAAACCTCTCTCGGTGTGGATATTCTTGCTACCCCCGTCCCACCTCGTCAATTAGGGATAGGGTTTAATAGGGCATTTGCATAGCTCCCATTTTGAATCTTGATTCTTTATCAAGGGCGAATTGTACAATGTCTGGCAACCTTAGCCACTTATATGTGGGTCAGATTTTCAGAAAATGCACAACCTACAGTTCTACACATTTATTAAATTCTGCTAATTTAGAGTACTATTTTTAAGTACTAGGTATATCCGAGTATATTCTGTATTCTATTCATTCAATACATCTGTCTGGTAATGTTGAACTGTATTTTGAACCTTATTTTGGTCTTAAATTTGGGTTATTTGAGAGGATGGTGAAAGTAAATTGTACATTTTCTGAAAATCTGACCCATGTATGTATGTGGGTGGTAGTGGGTGGAGGGGCAGCTAATCTGTACGTATTTACCCCATATATCGCGGGGCAAGATCAGTCACCCCAGGTTCTGGTCCAACAGTCGAACTACTTAGCACTGATCTCTGTACCCAGCACAGTCCATATATTACCGCTACAGTCCCAGCTAATGATAGAACTATTATTATCATTATCATTATTATTGTATAATGCAGCTGAAACCCTTATATTGTCAGAACAGAGATCGCCAAAACAAATAACCGGCCTAGATGTCACAAGGCCAGGCAAATCTCATGAAAACGTACTGTACTGTACCCTAAGACACCTATAGATATACAATGTCCAGCAAAACCTGGTATGTACTGTGACAGATTCAGTATTATATTCTGTATTCATATTTCGTATTTTTATATTAATCTTACTATTACCCTGTATTCTAACTCTTGTGTAGTTCTCTATTAGTGACTTTAAAAACCTTCTTATATTTTCCTCTCCAAAAAGGTAACAGCGGGAAAACATGGAATCTCATTCCATAAGCTTGTCGACCCTTTTGTCACATTTAATCTGTAATTGTATACCTCAGTGATGAATAAACTATTTTCTAATCTAATCTAATCTAATCTCATTAAATCTACTCATATGTGGTGTGTTCCAGGAAAATGAGTCACAAGTCGCAAAATTGATATTTTTCAAAGTGTTTTTATCACAAGATCTCTTTATTGAATTGTTCTGATTTTTAGAGGGTTTAGGACCTATCGTCATATAAATTTGTGTAACAAATTTCGGGACATTGTACTAAATATATCCTTGCGTTTTGAAGGCCTTTGTATGGAGTATATTTAGTTACTTTACTGGTAATTACCCAGCCAGAAACAATTCAAACTTTTCATTTCAAAAATAAAAATATCAAACTTAAAATATAGAAATACATTATTAGGTGTCCTAGTGTTTACTATCATTGGATTCGACTTGATCTCCTCTTTTCAAATATGATAATATCTTAAAATCCATATTTTGTGACTTATGACGCAGTTTCCTAAAACGGATCACATATTATGATCTATATCCCTTTTAGAATTAATCATGTAAAATAGATGGATAATCCACACATACAGACAGAACTGCGGATGGATCAAAGTCCCCAGGTCTCTCAGGGTCATTCATAACACAACTACTTATAGACTGGTGCCAAACTACATATTATATGTCTTAAAAAATTTCTAGAGGCATTTTTTGTTAATGCTTGGTATACGGTGGTTTTATACTAAAGTGAGGGTGCTGAGTCCGAAAATGCTGGTTACCACCTTGAAATATTGCTCTTTCCTACCACCAGGGGGCGTTTTATGTCAATTCTCGGATATTTCATTTTATAACTACCAGGAAATTTATCACAGCCTTATGCATGTGTAAAATCATTTGTAGAGGAGATCATCAGGTTTCATTTGATATCAACCTTTTTACTGTGCAATACATATTACATTTTATATGAATTTTCAAAAAATTTAAAAAAATGCATTTTTTCACAAAGTGTAAAGTTTTTGAAAATTGAATGACAACAGAAGAAAAACTATTGATTTTAGCCATTAACAATTATAAAATGGAATAAAGGCCTGTTAAAGAGCTTCCATTTGACACCATTCACAAACCAATCAGATCAATATTCATAGAAATATTGATTGTTGAAAAAATGAAGCACATTTGATTTTAAGTGAACATTTACCCAAACATCAAAGCACATAATTATTCTAGAAGTTTCACAAAGTATGCTTCACAAAGAAATGTGATTTTATCAACAAAAATACTTGGAAATAATTTTCAGGAAAAAAATTGATCACTATTTTCAGATAATTCCTCAAGGTCAAGGTCAATCTCATGGAGATGATCTAATACATGTACATCTTCACAAGCATAGTTTATTTTCCCTTGTTAATGTATCCAACTTGATAATACACAACTGAATATTATGAAATTGTTTGTTTATTTTGTTAAACGAAAAGACAAATAGTATATTGACCATGGGTCAGTAAAATGTGTAGTATTGTAGACATATGGGTCAGATTTTCTACAAATGTACAATTGCTGATTTCCAGACTTTGGTGCATTCTTTTGCTTATATTTCTAAGAAGAATTGTGAGAATAACGATATCTTTGCAGGGTCTTGTAAAAGACACTTTTAGCCTTTGGAAAATGTATACTTTTATTAGGTTGCATGGATTATTCACTAAGCTATGCCCTCTCAAAATGCCAAAACATGGGAAAATGGGTGTTCTTTTCAGATATCATGTTTTCTTGTGGCTTTTAAAGCGAATAGAAATGCTTATGTCTATTTTTAATTAAATACGAATAAATGTGAATAGTTATGTCTGACATTGTAAACATGTAGAAGCACTAGAGATGTAGTGGTTTCAAGTATTGGCTACAGGAATATATTTTTGTTGTTTATGTTAATGTTTTATGTTGGTTTTGCTGAGAATAATTTTGTTTGTTTCATCTAATTAATGTTTGGTTATGGTTGCCTATAAATTTACGGTTGCTTATTTATTAATTACATTTTTCTTTGCTACTTTTGCTTTGGTTTGTTTGTTATTTTGCTTTTATAATTGCCCAATCAACAAAATACAGCTGAGCATATCCTTAATGGAAAAGCTTAAAGCAAGGGTATGAGAACAGACAAGATTACATTCCAAGTAATATGGCGACTTGTACGTCCTGACCTCTGCGACTTCATCTCAGAAACAAATTGATATTCAGGATATTCTTGAGGAGTTTGCCCAAATGCCCAAATTCTTCTCATGCTGACACTGTTATTGTGATGGTTTATAGGACCTTCATCTGGAATCTTTCAACCGCATGTTGCCTTATTTCCATCATTATGACCACTTAAATTATGCCAAGTGAGGGTCAGTCTATGTGGCTGACATGAATAATCTCCCAAGAGAAGTTGAGGCTGAATTCAAGAATGGTTGTTTTACTTTTAAAAGATCCACTAGATGCTTCAACCAAGTTGATGCAGACCATGTGCAGGAGTGGCTAAATGCAACAGGGAAATGTGGGGGTGGCATTGTTGGTATCACTAAGGAAAGCTTCGAATATGTGGGCCCTGTCATATAATTTGCAATCACATATCAGTAATGAAACATACTAAGTGTATGGAGTAGAGAAGAATGACATCATTCTGAATGAGACTTTGCCCAGCAGAAAAAAAACAGGATAATAGAAATGAAAACAGCCTCTACACCCAGCTCAACTTGATGCTCATATTTTCAGAAACAGAGCTCTTATAGAACATTGCCTCTAAGGACCTTGCCACAATTGAAATCCAAAAGTCACTTTTGTCAGCCAAGCCAAATGGGGAAGAGAATTTGTACAAGTCTGTTGCTACTCCTCTTGTGGAATGTACTTCATTTCATGAGGCACTCAAAAGGAACAATCCCCTCACATTTGACCATTTGTACAAGGTGAAGAAACAAGGCCAAAGCAAAGATGAAAATACAATTTTGAAAGTTGACAGAAGTGTCATGCAGCGCCTAATAACTTCTTTTGAAGCTGGGTGGAAATTTGAAATGTCAAAGGTAATGGAGCATGAACTTATGCCTGTTCCATTGTCATTGGCTGAACCCAATAGAAAAATTAAAGTCATTACTTGCTGATGTCTAGGTAAAAAGTGTCTGTAGATTGATGGGCAAGCACCTATTTGTTCTATTGGCAAGCCAGCCAACATTGGAAGATTTGGTGAGCTGGCAGATATGTTCAAGATATCAGTTATAGGTGCAGGAGCTTCATTCGATCAAATTCACATCATATTTTATTGATATAAGTAGACATCCATAAAGAACCTGACCAGAATAGAGAGGGCCAAAGGATGTGCACCTATCCGGAAAATGGTTGAAGGATGTCATGTTCCCCTTTCATAAAATAGGAAAAACTTCCTCTCACTGGCAAAAAACAAGAAGATCTAGCATGTTTTTGTGAAAACAAATTCTTCCATTGTGGTCAGTGGTGAATTCAAAGAAATAGATGTTGTTCAAAGCACTACTTCAGTCCTACTCTTTCATTGTCTGGGCTAGAATCTCATCATGAAGAAGCAGACACATGTTTCATTCTTCATGCAATTTACTGCAATAAGGACACTGTAGTTCTACAATCAAGGGACACAGGTGTCCTAGTTTTACTTCTGGCTCACTACATCAAAATCTGTTGTCAAAAGCTGTGGGTCAAAGCTGGTACTGCCAAAAAGCACAAGTACTACCCAGTGCATGAAATAGCAGTAATAGCATAACTTCTTCCAAATGGTATCCATGCTAATCTACCTGCCTTTCATGCACTCAGTGGATCTGACACAACATCATTGATTTCTGGCCACTCAAAACAAACATGTTACACTTGTTTCCTGGATCATCACACATTGTTAAATGAAATTGGACTAAATGAAGCTTCATCTCCTTCAACAATGTCAGCTGGGGAAACATTTTTCTGCCATCTATGCACAGTTTCTGAAACAACAGTCAGTTGACAAGCCCTGCACATTTTATTTGGAAAATGCAGAAAGCCTGAATTGCTTCCACCAACATCTGATGCACTCAAGCTACACTTAAAGTGAACTCATTATCAGGCATTCATTTGGAATAAGGCCCATATTCCCAAGCCAACGATTCCAGATCCTTCTGATTTTGGATGGTTCATCAAAGATTCATGCCTCATGCCAGACATTATGACTTTGGAACCAGTTCCTGAAGCTTGCTTAGCCATGGTCACCTGTCAATGCAAGGCTGGCTGTAACCCCCACTGTTGCAGGAAATCAAGTCTACAATGTACCACTAACTGTTGGTGCTGTGCCAGAGCAATAGGTTGCAAAAACAAAAACTGCTAAAAACAATTAGTATGGGTGACAGCAATGTTCCAAATCTCCATGGTTCAACAGAGTCAGATATACTAACAACTTGTATAGATGTACATATATATAGGATATTATCCTAATGACCTTGACATTGAAATATAATCTGATACTAGTAATGCTTTCTTTCGATGCAAACACAATCCCAAGCCTTTTTTGTTGATGAAAACACATTTCCTTGTAAAGCTAACTTTGTGCAAGTTCAAAAATATGTCTTTGATGTTTGAGTAATTGATCACTGAAAATCAAATGTATTTAATATTTTCAACAATCAATATCTCTATGAATATTGTGTCGATTGGTTTGTAAATGGTGTCAAATTGAAGGTCATTAACAGGCCTTTATTCCATTTTAACATTGTTAATGCCTAATATCAACAGTTTTTCATCTGTTGTCATATAATTTTCAAAAACTTCACACTTTGTGAAAAAATGCATTTTTTTTTATTTTTTGAAAATTCATATAAAATGTGATATTTATCGCACAGTAAATAGATTGTGATCAAATGAAAGCTGATGATCTCCTCTACAAATGATTTTACACATGCATAAGGCTGTGATTAATTTCCTGGTAGTTATAAGAAGAAATGTCCAAGATTTGACATAAAACGCCCCCTGGTGGTAGTAAAGAGCAATATTTCAGGGTGGTAACCAGCATTTTCGGACTCAGCACCCTCACTTTAGTATAAAACCACCGTATACCAAGCATTAACAAAAAATGCCTCTAGAAATTTTTTTTTCTCTATGTGGCACCAGTCTATTATCCAATTTCACCCACCACACTAGTTTTCTACATAATGCGCAGGAATTGCATAGTCCACCCAGGGCACTGTAGCCCTATAATGTCTTGCTTCAGTGGACAACTATAGTTCTCCCAGGGCACTGTAGCCCTATTTATATAATGACTGGCTTCAGTGGGCAACTATAGTTCTCCCAGGGCACTGTAGCCCTATAATGCATGGCTTCAGTGGGCAACTATAGTTCTCCCAGGGCACTGTAGCCCTATAATGCATGGCTACAGTGGGCAACTATAGTTCTCCCAGGGCACTGTAGCCCTATAATGCATGGCTAAAGTGGGCAACTATAGTTCTCCCAGGGTACTGTAGCCCTATAATGCATGGCTACAGTGGGCAACTATAGTTCTCCCAGGGTACTGTAGCCCTATAATGCATGGCTTCAGTGGGCAACTATAGCTCTCCCAGGGCACTGTAGCCCTATAATGCATGGCTACAGTGGGCAACTATAGCTCTCCCAGGGCACTGTAGCCCTATAATGCATGGCTACAGTGGGCAACTATAGTTCTCCCAGGGTACTGTAGCCCTATAATGCATGGCTACAGTGGGCAACTATAGTTCTCCCAGGGTACTGTAGCCCTATAATGCATGGCTACAGTGGGCAACTATAGTTCTCCCAGGGTACTGTAGCCCTATAATGCATGGCTACAGTGGGCAACTATAGTTCTCCCAGGGCACTGTAGCCCTATAATGCATGGCTACAGTGGGCAACTATAGTTCTCCCAGGGTACTGTAGCCCTATAATGCATGGCTACAGTGGGCAACTATAGTTCTCCCAGGGTACTGTAGCCCTATAATGCATGGCTTCAGTGGGCAACTATAGCTCTCCCAGGGCACTGTAGCCCTATAATGCATGGCTACAGTGGGCAACTATAGTTCTCCCAGGGCACTGTAGCCCTACAATATCTTGCTTTAGCGGGCATGGTAGCCCTATTTATAAAATGTCTTGCTTAGGAGGCAACTATAGCTACAGATCGTCCCAAACATGGACTAGGTATAGGTTACCCATGATACTGGTATAAATGCTAGTCCCTGTAGTATTGTATATCAGGTTATATATGTTCCTCCTAGTCTACCTCTATAAAACACTTCTCTTTAAAACGCTCACCCTATTACAGATCCTGTTGAATGTTCAATTGCT
Organism: Sthenelais limicola; assembly: GCA_942159475.1. Taxonomy (NCBI): domain Eukaryota; kingdom Metazoa; phylum Annelida; class Polychaeta; order Phyllodocida; family Sigalionidae; genus Sthenelais; species Sthenelais limicola. Next base: position 3,781,847 of record OW804095.1, on the reverse strand, counting down.
ATACATAGCAGCTGTGATACCAACACCTCCGGTATCATAGAGAACACTTCATTACATTACATGTAAAATATCGACATTAGATTAGACTGTTGTGCAAGAAACTTGATCATGAAATTCATCTTTTTATCTCCTGAGAATGACATGAATAGGGATGTGTTTGAGAATATTGTAATCCATTTCTGGTAATCCTTATATAATCCTTATATAATCCTTATATAATCCACTTTATGCCTATTCACAATAATAGTAGGGTTCCTGGCCAATGCAAATAAAGCACGAGTACTACAAAAGGGTTAATTGTTATCCATTCAAGATATCACAATAGCATTAATAATACCACCACTATGTATAATCCATATTGTAACACACATGTGCAATCCATGCGTTTCTCTACTGGTGTAAGGGGATATATACATGTATATATGTCCCTCCCCCGCTCTCCTTCTCTTGACAAGTTTGTCAAACGTCCCCAGATGTTATTTCTGACGTCATATATAAGGGGTGTTTCTATAGCAGGTAGAATGTCTCCAGTGCAGGTGAGTGTTGTCCATTAAAGGTAGAATATAAACCTCCTACATGGTAATCCCTGATGTATGCTCCATAGTGTATGTATGCATGTCTGCCTATCCTATAGTGTAGAGTGGGTGTATAGTATGTATGGATGTAGGGCCCTTCTCCGCCTCCTCCTGCTATCTCCGTGGTAGTGGCAGTAGTCCCAGCACATCCTATACAGTGGGCAGAACCACCGATACATGTACATTAGGGCACTAGTGTGTAGTGCATATAATGGGTCAGATCTTCAGAAAATGTACAATTGGCACATCTACACATTTGGGGAATTCTCCTAAATTAGGCTGAAAAATGATGAAAACCGGGTATATCTGAGTATATTTGGTATCGCATTGGTTTAAAGAATCAGTTCTGTTATGTTAAACTGCATTTTGAAGCTTATTTCTGTCTTAAATATGGGTTATTTGAGAGGATTGGTGAAGGCGAATTGTACATTTTTTACAATCTGTTTGGTTATGACTGAATCTGTTATGGACTGAATTTTGAACTTTATTTTTATCTCAAATTTGGATTATTTGAGAGGATTGGCGAAGGGGAATTGTACATTTTCTGGCGATTTCACCCATATAGTGTTTTACATCTTTGTACCAGGAGTACTTCACCTCACATGGGCAGAAGTACCTAATGGTGTACAATAGCACTGGAACTCATGCCCCTCAGATGGTCTGTTACCAATGGCAATAACAGTAAACATAGCTTTCTATCCTGGAATGTAGTATAATGGGTCAAATTTTCAGAAAATGTACAACTCGCCTTTACCAATCCTCTCAAATAACCCACATTTAAGATGAAAATTAGCTGTTTAACATGCAGTTTAACATAACAGAGCTGATACTTTAAATCAACGCGATACCAAATATACTCAGGTATAACTGGTATTCTCCATTTTTCAGCCTAATTTAGGAGAATTTCCTAAATGTGTAGAACTGCCAATTGTACATTTTCGGAAAATCGACCCATTATATGCTATAGATGTGCAGGACCACACGGTGTCCTGCTAGACTTGTGGTCAGGGTAAACCATGTCAACACATCCTATTCCATGGATATATAACCACAGCATGTAAATAATAATATGATATATAGATAGAACCTAATGAGTATGTGGTACAAGTGAGACTATTGCACTGTCCGAGATGTTTGATTTTTTTTGCAGCCCATGAGCCAAGTGGGTGGGTTACAAAAAGACCCATCAAGGACAGTGCAATAGTGTCCCAAGTACCGCATTTGAATTTGAGTTCTATATTTACTCCCCCGTTGCTATGTATAAGTATATAATTGTGTACTGGGGGAAGGAAGAGGGAATGGCAATGTCATACCACACGCATTGAACTGGTGCAAATTATCACACTACTCCCGCCCATATAAATAGCATGTGGTACATACACCAACATGGAGTCAAAATAATGGCAATTTTACCATATGATAATTTTACCTTATGGCAACCGATAATTATTCTACAGAGACAACTCTTTCTATTGGTATTAGTACAGGCATTTTAGCATGGAACCCGGAATAAAATAATGTAAAGCTGATTTTTGGATATATGATGCGGGACACATGGGGGAACATTCCCTGAAAAGTCCCCACCTGGGGACCGTGTGCTTTTTGAGATTTTGACGTTTTTGCGTCATTTTCCACAAAATAGCATTGGTCTCTATGGGAAAAAGCACCTGGTTCAGGCCATTATTGCCAACATTAAGAATATTTGGCATTGTTATTTGCAGGGAATATAACATATATGAAATATACTGTACAGGTTGAGGTACCATAGTAAACATGGACGTATGGAGATTCTTAAAATATATATTTCAACAAAATATCTTTTTTTTTAAATTTTGTTGCCATGGCAACGGTCAGATTTTGGTGAAAAAAGCATTTTCTTAGATCAGGTCATAATATTTGGGGACCTAATTCTCTACATTGTGCATGTTGTGACACGTTTTTTAAATTTGGCATGTTGTTAAATAAGGCCTGAAATTTTCAAAAAGCACCAGCTACAAGTTGGTAGACACCCCTGGTGGCCAGTAGCTGCAAAATTCAAGATGGCCGCTCAAAACAGTAAATATGGCATATCTTGGCTTCTATTTGGTAGATCTTCAACTATAATACCATTTTATTGATGTTTTTAAGTATGAGGAATTCATTTCTGAAGGTAATTTCATGTTTCAAGGTCATTTTCAAGGTCAAAATCCAATATGGCCCCTACTGAGTAACAAGAATGTTATTTCAGCACTTGATGTAGGCCTATATGCATTCAATAGCCCCCTTCACAAATTCCGTCTCCAGTGTGTACCAGTAACTGCGGGATGAACTTCTGTCATTCTGCGCATGTGCAGTTCAGTTGACTCACCTAGCTATGCGGGCCAAACCGTCACCCTCCACACGGGCTCCCGGTGGATGTGCAGAGGTGTGACCACACGGCCGCTGACCCCCTACAGCCCGTACGGGAGCCCGTACACCTATGCTTACTTGTTTTTGTTGATACACTGTTACGAAAGTTGCTATATACTAAAATCTAGTGGATAAAATGTCCTCCTGTTAAGCATGACCAATCTTAACATGTCATTTGATAATATTGGATAGCTGATACCATTGTACAATCACTCAAATCCTGGGAGAAGAAGGAGAAAGTTAGAAGCCTATGGTTAATACATAAGGCTTCTGTGACCTGCCCGCGGAGCTCATAGTTCAGCCGTTTTCCGCCGCTCTTGGTATGGTGCTACTGTCAATTTGTAAAGTACCGTATTGGTGTACATATTGATGAATAAGAACAATTCTTTTAGGATCAAGGGTGTGAGGAATCCATATTTTTTTTCACTTTTATTCTTTGTAGGTCATTTTGAAGGTCATGGTTCAATATGGCTGCTGTCAGGAATCAGAATGTCATATATTTTGGCTGCCATTACCACTAAATCAATGTATAGTACCAGTTTTTCTATGTTTTAAACTGTGAGGGATCTGTCTCCAAGTCATTTCTCATCAAAGACTGAAATCTTACTCAACAAAACTGATCTGGAAGCCATATTAAATTTTGACTTTGATAAGGATCTATAATGACCTTGAAGCAGAAAATGATCCCAGAGATGGATTCATTACACCTACAAACATAGAATAACTGCTCTTATACATCGATCTAGAGCTCAAAACATAGAAAAAATAGTATTTTACTTGGATCTAGCAATAACAGCAGTTAAGATATATGATATTCTGGTTCCTAGCAGCAGCCATATTGAATCATGACCTTCAAGATGACCTTCAAATCAAAAAGTGACATAAAAAAGAGATTCCTCACACCCTTGATCCTAAGGAAATTGTTCTTATTAATGAATATGTACACCAACGGAATGCATATAGGCCTACCACGAGAGCTGAGATAACATTCTTGTTACTCAGTAGGAGCCATATTGGATTTTGACCTTGAAAATGACCTTGGAACATAAAATTACCTTCAGAAATGAATTCCTCATACTTAAAAACATCAATAAAATGGTATTATAGTTGAAGATCTACCAAATAGAAGCCAAGATATGCCATATTTACTGTTTTGGGCGGCCATCTTGAATTTTGCAGCTACTGGCCACCAGGGGTGTCTACCAACTTGTAGCTGGTGCTTTTTGAAAATTTCAGGCCTTATTTAACAACATGCCAAATTTAAAAAACGTGTCACAACATGCACAATGTAGAGAATTAGGTCCCCAAATATTATGACCTGATCTAAGAAAATGCTTTTTTCACCAAAATCTGACCGTTGCCATGGCAACAAAATTTTAAAAAAAAGATATTTTGTTGAAATATATATTTTAAGAATCTCCATACGTCCATGTTTACTATGGTACCTCAACCTGTACAGTATATTTCATATATGTTATATTCCCTGCAAATAACAATGCCAAATATTCTTAATGTTGGCAATAATGGCCTGAACCAGGTGCTTTTTCCCATAGAGACCAATGCTATTTTGTGGAAAATGACGCAAAAACGTCAAAATCTCAAAAAGCACACGGTCCCCAGGTGGGGACTTTTCAGGGAATGTTCCCCCATGTGTCCCGCATCATATATCCAAAAATCAGCTTTACATTATTTTATTCCGGGTTTGGCCTAAAATTTACCTAAAATGCCTGTACTATATCTGCACTTTTTATAATAGTTCTTCCAAGTCTATATGCTTGATAATGATTTTCTGTAAAAAAAAACATTTTTAAAGGTCTCTGTTAAACTTCTTCTCATTTATTTCTTCTTAATAACTAGTTTTTCTTGATTATGTGTCAAAGTCTTAGCTTATAATTTGAATTGATGAAGGCAATTTGTAATTCTTTTATATATATATTATACAGGCAACATATGAGAACATGTGTGTAGGGTACTGCCTTTTTTGTCGTTGAACTTGTATTAAATATAAAATTGTTCTTAAATGAAATAAAAATAACTAAAAAAGGCGTTCACAATAAATCGTACTTCTTGACAAATCTACTTTTTCATAATTAAACACAATTTTTCCCCAATCTCTCAACCCAACCGTTTGAGGCTCCTTTCTTATCTGATAATATGGTTCTTCATTGAGTATTAATATTCCTTGTTATATATAAGATCTTTATAAATATAAACGAAAATTCAACAGGTCGTCAACATAACTCTCACTATAGCAAGTATTTTCTGTGATTCCACAACACTAGGACCGTGTATAGTGATGATGTTTTTACTCTTACATCCCTTTTCTCGCAAATCACCGTGTTTTCTTGATGTAATCTCATCAATTCACGCGTGACACGGGAAATCAATGTAAATCCGGGTCCCCTGGTCTTGATGTGTGTCGTCATGGAGACAGGGAGAGAGGTGTAGCAGCATTGTTTTCCCCTGATAGAAACTTCTATCATGTTCAATTCCATATCCATGTTGGGGGCCGGGGTTGGATGCCCCCAGAGACTAATCTCCGCGTGATATGTTTTAATACAAGGCAGATTATTCCCCTAATGGTATTATCATTCTTTGTGTGGCTTTTTTCTTGCAGTGACCGATTCTCCCCCAATAATTTGTATGGATATTTGGGTCAGGTCGTCAGAAAATGTACAATTAGCAGCTTTACACATTTAGTAAATTCTGCTAAATTAGGCTGAAATTTGGTCAACACTAGAAAAATTCGGCATTGCATTGATTCTAGCAATCTGTTTGGTTAGGTTGAACTGTATTTCAAACTTTACGTTTGTCTGAAATTTGCATTATTTCAGAGAATTGGTGAAAGTGAGATGCATATTTTCTGGCAATTTCTCCCATTAATAACATGTGATGTGTTTTATTCACAGTATCTTATTCACAAGATGTCTGTGTAGGAATGTTCTGATTAGTTAAGCATCTGCCGCTTTATTCATAATTATGAATACATCCTCAAAATGCCAAGAAATAAATATATCTTGCACTTTTTTTTGCACACTCTGAAGGGGAGCAACCTTTTTTTGCAAAGAGTCCAGTGAGTGGCAGCTGCTAGTCGGCGCTTTGTAAATGTTATTTGGATATATTTAGGTCGTTTTTCTTAGCACACAGTGAAACATTATTATGGATATTTTGTTTTTCAAATCGCCAGCCTTCCCCGTCCCCCAGCACCCAGTGCAAACCCACCTTCCGTCCCCGCCTCCGTCCCATCCAGGCCGTGTATTGACAGCACTACAACCAAGTATAGGATGAAAAAAAAAGCTGACGGGACCAGGCGAGGTGCGAGCCCCCAACCTTCTCGTCTGGAGTCCAGTGCTCTAGCCACTGAGCTATGGAGTTTTGTTGTGGTAGTGAGGCTGAAGTTTGCTAGTGATATGAGTAGGGCCAACCCATGCGTAGTGGTGAAAAGTGGCCGAATCGTTGATTCTACAGCTCTGTTGACAACGGCCTTATATGAGCAGTAATATTATAGGAAGGGGATGAGGATTCCAGGACTGGAATTGTTCGTCACATGGGTTTTTTAAAAGTTAGATGCAATCAAACGGCAACCTCTCTCCTACCTTGTCCCGCGCCTGCGCATGCTCTCAGGAGAGTTCCCGTGACGGCAACTAGTGCTGCCATTTTTTGGGCGCTTTTGGTCCAGAGTAGTTGGGTCCATCTTTGTTTGCACAGAACTCAGAACTACAAGGATGTAATGATGAAACTTTGCATGAACTTTCAAGGGGGGGGGGCAAACAATTTGTACAAGAGGGCGGGGGTCATAATTTTTCACAAGAATTCTTCGCAAATTCTTCCCTCCATTCCCCACCCCCCAGTGGTTAATTATGAACAGTCCCCACGGATGGTCGCTGTGTATATTAACCATGTATCTATACGTACATGTACTGGTGTGTGACCTCCCTATATAATATCCTGTATTGATCTATAGAACCGTAACATAGCACTGCCTTCCACTGCTCCCAGGTCTCATATACCCCCATACTATACACTACTCTACCCTGTATGGGGGTAGCAGGAGGATAAGCTGGTTAACGGCTATCAGGCACTATATAGGTACCATAAAACATCCCCATTGCTTCCTCCTCCCATATCCTATATGGCTATACACCCATATTATTGTACTTGTTTATGTATAGGGGTCAAATGATAAGTGGGGTTGCGAAGGCAGGGGGCAAGCTTAGAGGGGCTGAGTGGGTTGAGGGGGGCGAAGGTGGTGCTGGGGAGGGGCTAAAGGGGTGCTGTGGGGGCTAAAGGGGTGCTGTGGGGGCTAAAGGGGTGCTGTGGGGGCTATAGGGTGATGTGGGGGGTTGAGAGGGCTGAGAGGGTTGAGGGAAGACAAGGTGGTGCTGTGGGGGCTAAAGGCTGCTGTGGGGGCTAAGGGGTGCTGGGGGTGCTGTGGGGGCTGGAGGAGACTGAGGTGGAGAGTTGTTGGTCATGTGGATTTTGTAATGTATTAAGATGTAAGGCCGTTAGGACGCCCAGTCCTGGCCAGAAAACCCATTAGCGCAGTAGGCGTCCAATCACTGACATGCCATTCTTACCTCATCTCAGAGGCTTTGGGCCTAGATTGACAACGGTGTAGCTCAATCTCCAAATAAATCCCATCAAATGAATGCATATAGATATAGATATGACCAGTTGATAACATTACCAGACCACCCAGTGTGGATGTGTTAGTAATGTAATGTTTACAAGTGCTGTATGTGTGACAAGTCTGGTGTATATCCGTAAACATGTCATACACTGACATGTAGAGCTGAGTGGTCTACATATCGCTTATACACTAATGGGGATAAACGGTGTATGGAGGGGAGGGAGGGAGGGGCTGGAATAGTCACACAAATACTATACTCCTGAAAGGAGTACACTATTGCGGAATGTTATGTTCTATGTCTAAAGCTTAGGTTCCACTGCCCCACTACTTCTCCCGCAACTGCTCCCATTTCTTTGGTCCTGCTACTTTAGAAGTAACAGGAAGTAGCCGTTTCAAATAGACATGATTGAATTGAAGTGGCAACGTCTCACTATTTGCTCCTCACACTTCTGAAAGTAGTGGGACCAAAGAAATAGGAGAAGTAGCGGGAGAAGTAGCGGGAGAAGTAGCGGGAGAAGTAGCGGGGCAGTGGAACCCAGGCTTAAAGGATGAAAGCTGCCTTCCCAGCTAAAGTGACTGAAAAATATTTTTCTCGGTTTCTTTTTCCTTTATTCTGAGTACTGTAGAATGGATGATTGAAAACAATATGAAGAAGGTTTTCCTCGAATTTCCTGAGATTTTAAAAAATTCATGGCCTTTTCTAGAATATTTATAAGATTAGTTTTTTTGCTTGACCTACAGTGCCAATCTGGATCAAATCGGATTAATTGTGCAATTAGCTGGCTTCTTCATATACCTATCTAGACAGTGTTATACTTACTGTGAGAAAGATACCTTAAGTAACTCGGAAATGATGACTCCATTTGATTTAATTGAACACGGGTTAGCATGACAATATACCTGTTTAGCTTTAATAGCCATTTGCTAAAAGGATTCACCTCTGATACACACAGTGGTGTATACAAACCCCCTATTGTAACTGACACACACAGTGGTGTATACAAACCCCCTATTGTAACTGACACACCCAGTGGTGTATAATACAAACCCCCTATAGTAACTGATGCACACAATGGTGTATACAAACCGCCTATTGTAACTGACACAGTGGTATATAAAACAAACCCTCTATTGTAACTGGCACACACAGTGGTGTATACAAACCCCCTATTGTAACTGACACACACAGTGGTGTATACAAACCCCTTATTGTAACTGACACACACAGTGGTGTATACAAACCCTCTATTGTAACTGACACACACAGTGGTGTATACAAACCCTCTATTGTAACTGACACACTCAGTGGTGTATACAAACCCCTTATTGTAACTGATACACACAGTGGTGTATACAAACCCCTTATTGTAACTGACACTCACACAGTGGTGTATACAAACCCCCTATTGTAACTGACACTCATACAGTGGTGTATACAAACCCCCTATTGTAACTGACACTCACACAGTGGTGTATACAAACCCCCTATTGTAACTGATACACACAGTGGTGTATACAAACCCCCTATTGTAACTGACACACACAGTGGTGTATACAAACCCACTATTACCGATTCCACTCAACCTGTCTCAAGGCAGTATGCCCTATAGCCACCACTGTCCCTGATATACACATACACACAGGTAGATCTAGTTAACTGACCATTCTACACATTCACATCATTTCCTTCTATTGCTTCCGTGTCACAGTTTAGTCCAGGTAATCCAATGGTTTCTCACTGTAACATATATCCCTCATAAATCCTTCATATATCCATTATATATATATCCTTAATACATCCATCTACATATATCCATTATAAATCAAGTATATCCATTGTACCCGTTATATAACACTATATCCGTACAGGGCCATGGCTGTAGGTACGTCTAGTTGGATCCTCTACACTAGAGTGGCCTTGACCCTTGGTAGGATGTCAGGTGTGTGTGGGGGTGGGGAGGGGGTGGTGGTGTTGTGTCTGTTGGGAGAGGGGGGAGGGATGGTTTTTTTTTTTCTATTTGGTGGTGGTGGGGCGGGGGGGGGGGGGGGGGGGCGGGGGGTCGAAGGGGGGGGGGAAGGGGAGTTGGACACATGTGACAGTTGGGGGAAGGTAAGAAAATAACAGCATCTGTCAAAGATCGGACCTACTTTCATATACATGTAGAAGTATAACTATTTCTCCCACTGTATATATATGTTTCTTTACAATAATTATAACATTTATATTTATACAATATTTATTTTTATCTAAAGTTTATATTCTGCAGACAACCATTATGCAAAATATTGTCAGCATATGCGCTGATAAGTTAAATTATTCTTCAATCCTGATGAAGACCTCACCTTCATTGAAACGCACCTACAGGTTAAAGCTTACTTTATGGGATTCAAAAGCCAAAATAGAAGAAAAGCTGACGTCTGAAAACATCCGTGAAGGATAACATGTATTTTTTGTAACTTTTACATAACTGTTGGCCTCTAAAAGAATAAAAAGAAAGAAACATAAAAAATGCTAGAGTCCTTACTTGATTTGTTATTTTCGACTAGAAAAAAAGATTTTCGTCTTCCAGTTATACATAAACAAAAAGATGACTAAAGTTCCTATATGTGTGTGTGTGTGTCATGGCGGAAAGTCGCACCTGAGCGGCGCTCTGCCAAAAACTGGGATTATACGTTTTCACCTCGTTATCATCCATCCAATTCATCTCACCTTCACCATATAGTCGGCCATGGACCCCAAGTATACACAGGAACTTTGAATACACTTGGAATTCGTGTTTAAGCTAAGAATTCAAACAACTAAATGGACCAATGTAGGATACCGGTGCATAGTCATACAACAGCTATACACACATATAGGTAGGCAGGAGTGCTTGTTTACACATACACTGACCACTGGCTGCCCACTGTCTCTACACTGCAAAACCGATACAACTGTGAGTAGTGGCCCCACAAGCATATGTGCCTTATTGAACCTTTGTGCTTTACTACCGAACTTCCCATTATATTATACCTTCCCCTTGTGTGTGTCCAATTACTTGTACAATATGGCAGACGATATTAATGGAGAACCCCTTGAGAATATGCCCGTTGAGGACAGAGTCCTGAGGCTCGAAGAGAATTGGAATCAATTTCAGACCACCAAAACTAGAGTAGATAATATTGGGGCGAATACTATCCGTCTCAATGCCCGCGTGAAACAATTGGAAATGGAATCCCTATACCTGACCACTGTCACTAAACATCTTGAGAGTTATTGTTTGGAACTGGATAGAGGGTCCAGAAAAAAGCACATCATTTTGACCGGTTTCCCTGAGGATCCGGACGAAGCCGATGACCCTCAAGCTACATGGCTACGTGTGGGGGATATATGTGCCAAACTGAATTTGACCTTTGAGGCAAGGGACCTAGAATTTGCAGCGAGGATCGGCCCTATTAACAACAGAAGGGATGACTACCACCGAAATGTCATTATTAAGTTTAGGGACGAAGAAATGAGGAACTCGATATTTAGAAATAAAGCCAGACTTCGCACCATTGAGGGGATGGAAAGGTCCTACTTTAACCCAGACCTCCCGGATAAACTAGCAAGAAACTATTCGGACATGCGTCAAATCACGGCCAACTCCAGGAAGGCAAGGCCGGGCCTAGATGTCTCGCTTGCGAGGGGCAAGATCAAGGTGGGCAACCAATTTTACGCACACGATCAGTTGAACGACCTACCTGACGGCCTCCAAATTAGCCAGTTCAAGACCAAAGATATCGTGGGGGCCATAGGATATCAGGGGGAACACTCCCCCCTGTCAAACTTTAGCCGCTCCCTATTCAGATACAATGGCACGCAGTTCTTTACGTCAGAACAAGCGTATCAACATACACGCGCCTTATGCACCAAGAATGCAGTAATTGCCAAATCACTAACTGAAGTTATTTGTCCAAGGGAGGCAAAGAAGTTGGGAGAAAAGTGTGGGCAAAATGAGAAATGGGACCAGGTCAAAAGGGTTTACATGAAAGAAATACTGATCAATAAATTCACTCAGGATAAAACTGCGAGAAAGGCTCTACTCAAGACAGGCGAGAAAATACTAGCAGAGTGTTCTTATGACCGCTGGTGGGGAATAGGCATCCCAATACACGCTAAATCATTGATGAAGGAAGATACCAAATGGCTGGGCGCCAACAACCACGGCAAAATACTCGTTGAAATTCGTGAACAGATAAGAAGAGAAGAGGCACTCCCTAGAAATCATCAACCACCCACACTGGAGGAAGATGAAGACATTGTTGACCTGGGTCAGGCCCTTGATGTTCTAGACGACCAAATGCCAGATTTGGAGGAGGGGACTGATGATTCTTCGTCGTCATCTGAGGGGGACGAGGATGATCATGAAGATGATGCTGGGGAACTGATAGCAGTCAATCCGGAAGTTGCAATACCACTGCCATTTAGGATTGAGAATGAAGGTGATAATGCTAGGCCTGACGATAATCTTGCAGCCCCCCCAGTTAGAGAAGTACCTCGACCCATTGAGCAAATACAACAAGTAGTAGCTGATCAAGAAGAGATAGCAATCGAGCAAATTCATGAGGCGGATGAACAAACTGTCATCCAGCAAAGTGATGAGGATATTGATATTAATGATCCCATACCGCAAGAAAGAGAAGATAATGCTCCGACTGGACCGGCCCAGAATGATGCAATCGAGCCACAGCCACAGCCACCACAACAAATACAATTACAACCTAGATGTCCACCAACTAGACTAATTGCCAATGAATCCGAAACCGCACCTCTTGAACGTGAGGAACAAAGGGGACACCAACCCTCGATGCCCCCCTCTGCCCAAAACAGCACCAGCAGACCGCACCCTGAGACTACTCCCCCGCCCTACGCAAGAGTGGGTAATAGGAGCACACACACACGCAGCTCTACACGTGCCACACAGTCCAAGCAGCCCACCACACAGACCGGACCTCTCGAGGAGCACCAGCACGAAATTGCCACCCCTTCCAAAGGGAAACAGAAGAAGAAGAAACATAAGAGTAAGCATTCTTCACGTACTAAAGCTTCTAAATCACCAAGTAATGGCTCCCCCAATTGACAATCCGGCTAATGTATCGACTATCCTTATTACCGACTCGCGTGGGCGAAACCTGGCCCCATATATAGATACTGACGAGATGCGTATCACGACCCATAGAGGCCGTGGCCTATTAGCTATGCTATCCCAGAGTCAACAAGTTATCAATTATTATCGACCCAAGTATATAATGCTATTGGGTGGAATATGCGATGTCACATACAAGAACGTTGTCTGTGACCTCCGCTATAATGACAGGTATCTGGTTGAAAATCATCTCGTGCAAGTTATTGATTCAACTGCTCAACTGTGTAACCAAGCCCACCCATATGCCACGCCCATATTCTGCCCTATACCCGGTATGGACCTCGCACGCTATAATGGTATGTGGGGCACTCATCCCAATCAAGCGACGTTAAACAACGTGATACAGGACATCAACTACCATATCCGTATGCGTAACTCCGATAATGGTCTGCACACGCCAACTATATTGAGCAGAATACACAGACGACTTGATGGTGTTACACAGCATAACTATAGATATCTATACGATGGTCTGCACCCTAAATCGTTCATTCTTGAAGACTGGGGAAGGCAACTCCTCCGATGTCACAATGTGAACAATCTGTAGATTACATGAATGGCCATTTGCCAGACAGTCATGTGCTATTTGATATATATAATATTCCAATTTACCTGGAGACCCAATATTTTCCAATGTCCCCAGCTAATTGTATGATTTATTATTTGTGCCAATATTGTGCCCCATCTATAGCATATACTGCCATGCATATCGCAGTAACGACCCATTCCATTGTGCTTCCCTGTTACTCTATTGTTTGTGCAGCCACTATTGCGTTAATTGGTAGCGCCCCCATGTCTGGCATTGCTCCATATATGTCAGATCACTCTTATTACTATGTTGTTTTGTTCTACCTTGTTGACTTGATTCACGTAATTTACCTTGTCCTATTGATTGACACTGTAAGTCGATCTAACCAGTGTAGTTACACGAGCTCTCTATATACGAGTCCCACTTACTCACCTATATATAAAGGGCACACTGCCAGGGTAATTATTATTTTGTTCCATTGCGTTCACCAAACGCCACTTATGTTAATCGGTATCACTCTTATACCTGACACTGACCCATATACGTCAGACCATTTCAATTACCAAACTGTTATGATTTACCTGTTTGACTTGACACAAGTAATATACCTTGTCCTACAAACAGCTGTTTGCTCAATTGACACTGTGATTCGATCCAACCTGAGCTCCCTATGTATGAGTCCCACTCACTCACCTATACATGGAAGGCACATTACCAGTGTAACTATTACATTGTTTCATTTTGTTTTTGTTTACCAACATGTTATTCCCTTGTGGCCACAGCCACTACCTAAGTGCGGTCCAGTATATCACTGGACTACCTACGGGTTGTTGCATTTGATTTTGCTATGTATATATAAGCCCAACAATTTGTTTGAGGATCAAGTATATATAGCTGGAGATACGTCCGTATTTGCATATGAGTTAAGCACCGTGTTAACATGGACTGTTATTGTTTCTATTTTTTCCATGAGGACAAGGGGACTTGTTCTGCAGATATCTGCTTCTGTTTATACTTGTGTTGTTGATGTTTACACTTGTATTGTGTTGATATGTGTGATACGTTATATTGCCCGATTGCAGCCTATGTCACCAGGTAGCAATTATTATAGACGCGTTAAAATTCAATTTACTTGGAAAGACTCAACATCCTGGGCTAATAATAATAAATACACACGATGTTCAGTGGAAGTGTACCTAGTAATGTTATCCCATTTTAGCTATGACTAAGGCAGTCCCATGTGAATCTTATACCAACTTTAATTATATAGCAACTCAGAAAGGTGCTAAATACATATACTTAAATATCAGATCGATTCTTCCTAAATGGAACCAACTAAAATTGGACCTGCCTCGGTTGAAAGCGGATGTTATTGCCTTTGGAGAAACTTGGCTACAGCCAAAAATTCTGAATAACAATTTATACTTAGATAATTACAAGATGGAAAGGCTAGACAGGACTGACAAGATGGGGGGGGGTCTGTGTGCCTACATTCGCGATACACTTGACTATGAAGTTGATCAACAACTCTCCTTCTCCACCGATATTATGGAGATTCAAACATTACATATTAAATATATTAACAAAAAGAAACTAATCATCGCAAACGTATACAGACCCCCGTCATCTGGTGTCAGAGATTTCATTGAGGGATTGACCAATTTAATCGATAACATGAAAGAAAAGTACCCATATGCTGAACTCACTATTATGGGCGATATTAATATAGACACTAATGAAGAGAATGAAACTATTACTGCATACCGTAAAGACCTATTGGCAATGGTTAATGATAAATTCCTAAATTTACTTATTAATAAACCAACACGTTTAGGACTTAACGGGAAGTATACGACTATTGACAATATTCTCACTAATGTAACACATATTATGTCATGTGGTGTGGTCGAGTACAACTTGAGTGACCATTATTTAATTTTCTATATTAAAAAGAAGTCAAGGGAGAAGTATGATAAATGTAATTTTATGGCTCGAAAGATGACCCGTCTTAATCAAACCAATATAGACGCAGAAGTTAGTAAGATACCTAATTGGAACGAGTTTTTACAGTCCACAGACTTGAACCAGGCATGGGATACTATTCATAACACCATGTTAGACATCACAAATACAGTATGTCCTAAAAAAGGGTACAAACGGAAAAAAGTTAAGCCACCATGGTATATAGATAATTTAATTAAACTTGCATACAATAGAGACAAATTCTTTAGGAAATTCCGCCGTACTCATAAAACTGAATTTAGAATAAAAGCTATACACTATAGGAACTTGACCAATAATCAAGTGAATGCCGCAAAGAGTAACTACATCAAACAACAACTCAACAGACACAAACACGATTACAAAAAGTTCTGGCAGATTCTGAATGATTATTTACCTTTCAAAAGCCAGAAGACTAATATAAGTAACTTAATAGACCCATCCACTGATCAACTGGCCGAAGCCAAAGATATACCAAATATCATCAATTCATACTTTGCAAATATAGGAGCGAAAATTTCTAACTCACTACCTGTAGTGGGTAATAATGTCCTAAATCCCGTGAATGTTGGTAACGCAAATACTGAATATGTTCTGCTGACCGAAAACTCTCTCCTTGAATTAATTAATGATTTGGATACCTCTAAATCATCTGGGTGCGACGAGATACCTATGAGAATTTATATATATTTATTGAAATCATTGAAAACACAAATGGTACATATCTTAAATCTTTCTGTACTACAAGGGTCTCTCCCAGATAGATGGAAGAAAGCTACTGTGGTGCCGATCCCTAAAAAGGGGAATTCAACGCTAGTCAGCAATCTTAGACCCATTTCATTAACCCATGTGGCAATTAAACTATTGGAGAAGCACATCAATACACAGATCCAAGACTTCATAGGAAATAATAGTATTATTCATCCTGTACAGGGGGGGTTTCGAAAAAACTCTTCAACCATAGAAACAATAAACCTCTTAATGTATAAATTACTTAACAACTTAAATCAAGGTAAATATAGTAGCATGGTATTTTTCGACTACCAGAAAGCCTTTGATTCGATAGACCATTGTCTTTTATTATCTAAACTGAAGGCCTATTCTTTTCCAAATTGCTTCCAAAACTGGGCAAAAAATTATCTCCTAGGACGCGAGCAGAAGGTGAAGGTTAACAACATACACTCCAATTATCTGCCGATAAAGCATGGCGTCCCACAAGGGTCTATTTTAGGTCCAATCATGTTTAATATTTTCGTTAATGATATAGCAGACCTACAACTACGAGGTGATATCTTGTTATTCGCGGACGACATTGTTTTGGTCAACAGCGCCCACAACAGCGCCCACAACAGCGCCCACATCAATGGACTACTTCTTACTGAATGCCAACATGATACCAATTCTATTGCTACATGGAGCGTCCAGAATAGATTGTCCCTGAGTTTACCAAAAACCAAAGCCATGTTTATTAACCCAAGTATTAGAAATAGATTACAACAACCACTCATACAGATCAATATATCTGGCACGCCGCTAGAATGGGTCGACACCTTTACTTATTTAGGGGTACAGATAGACTCAAGTCTAAAATTTCAGAACATGGCCTCTGCCATAATAAACAAGGCCAATGTAAGGTTATATAATATATACGTCAACAGACATGCACTGGATGTGAAGACAAGATTAATGCTAGTAAAATCGATGGTCCTGAGTTACTTAGATTATGGGAATATGTGCTACTTAAATACGAGTCAACAATTTCTAGGAAAATTACAAGTCCTTCAAAACAAAACCCTGCGATTTGCCATGAAAAAACCAAGACGTACTAATGTAGCTATCTTGCATCAAGAATCCAATACTATGCCCGTAGGAATGAGAATTTATTTTAATACCTTGAAGTTCTATCACAAGCAGTTGCACTACTGTAGAGTTCCATGGATTGAAAAGAGAAAAGTCAATGAGAATTATGGATTCAGAGAACAACGACATCTAAACTTTGAAATACCAAGACCAGTGTCTTCCTTATACCAAAAATCATTCTGTTACTCAGGTATTTTATGGTGGAATAACCTACACCCTAATTACAAAAGCGTACCATCTACACTATCTTTTAAGCAGAAAATGAAAACCGACCTGTTGAGGAATACCCTGAGATTACCGGATATCTTAAACACTGTCTGATACTATAAAATATTTATAGTCGTGAATGTGATCATAAATCCACGAAATTGGTACATCACCTCTGTCCTATAACAAACCAACCCATAATCATTTTGTACACTGTACTACTCCTGTCTTATATTAACACTATTACCTGTACCTAAATGTAACAAATATTGAATTTATTCGCATCGACTTGTTATCATAGATATTCCAAGATACAAATGCCCACCCCCGACTATCATTCACCTACCATCTCATTATCATTATTCTCATTATTTGTTTTTTCTCAAATGAATTCTGTAATATGAAATAGTTAGTCACACACACTACTGTATTCAAAAGAAATACTCAATAACTCAGGGTACATAGGAAGATCGGATCCGATCCGAATGTAATTAAGCTCGGCCGTTGCCGACTCATTAACCTGAAATAAACTCGTCCAAAAAAAATAAAAAATACAGAGACTAGAGAATCCAGTGAGGCTGCAATGTATGGTGAAGTGATGGTGTTATATAGAGGCACCCCATCACCCGCCACCCCGGTCCTACACCTGGGCCTGCACCAAGTCACACTACTGCACCCGCCCATCAATATTAGATCAATACAGGGACTGTCCCACCTGGCGCTATACAGGGACTTCCCCACCTGGGGCAATACAGGGACTTCCCCACCTGGGGCAATACAGGGACCTCCCCACCTGGGGTTCTAGACGCCACCAACAGTCACTTTTAAAAAAGAAATGTTTAAAAGGCGATAGTAGTATATAGAGTGGGTAGGTTGGGGGCCATAGCACTGGCACCCATTTTAGGTAAGACACCTGCTGCACCCCCTAGACCAACCCACCCCACAACTACCCCCTTTACCTGACCCCTAGATAAACACCCCTTTACCTGACCCCTAGATAAACACCCCTTTACCTGACCCCTAGATAAGCACCCCTTTACCTCACCCCTAGATAAGCACCCCCTTTACCTGACCCGTAGATAAACACCCCTTTACCTCACCCTAGATAAACACCCCCTTTACCTCCCCCCTAGATAAGCACCCCCTTTACCTGACCTCTAGATAAGCACCCCCTTTACCTGACCTCTAGATAAGCACCCCTTTACCTCCCCCCTAGATAAGCACCCCCAGATCTTGAGATTTTGAGATAGCATCATTATTTGAAATTTCAAAATGGAAATTTCAAATAGATTCTAATGATTAAATATTAGGACAGTTAATGAATAGTTCTATACTGGTATTTCAATTTTGATATTTTGATTTTTGAAAGAAAATAGTTTTTTTTGCAATCTTTTTGGATGGACAATTGCTGGTGAAAATACACAATACTAAATATAGTCAGACATACGTACCTAGAACTGAATAAAAATACGCACATTCATGAGAAGCAAGCATAACAGACACCCAGTGTTTGTCATGTCTCATGAAGCAGAATGTTGCTAATGTGTAACCTGTAGATGGTACATATCCCGAAGCCTTGACCCAGCTATAGGTGCTGCTGGCTATGGAGCGGGAGTCAACGGAACTACATCGACCCTGACCTCACTGGGTGAGGGGCAGGACTTAGGAACAGGAATAAAATACGATTTACAAACTGAATATTTCAATCTATTGAGGTCATATGTTGGTCCCTGACTGGAATGTGTTGTATTGAAGTGGTTTTGGACCATGAGTTGTAGAGGAGAGAAGTGAGAGAGAGAGTAGGGAGGGAAAGGGGGAGTGGAGGGAGGAAAAAGGAGGAGGGGGAGGAAAGAGAGATGGTCAGGGAGAGGTGAGAGACGGGAGAAAGCAGGAAGGTCATACTGCACCTTAAGGGCAACAATAAATGGTTTTCAGTTTGCCCCAAGCACCTTGCCTAAAAATGTGTCTTTTTGACCCAAGAAGTCGACTAAAGGAAACCAACTAATCAGAAAACCTTTTAGAAGTAAATTTCTCTTTTTTGAAGCAATCACTTAAACCTCTCCCTCTCTCTCCCTGCCTCTCCTCCTACTCTCTTCCTGTTCCTTTGCTCTCTCTCCCTCTCTCCCTCTCCCTCTCTCTCTCTCTCCCTCTCTCTCTCTCCTCTCTCTCCTCTCTCTCTCCTCTCTCTCTCTCCCTCTCTCCGTCCCTCTCTCTCTCCCTCTCTCTCCCTCTCTCTCCCCTCTCTCTCCCCTCTCTCTCCCCTCTCTCTCCCCTCTCTCTACCTCTCTCTCTCCCTCTCTCCCCTCTCTCTTCTCTCTCCCTCTCCCTCTCTCTCTCCCTCCTCTCTCCCTCCTCTCTCCCTCTCTCTCCTCTCCCTCTCTCTCCTCTCTCTCTCCCTCTCTCTCTCCCTCTCTCCGTCCCTCTCTCTCCCTCTCTCTCTCCCTCTCTCTCTTCCTCTCTCTCTCCCTCTCTCCGTCCCTCTCTCTCCTTCTCTCTCTTCCTCTCTCTCTTCCTCTCTCTCCCCTCTCTCTCCCCTCTCTCTCCCCTCTCTCTCCCCTCTCTCTCCCCTCTCTCTCTCCCTCTCTCCCCTCTCTCTCCTCTCTCCCTCTCTCTCTCCCTCTCTCCCTCTCTCCCCTCTCTCTCCTCTCTCCCTCTGTCTCTCCCTCTGTCTCCCTCTCCCTCCTCTTTCCCTTCTCTCTCTCTCTTTCTCCCTCTCTCTCTCCTCTCTCTCCCTCTCTCTCCTCTCTCTCCCTCTTTCTCTCCTCTCTCTCTCCCTCTCTCTCTCCCTCTCTCCGTCCCTCTCTCTCTCCCTCTCTCTCTTCCTCTCTCTCCCTCTCTCTCCCCTCTCTCTCCCCTCTCTCTCCTCTCTCCCTCTCTCTCTCCCTCTCTCTCTCCCTCTCTCCCCTCTCTCTCTCCTCTCTCCCTCTGTCTCTCCTCACACCTATGTCCTCTCCCCCCTTTTCTCCTCTCTTTCCCTTCCTCCCTCTCTTTACCCTCTCTCTCTTCCGTCTCCTCAATCCTCACATCTCTCTCCCTCTATCCCCCTCTCTCTCTTCTATCCCTCTCCCCCCCTCCCTATCTTTTCTCTCACCTTCGTCTCTTGTAACTCCCGACACTCATGAATAACCTCTGCTCTCGTTCTGAAGCCTCACCAGACGAGATTTCTATAGTTCAGAGTCCAACTACCCGGGGGCGCCCTATTGCCTCTGTGTCTGTGCTTAGGTGAAACATCCTACAATAGAGCCCTAGGGTCCTCCACTATATGAGTCAGACGTTCAGAAAATGTACAATTCGCCTTCACCAATCCCCTCAAATAACACAAATTTAAGACATCTCTGCAGCCCTGTATTAGAAGCAAATTCCACATCAGTCCCTGTACATGCCTCGTGTTGTATCATTGATAAATAAATACAGGTTAACTAACGAGTTGGTTGAAGGAGCGTGAATATTGTACAAGTTGTGTAGCAACAATATTCCAAGCCACTAAAACCATTCAGTTAGATAACATATTTAGTATAATTATATGCTTTCAATCATGAAAATAGAAAAACAATTGAATCATAAATTTGAATCTCACCCGTAATCTTAGTAAAGAAACAGATTGATTGCCATGACAACCCCAATAACTCACTAGTGAAATACGCACTATGCGTAACTCACTCTAGATATGTTGTTTTCAGAGCAATGCATGTATATATAACAAATACCAATATACACCAACATGAAAAGTAGACCATTTAAAGTGGCTAAGATCACTGAGAATAAAGGTCGGGATTTGTGAAAAATATTGAAGAATTGGATTCAAGCTATGTCAGGCGTTCTCAAACCTATTTCTAAATGTTTCTATCTGCCCTGGATTGTTTTTAATTAATGCGAGATGGCCATAGACATAGTTTCATTTTGAAACTGCCATAACTGGGCCAAGATGACGCACCGTCACAGGACGTCACAAAAATTGACGCAGACCTCTGTGGCAGGGACCTTGCTTGAAATTAATGAATGTGTTCGTTAAACCTATAAAACGTCTAAAAAATACTTCCAATATGCTGATTTTTCGGTAAGGCATGCATCCCGCAGGCTTTGTGCAGATGGAATACACATTATATAGGCCTACGCATCCAGTGAGAGAGAGGAGTTGGTATTGTTTATATCATGACGTTCGCTTTGATAATGCGTCAATGACGGCCGTCACGAAATGCGTGTGCGTCACTAGCACTTGCGTAACCGCCGCGCTGTACCCAGGTTATTTTGGTCTGCCAGACCGAAATAATTTTCAACAGGAAAATTCGAAAAATACCCCCAAATATGAGTTAACATGATCAAATCAGGAAAAACATGGGTAAAGGGGGTTCCATTGTATTCAATTACTATAACTTTGATCAAACTTCCATAAATGATTTCTGTGATCGGCAAGTGCCACTTTAATCAAACAAATACGAGCCAGTGGACGCACAAACACATATAAGGGAAAACACATATATCTTCACCTTATTGCACTAGTCATGTTGTATGATGGTTGCACTCATGTACTACAGAGGGCAGCACCTACCACTGCGGCCTAGGCTGGGATCATGAGAAGCTGCATGTAGGATTCTCTGCCAACACGCAGTAGTATTAGCACTTAACACAAATATCCAACACCCAATGGTGTGCAGTATCTTCACGCTACCATAACAAACCCACACTGACCCAAGGCCATGGTGTATCTTCAAGCTGTCCAAACCAAACAGTCTAAACCCAATGGTATGCAGTACCCACACTGATACAAGGTACAAGGGGATGCTGTATCGTCAAGCTGTCCAAACCAACCAAAACAAATCCACCTAACTAACCATACTTTTGATTCTTATCCTTAATGTGTACTTTTTTCTCACCTTACTTGATGTTATATTCTTTGACTTTGATTTGATTTTTGAGTAGTTTTGATATAATAGGGCACATTAAGTATTAATCCATTATAAGATTATCCTTATAAGGAAAAATGTTATTTGTGACATGGTAATCAAGACAATGTATCCTTGCCAACAGTCATATTTCAATCTTACACATTATTAATATCCCTCATTAGTTTAGAGGTATAGACAATCCCTGAAGAAGGCATCATAACATCGCCGAAACATTGGATTCAGAATAATGTACAACATCTAAAGAAATAAAACATCTTTCTCAAACCCATCTGGGCAGGCAAAATGATTGTTGGTGTTATTACAACTTTATAATATTAATTAGTTTCCTTTATTGAAATGGTTTATCAAGTGAACCTACTTACAATGGTTATTCTGCATTGAATTATTACCTATGAGACCATTATCCT
>OW804095.1:3636675-3756675 GCA_942159475.1 Sthenelais limicola | reverse complement strand
ACTTTCTGTTATTGCACCTCTCATACAGCATGGGTATATAATACACATTCTGTTATTGCACCCCTCATACAGCATGGGCATATAATACACATTCTGTTATTGCACCCCTCATACAGCATGGGCATATAATACACATTCTGTTATTGCACCCCTCATACAGCTTGGGCATATAATACACTTTCTGTTATTGCACCCCTCATACAGCTTGGGCATATAATACACATTCTGTTATTGTACCACTCATACAGCATGGGCATATAATACACATTCTGTTATTGCACCCCTCATACAGCATGAGCATATAATACACATTGTGTTATTGCACCCCTCATACAGCATGGGTATATAATACACATTCTGTTATTGCACCCCTCATACAGCATGGGCATATAATACACATTCTGTTATTGCACCCCTCATACAGCATGGGCATATAATACACATTCTGTTATTGCACCCCTCATACAGCATGGGTATATAATACACATTCTGTTATTGCACCCCTCATACAGCATGGGCATATAATACACATTCTGTTATTGCACCCCTCATACAACATGGGCATATAATACACATTCTGTTATTGCACCCCTCATACAGCATGGGCATATAATACACATTCTGTTATTGCACCCCTCATACAGCATGGGTATATAATACACATTCTGTTATTGCACCCCTGATACAGCATGGGCATGTAATACACATTCTGTTATTGCACCCCTCATACAGCATGGGCATGTAGTGCACATTCTGTTATTGCAACCCTCATACAGCATGGGCATGTAATACACATTCTGTTATTGCACCCCTCATACAGCATGGGCATGTAATACACATTCTGTTATTGCACCCTGTTATTGCACCCCTCATACAGCATGGGTGTATAATACACATTCTGTTATTGCACCCCATTCTTGCACCTCTCATATAGCATGGGCATGTAATACACATTCTGTTATTGCACCCTGTTATTGCACCCCTCATACCGCATGGGTGTATAATACACATTCTGTTATTTCACCCCATTCTTGCACCTGTCATAAAGCATCGGCATGTAATACACATTCTGTTATTGCACCCCAATACTTAAAAATATACCCATTATATTGCACGTTGGACCACCTCTCTCTCTATATATATCACATATCATATTGTCCATAGGACCCCCCGTTGAATCCCCCAACCCCACCACTCTGACCCTCCCTCTATATCACAACTCACACGCACCAATACCTCAGATGTTCATCCCCAAGTTTAAATCCCTCAGATCCTTTTACACAGGCACGGGCAGTCCTTTGAGACATCACGGCGTCCCATTGAACCCAACCTCAATCTGCGGACATTCCTTCCTCACAACTCAACGATAAATGGGTCAGATTTTCAGAAAATGTACAATTGGCAGCTGTACACATTTAGTGAATTCTTGACAATTAGGCCGCAATTTGGTCAATACTAGGTAAATTCAAGAATATTCGGCATTGTATTGATTCTAGCAATCTGTTTGGCTAGGTTGAACTGTATTTTGAAATTTTTTTTCGTCTAGAATTTGGGTTAATTGAGAACATTGGCGAAGTTGAATTGTACATTTTCTGAAGATCTGACCCAAATAATACAACTTTCTGACGACTTTCTGTACAGGCATACAGGCAGAGAATCTGGAAGGTTTTTGGTTCATGGGTTCAATCGTCAAGCCCAAAGAGTTAATTAAATTGCAATATCCATGTGTTTTACATGTTTCCATAATAAGATAAGATAAGATAAGAAGTATACAGAATGTCATGTTTTCCATCATGCATATTATTTTTATAAATTTTACACGAGTTACGATACCAGTGAAAAGATCCTTTCACTTTTCGATAAAACTTAAAGTGATGGAAGTCGAAGAGTTAATTAGATGTGAAATCAGTTATTTGTAGGGGAATTTGAGTTTTGAAATGTATAACATAATTGACCCAGAAATGTAGGTTATAAAAATGTAAATTCCAATTACAATTACGATATCAGTGAAAAGAATCTTTCACTTTTTGATAAAACTCAAAGTGATGGAAGTCAACCCAGATCATAGGAGGGAAGGGACGGTTTGATTTATTAAGGTAAGTGCACACATGTGCTCCCTTGTTGCCATGGGGATCACTTCGATAAAAATGTTGCTTAATATTTGTATGTCAGATTTGAACTGAATACATCCCAGCATGCACTGTAACAGACATGCGCAGTGACACATGCATGTCTACTATTGAGGAAAAACACCTTCAACCCAGTAAAAACAAAATCTTTTTTTTAAATTGTCACATACTCATTGGCTAACGAGTAAAATTTTATATTTAATTATAGCAATCAAAGTGAAAATGCGCACAATTAAAGCCAAGAAGCCTACTGAGACACCCATCTTATACATAAACAATTACAATTAAATGTTCGAGTTGGAGAACCCAGAAGAAATTACAATTAAATTACAATTAAATCCAAGGACAAAGTTATAATTCGCGCTTAAATACAAACACGATCAGAAAGTATTTGATTTAAAGTCTCCCTTAATCGCCACAGACCTTGGCCATGATTTATTTCTAATTTAATTGTTGACAAATATCGCACAATTTCTCCAGCCCCATTTAATTCCTCCAATTAATTTTCAGCAAATTGGTCAGTGGGGAGACGCCATAATTGGCACCCAACCATTCCTTACCCCCTGACACCGCCTTTGTGCCACTTTCCCTTTAAAAAAACTTCCTTTTTTATTTCAATTTTTGTTTCTAAGACAATGTCTGATTTATTATTGATGGTGTTTTCAGATGGGTGCACATCTGTGAAGTTGTCTTGTTTCATTTTTCCACAGTTTTGAGTTTTTATTAGCGTTTTCTCCCAGTCTGTCCTCCTATTGGCTCTCCCTCTTACCTCTGTCCTTGACCTTCAACTCCTGACTGCCTTCCCAGTGTGCATTTGGGTTAGTTTGCGACTTCCGGATTGCAACTTCCGGTTATAGAAGGACAAGTTATTGCGGGGAGAATTGTTATAATTATGATGAATAATATAAGTTTATAACGTAGTTTGCTTTGTAGGAAGTAACATAATGATAATGTTGTCGATCTTGAATTTTCTTTCCCAAATATTTACCCACATTTCTCTCATACAAGATGTGAATTCTGAGAATTTACCATATTTCATGTCTATGAAACATCACAATCCGGTATACACCAACAATGTCACCATGCACCGTAAGTTATATGATTTCAACTATTAAAATAAAATCGAAATTTGAAATATTGATGGAAAAATTGTGCAAATGTTATTATGATTATTTATAATCATAAAATCATAAAACTTGTTAATTGTGGGACATCCATAAGAGGTCACATTATACTCCCCCTATCCTCCCCATTATCGCCCACCTCTTCTCCCTCCTGACCCCACGCCCATCTCCCGCCTCTCCCTCCACTCCTTCACTCCGTCCCCTACCTCCCCTACCTCCTCTCCCTCCTGACCCCACACCTACCTCCCGCCCCCCCCCCCACCCTTCTTCCCCTACCTCCTCCGCCTTCTGACCCTATTGGGTCAGATTTTCAGAAAATGTGCAATTTGCAGCAGTACACATTTAGTAATTATTGCTAAATTAGACTGAAAAAATGTCAATTATAGGTATATCCGAGTATATTTGACGCTGCCTTGTTTGAAACAATCTGCTTGGTTGAAATGAATTTTGAACCTAATTTTTGTCTTGAATTTGGGTAATTTGAGAGGTTTAGCGAAGGCGAATTGTACATTTTCTTGCGATTTCACCCTAGTCTTGCCTTCCCTCTTGCCCCACCCCTCCCCTCCCCCCTCCTCCCCTCCTCCCCTCTTGCCCCATCCCTCTTCCCCTCCCCGTGAACTAACCCTCAACCCCTACACACGGCCTTATATGGGTCAGATTTTCAGAAAATGTACAATCCACCTTCACCAATCCTCTCAAATAACCCAAATTTCAGTTAAACATGAATTTCAAAATACAGTTCAACCTAACCAAACAGATTGCTAGAATCAATGCAATGCCAAATATACTGAAATTGACCTAATATTGACCAAATTTCAGCCTAATTTAGCAGAATTTACTCAATGTGTAGAGCTGCCAATTGTACATTTTTTTTAAAAATCTGACCCATATATGCCCGGGTCTGTGGCAGAATTCATTTGTATTTTATTTCTCCTGCGATGAGACAAGTTGAGCGGGAGCAGTCTTTACACACGTTTTTACACTAATATAATCTCCTGCCACCACTGCTGACCTCTACCGGCAGTAAATCAAACACAACAATAGCTGGTGTTATAGGAAACCGTTCCATGTGCTGGTACTGGTGTTGTGTGTACTTGCTCTTGTGTATAGCTCTGTATCACCCTTTCCTCTCCTCCCCTCCTCCCCTCCTGTGACAGAGAGGAAGAGGAGGAAGAGGGAGATGGGAGGTATAGAGGAAGAAGACAGAGAGTGGGGAGGAGATAGGAGAGAGAGGGGGGAGAGAGAAGAAAGACATAGGAGAGAGAGAGAGGGACAGAGAGGAGAGACACATGACAGAGAGGGAGAGAGTGGGAGAGGGAGAGAGAGAGGGAGGGAGAGAAAGGAGAGAGAGAGCAGAGGGAGGAGAGAGAAGAGAGAGAGGAAAGAGAGGAGAGAGCGGAGAGAGGAGAGAGAAGAAAGAGAAAGAGAGGGTAGAGGAGGGAGAGAGAGGATAGAGAGAGGAGAGGGGGGAGAGGGAGAGAGAGGAGAAAGAGAGGGGAGAGAGAGGAGAGAGAGGAGAGAGAGGAGACAGAGGAGACAGAGGAGAGAGAGGAGAGAGAGGGGAGAGGGAGAGAGAGAGGAGAAAGAGAGGGGAGAGAGAGGAGAGAGAGGAGAGAGGAGGAGAGGGAGGGGTAGAGAAAAGAGGAGAGATAGAGGGAGGTGCTGCGTGGTCCCCTGTGTATTGTCCTGTTGGTACCATGTTAAGCAGACTGTAAACACCCCCCCTCCCTCCCTCCATTCACGGTTCTCACCCCCCATTATGTCTCTCCACTAATTACCCCTAACTTAGTTACACTCTAATGACTAATTTACTTAATTCATTGCCATGGCAACGCTCTCATTTCATCCCGTCCCCCGTCCCTACCTCAGCTGGATCCTGAATCACGTGGTTATTGTCCGCTTCCGGTTGCATTTAGGCAGAAATCAAGTCTAATTTTCCAGTTAATTTCTCCTCAAATTGAAACCGTTTTTTACCGTGCATGTCTGCAGATGCAGGAGGGAGATTGAGGGACTGAGGAGGGTGTCAGTGCCAGTCGTCATGGTAACCTGTGGATATTTAGTATTATACGTAATGTAATACGAACTGAGAACAAAATTCAATTTGATTCAGTTCCAAGAGTTTCAAAGTGCTACAAGTGTCTGAAAATATAATTTGTCACGTCTTCCAACATGTGTGATCTTAAAACTGAAAAAAATATTTGTTTGATTTCATTTAAGGCAATATTAATAATAAATTATAATTCAACAATACAATGTTTTCGTCATGTTGATGATGCATTAACTTCAATAACATCAAAGTTATCCTCATTACTGAAGGATACGAGGTATTGTTCTCTCTACTACATGTATCAACCACATATAGAGAGAATGTGGACGAGCTGGCAATAATCGAAAATTTATAGGACGAGATTCGTCCACATAAGCACGAGAGCCCCGCTGACAGCCCCGTTAGTAGGCCTACAATGTTCGGTGCCCACTGTGCGATCATGCAGTTTTTAGGCCTACTTATATTGTTGACTTAAAACGTCCATTTCTTGGCCTACATTAATACATCTTATATCTTTCAATAGAGAATTTAATGCTCTATCTAATGGTGTGGGTTTTATTATGTATTTCTATAATTAAAGTACCAGAATCACGGGAGGATTACCGATCGCGGGGGTTTGTTTACATGCTTCGCGGAGAGCCAAAGCTCCGTAAGCATATAAACAGAGCTATTTTTAGACAACTACATTCATATAGGACGCGTCCTATATGAATATTTTTATAGCACCCCACTTACAGCACCCTTCATATAGCATGCGCATATATAATAAAACCATTTATACGTTCTCAAATATATTTATTTTCGTCATTTTGATGACGTACTAATTTCATTACCGTCAAAGTTATCCTCTTTATTGAAGGATACGAGGTATTTTCCTCTCTACTACAATTAAATACATTATAAGGCTTTCAATATTGGGATCCAGCTGATTAATGTGTTAAGGTGTTAAACTTGTTTAAACAATCAGATGAGGGAAATTCCACTGAAAGCAATATGCAACCCGTACCCCTGATCCGCTGGAATTCAGACTAGATAAGAATGGTATGTCAGTGATTGGTCGCCTACTGCGCTAATGCCTTTCCTGGCGTCCTAGTGGGAATATAAAGGCATTTTGCAGAGTGGGAGGCTTTCCCTCAGTTTGGAGGGACTGTCTGAACTCTGGTCCCAGCTGGAGAGTCTTTGCCTCAGTTTGGAGGACTCTCTCAACCCTTAGCCTAGACTGGTAAGGCTTTCCCTCAGTTTGAAGGGACTCTCTCAGTTCTTAGCCTAGTCTAGAGAGGCTTCGATCTCAACTCTGAGCCTAGACTGGAGAAGCTTTGCCTCAGTTTGAAGAGATGCTCTCAACTCTGAAGCCCAGTACATAATCAGGTTGCCATGCCCTGTTCAACTCTGATTCGAGACTACAGAGGCTTTCCCTCAGTTTGAAGGGACCCTCTTAACTCTGACCCTAGTCTGGAGAGGCTGTACCTTAGTTTGAGAGGGCGTTCTCAGCTCTGAGCCTAGACTGGAGAGGCTCAACTTTGAGCCTATGATTCACGTGGATGACAATGGATTCAGCGTAAGCGCCCCATTTAGGCGGTATTACTACTTTAAGAGAAGCAGACGACATTTGTATCTATAAGCCCAGTTACTGACCCGCGGTTAATATCCTGCTACACTCCCTACACCCGACCCAAGTAGCCCTCCCGTCAAAACTAAGTGCTAAACGAAATAAGCAAAGCAATAAAACCAGGAAATAAGAACCAAGAAGGGAAATAAAATCTGCCATTACGTTTCGGTTAAGTTTCCATTGCTTTGTCAGAGAGAGAATCTTCAGATCTTCTTCTTTGCATTCCCCTCCAGGGATTTCCATGGAGACGGAGCTTTCCCGCCATTACTGGTCGATATCACCGGAAATCGGAAGGGCGATGCGCGCACAAGGAGGTCTACATTCCCCGAGGGGTTTATTCCCTCTGTGGAATGGGGGTAATTTACGGGAGGTCAAAGGTTATTAGGAATATTTGTGTTTTGGCGGGAAAATTGCCCAGTTCCTGGGTTGGTCGATAGATGGCAGTGATTGCTCTGGGTCTAATTGTCGTCTGCTGTTTTTCTCCAATTGCCAAGGACAAAAGGTCATCATTGGGGAGAGAAATTGTAACTTTGTTTATGTTCCTGAATTGGGCAATAAAGGCCAAACAAGTTTTGATTGGCTGTAAAGATATTGATATGTATCTGTAAATGCGTTTACAGTTTGAGTGTCCGCGACTGGTGTGCGGTAGTTTGATAGGAAAA
Source organism: Sthenelais limicola (assembly GCA_942159475.1). Lineage (NCBI taxonomy): Eukaryota > Metazoa > Annelida > Polychaeta > Phyllodocida > Sigalionidae > Sthenelais > Sthenelais limicola. The sequence continues at coordinate 3,749,104 of OW804095.1, read as the reverse complement.
AAGAAAATGTAACTATGAATTGACGCACGGCGTCTGTTTTCTCAGTCCAATTTCATACTTTTTATTATCACCCTTGTCCTATTGTATCAGAAAACCAAATATTATTATTATTATTATGACAATTATATTTTTCCTATGTAATGAATCTTTTCTGTACATTTTATTTCCCGACGACACATTTTGTTTTGTGATTCTAATAAATATGAAACTATGTAGTTTCGGTTTTAAAAAAAAAATGAATCACCTATATTTATCTAGATGTAAGCGGAAAATTTCGTAATTGTACAATAGCTCATGAAATAAAACAAAACAGTGTGCATGGGCGCAATCAGAGATGCATGACCCTATCGATGACGGCGTGGCATATTGGGCTTCTGCTCCGGTACTAGTGGAACCATGACAGAAGATGGCTCTTTTCCCGTAAAATCACTTTTACACAGACAATATAGGAAAGTGAGTTTTTCCGGAATTATATCAAATTGAACAAGTGAAGGTTACATTGGAGGAATCCCTTGAAACACATATAATTGCAAGAGCCTAATAATACTCGGAGTGTAACCTCATAACAGCTGCTTTGGCTATTTATATTAACATAATGTGATGATATGCTAAATGTATGATTTTGAGATATCATCATATTTGAAAAGTTGAGATCAAGCCGATTCCGATGATAGTAAACATAAGGACATTTAATAAGTATTTTTATATTTTCAGTTTGATATTTCTATTTTTGAAAAATACTTTTCCAATATTTTTTAGGATACAATTGCTAGTATAGTAGGTAAATGTATTCTGTAGGAAATTAGCAATGCATGGATATATTCAATGAAATGTTTTAAAATGTGATGTGTTTCAGGAAAATGAGTCATAAGTCGCAAAATGGATATTATTCAAAGTGATTTATTCGTAAGATCTCTTTGTTGGAATATTCTCATTTTTGGGGTACTTAATGCTGCTAGTAATATTAATACTTGTACGAAATTTCAATGCAATGTTTTAAATATATCTATACATTTCTAAGGTCATTTCATGGAGTAAATTTAGGTACTTTTTTAGTAATTATCCAACCAAAAATATCAATATATATTCTTTTTTAAAAGCTAACTATATCAAACTTATAATATAGAAACACTACTTAGATGTCCTTGATGTTTACTACCATTAGAATCGGGTTGAGCTCATCTATTCAAATATGATGATATCTCAAAATCCATTTTTTGCGACTTGTGACTCATTTTCCTGAAACACATCACAAATGTGGTGCACGTATTCATGCGACCTCAAGGACTAGATAACACAAAGATTAAAACATTCCAACAAAGACATTTTGTGAAAAATAGCAATTTTGTGACTTGCGACTTATTTTCCTGCAACACATCACATATATGTTGATAGATTCATTGACATTATGTTATTATTTTCCTTGTATAGTTACATTAGGTAGGCTTGAGTACTCAAACCCTGATCACAGCCCCAGACAGAATAGCATGGGACTTTTCCCGTGAACTCCCCCTACCCCTTCTCCCCATCTCCTCCCTTCTCTCCCCTTCTGCGCCTTCTCCCCCTTCACCCCCTTCTCCTCCCTCCTCCTCTGCTCCCCCCTCACCCACATCCAAAGCTGAAAAACTTGGAAGAAGTGCACGAAGTCTACCTCTATTATCGTCCACATATGGCGGCATTGACCTGCGCACATACAACTTCCTGTCACGTGATCACCTCTGTGACCTTGACCCTGAGAACAGAACCCAGGCAGCACAGCGACACCTGTGGCCAGACCAAGGTCAGCTCAAGGTCGTTTTTAGTGAGGTCAATTCTCTGCTGGGAACATTGATGCAGTGCACCCTTGGATCGGCTCCAGCCTCGATCTGGTGTGCTCATATTCCATGCGCATGCGTGTGAATATACCGGAAGTGTTGAGGGTGGAAAGGCCAGTATTTAAGGCCAGTTGTAAGGCGGTGTTCAGCATAATACGTAGAATTAGGGATTTGCATAGCCGCCATTTTGAATCTTGATTCGCATAGAATTATGGGAGTAATGGTACAGTATGAAATTTAACAAAAACATGTTATGTTCAGCATGGAATATTATCAGTGCTCTAATGTCAATACCAATGTGTTTTACATGTTTCCATAACACAAGACTTTATATTTCCCATCATGCATTTGGTTTTCTTTGATCATTTATACAAGCTATGAAACATTTTTGCATTTTTTTATAAAAATGTTGCCCAATATTTGTATGTCAGGCTTGAACTGAATCCGTCCCAGCATGCACTGTGATAGGCATGCGCAGTGAGACATGCAACTCCTCTATTGGAATTTACCAACCAAAATATTCAATTCAATTCAAACTATTATTTATTCATAATAAGCGGGGCGCACAAATAGGAGCCATACTTTAAAATGGACGTTCCCGGTGTTCTAGTGTGTTTCTGGACAAGAGGAAAATAATATTTTTATTTTCAATTGTAACTATAAGCACGGGCTTGTATAGCCGAACCATCAATCCTATATATCGGTCAGATTTTCAGAAAATGTACAATTGGCAGCTGTACACATTTAGCTAATTCTGTTAAATGAGGCTGCAATTTAGCCAATACTAGGTAAATTCGAGAATATTTGGCATTGCATTGCTTCTAGCAATCTGTTTGGTTAGGTTGAATTGTATTTTGAACTGTATTTTTGTGTGAAATTAGGGTTATTTCAGAAGATTGGTGAGGGTGAATTGTACATTTTCTGAAAATCTGACCCATATAGCGAGTACTTGAATGGCTTGTATGTACAGCAAGGACTGGTAAAGAGATTCTCATTAGAAGTCCCTGCTATTATCTTCACAGTTCCGAATACATTTGGTGTCTACTGCAGTTAAACAATATAGGGCTTAGTGGTAGGATTATATAGGAGATTCAAACCAGGTTATTCAAAATAAACATCAGTTTCTCAACCAGCTAACATAAGGACAAATTGCGCTTTAAAGTTCGATCCTTGCCTACAGCAAAATCAGAATGGCAAAAAAAGACAAGACGTATTAAACCTATTTTGCGCCGAAGACCCTGGGTCAGATTTTCAGATTCATCAATGTACAATTCACCTTCACCAATCCTCTCAAATAACCCACATTTAAGCCAAAAATGAGCTTCAAAATGCAGTTTAACATAACAGAACTGATACTATAAATCAATGCGATACCAAATATACTCAGATATACCTGCTATTCATCATTTCTCAGCCTAATTTAGCAGAATGTCCTAAATGTGTAGAGCTACTAATTGTACATTTTCTGAAAATCTGACCTTCCTACGTTACATTGCCTACGGGTTGGCCTTTACACACACTTGCTAGACCTCCCGTATTGTTACATCCCCGCCAGACACATAAACATGGGTCAGACCGTCAGACAATGTACAACCAACAGCTCTACACATTAATTTTAGTAAATTCTGTTACATAAGGTTGGAAAATCGTAATAGTAGGAATATCTGAATATGCTTGGTATCTATTCCTTTAATTCAAAATATATGTTTGGTTATGTTGAACTGATTTTTGAATCTCATTGTTCTCTTGACATTGTCTTATTTGAGTGTGAGGTATATAACCTGGCGCCGTGTAGTGCAGGAGAGTGAGTTCCCACCAAACGTAATGCATTATTTAACACACAGCAGCATTAGTTGTGCCTCTGTACAGAATCACTTTCTGCCAGACAAGTCTTGCTGTAAACATCCATATATATGTGGGTGAAGTCGCCAGGAAATGTACAATTCAACTTCACCAATCTTCACAAATAACCCAAATTTCAGATGAGAATAATGTTCAAAATACAATTCAACCTAACTAAACCGATTGCTAGAATCAATGCAATGCTGAATATACTCACATTTACCTAGTATTGGCCAATTTGCGGCCTAATGTAGCAGAATTTAATGTGTACAGCTGCCAATTGTACATTTTCTGAAAATCTGACCAATATATATGTAGCAGATAGATCCATTTTTGTGAAATCAGATAACATTAAAAAAAAGTAGCCGACTCTTTATTGCGAATTATGAACTTGAAATTAGTTGAAATTGAAAGTTAGTTGAAATTAACAACTGAAACAGGTGCCTGCGGATCTCCGCGAAGCAAGCCAACAAACTGCGATGTAACATTATGTAGTGGGTCTGGTTATAATACCAATATTCTATTCTATTGTGTGGTGGTGCTGTCCGCTGTGGGTTAGTACACCTGAACTACCCCAGTGGGCAGTGCCAGTGAACATGTCCACTCATCAGTATATGTGTGGGGACTTTTACCATTATATTGGTTGTTATGCTCTTTTAAGCTAATCTTCTGTTCATAACCTTTCTATCAATGTATTGCTATGAGATATTTATATCCACGGACGTCAGTCCGAGAGTCTTTAGTAACATAATGCCTGAGGGCATCTTATCTTTATCTTCTATACTCAATGTCTACTCACACCAGTTTTGTACGAGTCAAGAATAGGGGTGAACCCCAGCTCGAGTTGAGTGAGTTAGGACTAGTGTGTCCCATATGACTAAATAAAGTCTGTAGAGAGGTTAAGCCTTGTTCTGTCTTTATTTAGCGTGCAAGCGGATCGGATCCGAAGATCACTACAATTGGTGCCGTGACCAAAGCTTGCCTTGGGATATACTTTATGATAGAGAACTAGATTTATCTAGGTTCCAAGTGGTTTCTAGTAATTGGAAAATAAAAGAAACAAAAACGATGGGTGATAATCGACCCGTGGTGGACGTTGCAACTCAGATTTCGGACAATCTGCAACGGACCAAAACCATGACACCTCCGATAGGTGGTGACATGGTTGGCATTGGTGCGAGAGCGAAGTTGACTTTACCAAATCCTGCTCCTGTTGTTGGAACTACAAATGTGGTTCCTTTGACTTTGGACCAACCTTTGGCACCGCTTGGCGGTCTAAGTTTGGACAATCCAACAGGGGGCCTTGGTTTAGAGAATCCGGAAGGGGGTCCGGCTGGTACGGACGTCTGGATGGACTATAGACAACCTCTCCGTCATACGGAATCCGAGGATGACATAGAGTTAACAACTCTTAGAGAGCAGGCGAAGAGTTGGCGGAAGGCTTACGCCAGCTCTCACCAACAAATCATCGATCAGCGGAATACGATGGAGCAACTTGCTCAGGAAAACGCGGATTTGCAGGCGACATTGCATGATGTGTCCAAAGATGCGCGAGCCACCACGAAGAGACTCATGATTGAGAATGATAAGTTGAGGACGGAAGCCTCTAGAGTGGATGACCTTTTTAGGCTCCACAATGAGTTATTGGAAGAGACTAATGCTGCAGAAAGGATTGCTCGGACTCCTCTTAGGCTTAGGCAGCCTGTAACGTCCACGTTTGCGGACACACAGGGAGCTGTAGCTTATCAAGAGGGAGACTCGTTCAAGCTTATGACTCCGAGACATTTTGGAGGTCTTAGGCATGTAACGATCCGGGAGCCCTCTGCTGTTGCTGTTTCCTCTCCAAAGGAAGTTCAGGAAGTTGAGAAGAAGGTAGAACTAGCCGCCATGTCTAGTATTAAGAAGCCTGCCATTACTGGAAATGATTCTTACATACGCGGACAGGTGGTGAATGAGACATATGTCCGAAAGGATAGTGGTAGGGCTACTACCATCACTGGGATACCCACACCAACTGTTAATCCGGTTGTGGATACTGCTGGTGCTGGTACTACCACTGTGAGTTTGTCTCAGGATGTTCTGTCCTCCACAATCAACTTACCTCGACCGGATCCGGGCATTGCTTATGCCAATAAGTCCCTAGTTCAGGGATTGACATATGTTGGTCCGGACCCAACCCGTGCTCCGTTCAGTTACACATTCTACAATGATGAGGACCACGTTGAGCCACGATTAGGTACCATCAGACTATGGGATTCTACGAAGGATTCGTGGCAGCATCATCTGGCAGAGATGAAAGTATTGGCTGAAGCCCATAATTGGACGGATGCAATGTTTTTGAGGCAACTCAAGAGCAGTTGTAGACGTCAAATTGCGGCTTTGGGGGAATTGCCCCAGGGGACAAAATTGCCGGACTTGGTAGCTCATTTGGAGACCAACTATGGTGATTATTGTCAGGAAAAAAGAGAAGCTGAGTTCTATGCTTCCAGACAAACCCCTGGTCAGAATGCTAGGCATTTTGCCAATGATATAGCAAAGGCTGCACGCTATGCTTTTGGTATCCATTTGGACAGCACTATGCGGACTTTGTGTATCCGGACATTTTTGAAAGGTTTGACTGACCTTAAAATGGCGGAATTTGTGAGGTTCAAGCAACCATATGACTTGAACCAAGCTGCACATTGGGCTGTAGTGTTCGAAAGCTGTACTATGGATTTGGCCACGGTTCAGACAACATCAGTAGAACCAAAGAACTCCTCGAACCTTGCCATATCCGCACCTCCTGGTGGTGTGGCAAGTAAAAAGGCTCAGAAAGCCATTGCCCAGATGATGGAGTTGCTTGATAGACCGTCGGAAGTACAGCCTGAAGTATCAGCTTCGGACGATATTTCTGATTGTATTATTCAGGCAATGCAGGCATGGCAGATGAACAAAAAGTCCGCTCCTAAGCCTGGACCAGCTGCTCCCTCTACAGGTGGTGGGCAGAGAAGGTTCAGACGATGGAAGCCGAACAATGGATGCTGGTTTTGTGGTGAGGACGGACACATCGCTTCAGTGTGTCCAACGAAACAGATCATCCTTGGGCTAGCTCCCAAGTCCGGTGCATCAGCTAAGGACTCGGGAAACGCGGACAGACCCTCATAAGGAGCGTGATGGGGGTCGGGGAGAAGACGCTTCACAGTGCCACAGTCCGAAGTGAAGCTGAGAGTAGTATGGGAACTGGAGGACATGCCCAGGCACCAGCTAGTACGCCGGAGATTACACACCAAGGTGATCCCCGTCCGAAGACTGGAGATTCTAGGTCGCTGCCGGAAGGAAAGCTCCTACCTCAAGGCTTGTTACCTTGTGGTGATTCGGACTCTGCCTCTGAAGTGAGGTGGGGACAGTCCGGATTCCAAGCTGAACGAGATCAGTTAGTGTTGGTCAAAAGTGGATCAACCGAACCTGCTCAAGTTCAGAAAGTTTCTGTACACAATCAGGGAACTTTGGAGATCCCTACTAAATTGCTAGTACGGGAGAGATGGTATGCCCCTGTGACAGTAGGTGGGGGAAGTGGACCTTTTTTAGTTGATCCGGGTGCTACTACTAGCTTGATCACTAAGAAGTTCTACGATTCCCTTCCAAATCCACCACCAATGACTTCGGTACGGATGATGTGTGTGATGGGTAATGGGACACCGATAGTCACATATGGGAGCGCGCTTTGTCCCTTGAAATTAGGCGACCGGACTTACATGATTACTTGTCTTGTAGTCAGTGGTCTACGTGGTCCTGAACGCGGGATACTTGGTGCGGATTTTTATTTTGTGCACCAATGTAATCTGGATTGGTCAGGGACTTTCTACTTGGAAAATTTCGGGTATTCTGTACCGTGTACGTTATGGAAGAAGCCTGTTAGCAGTATTGAAAGTCCCTCTGTGAAGGCAATGGAAGTGGAAGACGTAATTGTTGGGAGAGAGGTGAAACTTCTTAAGGCAGTTGTCCTCAAACCTAGATCAGTTACTATGGCCAGACTTGACCTTGGCAGTGGCTCAGTCACATCGGGTGGATTGATGTTCGAGCCAGACCAAGGATTGTTGAAAGACTTAGCCTTGGGCAGCCTGAATACTTATGTAGCAGGCAACGGTTCTCCGGCCGTGGTAGCTTTCTCCAATCCGACCGGTCGCACCTTGAAGATTAAACGACATAGGGTGGTTGGTAAAGTGTTTAGAGTTGATTTATTAGCTCAAGACTCTTTGTCAGATGTTGGGGAGAATGAGGAAGTGATCAGGGAAGCAATCATCAACTCTATACAGTTGCTGGAGTCTCCTATAGCGGATGATGATCTGATCGCTCCTACTCTTCCCATTCCGCCCGCTGCAGAGTGTCCGTTGGCTAAGATGATCAAAGAATCGGATTTGTCCGGAGTCCAAGATACTCGAAATGCTCTGAATCTCTTAGAGGAGTTCCGAGGCTGCTTTTCTCTTCCAGGAGATAAGGCTTTGGGATGTACTCATAAGGTCCGCCATGTTATCAATACAGGTGATGCTTGTCCGATCAAACAAGCATACAGGCGGATTCCAGTTGCTAAACGTGATAAAGCGGAAGCAGAGATCTGGAAGATGTATAGAGAAGGCCGGATTGAGCATAGCAATAGCCCTTGGGGAGCTCCTATTGTTATGGTGGCCAAGAAGGACGGGACACAGAGGTTCTGTGTAGATTATCGCCAGTTGAACTCTGTCACGATAAAAGATAGTTTTCCTCTGCCTAGGATTGACGAGTGTGTGGAAGCTCTTGGTGGAAATCAATGGTTTTGCACACCAGACCTTGAAAGTGGATATTGGCAGGTGGCTATGGATGAGGAGAGTAAAGAAAAAACTGCTTTTCTCTCTAGTGTGGGCTTATTTCAGTTCAAAGTTATGGCTTTCGGACTGTGTAATGCCCCAGCTACCTTTCAACGTATGATGGACAATATGTTGGACGGACTCAAATGGAAGTCATGTTTGGTTTATCTAGACGACATTGTTGTTTTTGGAAAGACGCTGGATGAGTGTCTCCAAAACCTCAGGCTTGTTCTAGAACGAATCAAGGACTACGGATTAAGATTGAAGCCGAAGAAGTGTGAATTCTTCCGTCGGCAAGTTGAATACCTGGGCCGGATTGTTTCTGGTAAGGGAATTCAAGCTAATCCGAAACAGATTGAGAAAGTCCGAGATTGGCCAGTCCCTACGAATGCTAAGGAGATTAGACAGTTCATAGGGTTTGCTTCCTATTATAGGGAGTTTCAACCTAACTTTGGTGAAATTGTCTCTCCTTTGCAAGACATTGTGACGGCGGCATGCAAGGATAAACGCTATACCAGACCTATAGTGTGGACTCCTCAGTGTCAGGCTGCGTTTAGCAAGGTCAAGGAATTGCTGACCACATCGCCAGTACTGGGATACCCCCGGAAGGTGGGAGATTTCATCCTAGATACGGATGCAAGTGGTTTTGGAATGGCTGGAATCCTCTCACAGATTCAGGACGGACGGGAAGTAGTCTTGGGCTATGCTAGCAATAGTTTGTCTAAATCTCAGAAAAACTATTGTGCTACTAAGCGTGAGTTGCTTGCTGTTTTGACTTATCTGAAGAAGTTTAGACATTACCTTCTGGGTAACAGGAACTTCTATGTGAGGACGGACCATGCCTCTCTCCGTTGGTTGCTAAACTTCAAAGATCCAACTGATATGCTTGCTAGGTGGTTAACTACCATGCAGGAATACGGACTGGATCAGGGCATGATTCTGCACCGGGCTGGGCGCAGGCATGAAAATGCCGATGCGCTTTCTCGCTTGCCAACACGTAAGTGTGGGAGATTGGATTGTCATGATTGCGGACTACATGACGCTGTGTTAGCTGCTGTTACCACTGATGTCCCTTCGGACTCGGATGTTCCCACGGACTCCGGGGGTAACAAGCTACAAGAAGCTCAACAGTCTGATCCCATGATCAAGAGGTTGATTGATATGTTGGACGGCTCAGTAGGAATTCCTTCTAGGGAAGATCTTGCTGGTGAGTCCGATGAATTTCGGACTTATGTTCAACACCTAGGTGAAATGGAAATGAGGGACGGTGTGCTATGCCTCGGATGGGTCCGGCTAGCCACCGGTAGGAAGTACTGGAGGAAGGTGATCCCAGCTTCCATGAGGAAAGAAATTTTCAAGGGCATGCATGGGCCTAAGACTTCAGGACATTTTGGTGTTTTTAAGAACACTTGGTCGGCCAAAATGAGATATTATTGGCCGGGCCAAAGATATGACCTGAAGAGATGGATTAAGGCTTGCCCTGAATGTTGTACCAGGAAGACCCGTGGGGGAGGAGGAATTTCTCTCCTAAAGAAAGAGAAGCATGGTGACAGGTGGAACCGGATATCGTTGGATATTCTAGGTCCCTTTAGGGAGACACCTAGGAAGAACAATTATATCATGGTGGTTACGGACCATTTTTCTAAGTGGGGCGAAGCCTATCCCATGCGAGACCATACTGCAGAAAGCTGTGCAGAAGTCCTTTTCAAGGAATGGATTCTGAGGTTCGGATGTCCGGTGGCTTTACAGACCGATGGGGCCCCTGAATTCCGATCACAGCTATTGAGATGTCTTTTGGACATGTTAGGGATTGAGAAACTGATAACTCTTCCCTATAGGCCTCAGTCCAACGGACAAAGCGAGCGGCTTAACAGAGTACTTGTTGAGCAGCTCTCTTGTCTGACAGACTATCATAAAGATGACTGGGATATGCTTGCTCCGTGTATAGCTCACGCGTATCGAGCTACCGTGCATGCCAGCACTTTATGTACTCCAAATTCTGTGGTTTTTGGTACAGAACTCGTAGCTCCTATGGATATAGTCCATGGAGTGGGATCTGACGGGTTGGACTTTCCTTGTAAGGTTTCTTATGTGGAGAACCTGAAGCAATGGATGCGGAGAGGACACCAGTATGTGCGGGAAAATCTTGGAGTCTCTGCTATAAATCAGAGACGAGATTATAACAAAGGTACTAGGCCTCCAAAGTTTGCTGTGGGGGATGTTGTCTATCGATATTGCCCTCCTAAAGCAAACAAGAAATTGGGACAGAAATGGGATGGCCCATTTAAAATCCGCAGGTTCATAGGCGGTACCACCTGTGAACTTGAAACAGCTGAAGGCTTGTTGAGATACCACATTGATTATCTCAAGCCTGCTTTTGATGAAGATGGTCCTATCCAGGCTAGAAACCTTCATAGGGCTCCAGAATTTCAGAAACTGGAAAAGGCAGGTAGAGATATTCTCAGGCTGGAAGCTGGGAAAGTTGTAGCGGGAGTTGAATGTCCGGCTAAGTCCGTGAAGGAGAAGGTTACTATAGGCGTCAAGCCTAGAGGTAGGCCGAAAAAGAGGAAGTCCGTTTCGGCCACAGATCTTCCTCCACTGACTAAAGAAAAAAAGAAAAAGGGTCCTGTTAAAGTAGGAAACCAAGTGTTGCCTACTAAGAAACAGACTCTAGGGGAAATGAAACGAAGGCCTGGTAGACCAAAGAAAGGGGGGACGGGGTCAGGAACAGCAGTAGTTGTTCCTCCAGTTCCGCCTAGTATTTGTGTAAAAACCAAGAAGAAGAAACGCGGTAGACCGAAGAAACAAACTACGGACTTGCCTGCTGTTCCTTTAGTGCCTGTGAAAAGAAAGGTTGGACGTCCGAGGAAAGAACCAGCTCCAGTGGTTTCCTTGCCAACCTCTCTACCCCAGAAAAGGGCACAGAGAAATTTGTTGCCTAGAGTGAGGGACACCTCCCCAGCGCTGGTAAGGGCTCAACGCTTGCGTAAAGCCCCAGTTCGGTTTAATCAGTAAGAAAATTGGTATCCGGGGGGAGAATTTCTGAACTGGTTCTCTCCCACTTCAAAAAAGTACACAACGAGAAGTCAGACTTGCAGTTTATTTGTACCGGATAATAATTGCTTGTCACCATTCGGCAATGTAGACTCAGTTCTATTTATGACTGGGAAACGAACATGTGTCTTGGAAAGTATTTGGTTTGAACGATAGAGAAAAGCTAGGCCCAGGCTTGCCCTGCGAGCAATTGTGGCTTGGAACTTGCTGTAAGGCCGGAATCTATTTATAGTGAATAGGTGGTTGCTTGAATCTGTCCTGAGAACCAGAGAAATTTGAGGTAAAACACCCTGTGTAGTCTCAACAGGGGAGAACAGGTTAGCCGGACTGGTCAAACACGTCCGCGCTATGGCTCAGAAGGAGCGCGGGAAGTGATTGGCGCTGCCAACAGCGGTGGCGGTCTGAAGCACTACGCGTGACCACAGGTCTCGCCGGTGTGTTTCACTCCTTTCAGTTGACTTCCGGATTCTGAGTGTGCGACACGTTCTTCACTAAGGAAAAGTTAACTGTAAGTTTTCCAAAAAGATGAACTTATTGACTTACATCTGTATGTGTTGATATGTAGTTGCAAGAAGGCGACAAGAGTTTCTGGACCAATGTGTACTGTATTCACTGAGAAATAGTAGTCAGAAATGACTCGGCGGACTGGCGCCGAACACGTTGTGGCCATTTTGGTATGTTTGTATAGCGAATGAATGAACAAGGGGTGTCTCTATGCTAAACAGACCATTTCTTGTCAAGTCCCGGTGATATTAGCAGGTTACACTCTGAATGCATGTTGGTTGACGAATTAATGTGTTGTTTAGAACTTGGCTTGTTGAATATGTATACCGGTGGTAGATTTTTAGACCAAGCCACGCCCGTGCTACGTCCGTGGCTAGAAACCAGTTCTGCCTAGGTCTAAAAATATTGTCCCTGAACTGTGCTTTTTTTTCTGCTGTTGCTACATGTCGTTATTTTTCTATCTGTCAGAACTAGGTTGATATTCTCAAGATGTCTGACCGAGGAAATGATTTGGACCTGTCAGCGTCTGAGGGCGAGTTGTTGACCGACGACCAGGCGGCCGAGGTCCTGGACTCGTTCATGACGGCAGCAGAGAGGGAGGAGACAGGGGACGCCACGTATTGGGAACAGAAGGTCCCTACCCCTGCCGCGTTCGAGGTGGACTCGGAGGAGGAAATGGAGGTCGAGGTAAGCGTTGCTCCCTCCAAATCCTCGGACAAGTCGGACAGGTCCGGACGGACCACCCACCAGTCAGCAGACAAGTCCCCGGACCAGTCTGCGGACAAAGCCCGGACTTCCAGGTCTTCGGACAGGAAAGCCTGAACCACAGGGACAAAGGGTCCCAAGCAAAGTCCTGCAGAGGACAAGTCTGAAAAGAGTCAGGTGCAGGTGACACCTAGAAGATCACCACGCAAGCAGGCCGACCCGGGGAAGGTCTTGAGGGGCAAGGACGCGGACGCCATCCGGACCCGTTCCCATTCTAACTCTCCAGGCAAGAAGAGTTCGGATCGGGATCGGAGCGCTTCCTCAAACCCCAAGGCTAAGCCTGCAGCCGCCTCTCGGCCCAGGGGAGCTGAGTTGGCGAAGGCTCTGCTAAAACTGCCCCAGGCCACTGCTAGCACTAGCACTAGCAGCACGAAGACGCCCGTTTCCAAGCTTCCCAAGATCCGGAAGCTGAAAAGGGTGCATGTGTACCGATCCGAGGCTAGGCGGGTGCAACTGGCCAAATTTGGTTCTCTGACCAAGTTTAAGGCCGAGTTGGACTCAGCAGCTCTGGTTCCCCTGAATCCGAGCATGGATCAGCCCGGATCCGTCCCACCTCAAGCTCCGGAATCTGACGATGAGTCAAAGGAGTTTGATGACGACCAAATGACCCGGTACGAGCAGGTCATTTGGCCAGAAGTGGTCCGAGAGGACAGCCTAGACGCGGGTACTTTTGGAAAGCTCACAGGAGTACACAAACTGTGGCAGCCCGGGTTTAGGTGGCCTTTCATGGTGTGCAGGTACCTTCCTGTAAACGAAGGAGGTATCAAGAGGTACCAGACCAGAGAGCGCTTCTTTAGGCATCTCTGTGAGGTACATGCCCCCTATTCACAGGTGTGGGTGTGCTCCCACGACCAGTGTGCCCAGGTTCTAGACCGCCGTGTGGAGTTGGTGCAACACTTCATGAACGGCGAAGTCAAGCAGCACCACCTGAATAGGGAGATTGCCTTGGAGAAGACCAGAGCTGTGATGCCTGTCATCCGGAACAACTCTGCCTTCCTCCGCATGACTTACATGTCGGCCCAGCACTTGAGGGTCACCCGCAGGATGAGGTCGGTTGCGAAACCGTCCAAGTCCAGCGCTTCCTCCTCTACTGCTGGACAGTCCGGGTCAGCCAGCTCTTCCTCTAGCAGCCAAAAAGGGAAGTCTGGAGGCAAATCCGTGGCAAAGAATGCCTCTTCCAGCAAGGAGACCACTGGAGGCACTGAGGGTGCCCAGAAACGCGGCCGGACTAGCTCCGGAGGTGGATCAGGAATGATTTCACCATCCCTTCCTGCAGCCAAGAAGCAGAAGGGCCGCAAGGCGCAGGTGGAGACAGACACCTTGTCTGCCCAGCTGCCTGAGAAGGTAGAGACGGAGCAGCTGGTCCGGGCAGCGGAATCCGAGATCCAACGCTGTTTGTTGACTCTCCGGGCTGCTGCTGACGCTGCTCAGCAACAAGTCTCTACCTCAATGGCGACACTGACTGTCCCATTGCAAAAACTGGAAGCCGTGCAGGGCCAAATTGGGGAGAACGCCGCGCAGAAGGAGACAATCCGGACGCAGGCGAAGATCATCCAAACCCTGCGCTTGGCTGTGGCCAAGAAAGATAGCGAGATCCTCAATCTGACGGAAGAAAACGCCAGTCTGCGTGGGGAACTCGCGGAATTCGGCCGCAGCTCCTCTCCTGAAAGTCAGGAGGTGTCCGAGGTGGAAGCGTCCACCCAGTCCGCTTCAGTGTCTACTGCTCGTGCCCCTCAGTCAACTGCTGTTGCTGGCCCGAGTACAGGTACTGTAGTGTCAGAGTCCGGAGACTCTGTCAATGTGAGTATGGACTTGGCTCAGTTTAATCTGCTGTCAAGTCTGATGGCCAAGTTCCAACCTGTGTTGGCCCCGCGGACTGCTCCCCCGCCAGTGCAGCGAACAGCTCAAGCGAGCCAAGACAAGGAGGCCAAGACCCTTTTGGCCTGATGAGAATGTTTGGTTCGCCCGGAAATGCCATTTCTCCTCTATCCGGGGGAGAAAACGCAACGGCTGTTGGTCCTGAAGACGGGCGGAAGCCTGCGGACCAGCAGGACGGATCCACGGATCAGCAGGAAACTGGTGAAGGTGTCTCGGACACTGAGAACACTCCCATGGACTCCCAGTGATGCCCGGACCTACCTAGCCTCCGCCGGATGTGGCGTCGAGCATTTTCCTGTACAAGCCTCCGTCGGATGTGACGTGGAGCGTTTCCTTGCCTTACCTTGCCTTGTTGGCTCGTCCTCGGATCATTTCTTCCGGATCCGGACCATGTTCTACCACCCCACGGACTCCCTTTTCGGATTGATGACACATCAACTAAGACTTTTAATGTGAGATTACTCTTTTTTACTGTCGATTCACTCAGAAGGAGGAACTTCAGTCAGTTTTATAAAAATTTTCTACACTGGATTCTGTAAGTTAGTGAGGACACTTTATGCTCCTGAATGTATTTGGTGTTTATTATTACTGCTTTCTTCAGATGTGTGTATTGAACTTTTTTTACTTGGATTTTTAAATCCGTAATCTCTTTTTGCATGTGTGCTTGACATGTTTGTCACTAGAAATGTGATTTTTACTGCTTTTTACCGAGTTTGTAATGTGTTAAAACTCTTTTTCGAAGAAGGGGAGTATTGTAGTGGGTCTGGTTATAATACCAATATTCTATTCTATTGTGTGGTGGTGCTGTCCGCTGTGGGTTAGTACACCTGAACTACCCCAGTGGGCAGTGCCAGTGAACATGTCCACTCATCAGTATATGTGTGGGGACTTTTACCATTATATTGGTTGTTATGCTCTTTTAAGCTAATCTTCTGTTCATAACCTTTCTATCAATGTATTGCTATGAGATATTTATATCCACGGACGTCAGTCCGAGAGTCTTTAGTAACATAATGCCTGAGGGCATCTTATCTTTATCTTCTATACTCAATGTCTACTCACACCAGTTTTGTACGAGTCAAGAATAGGGGTGAACCCCAGCTCGAGTTGAGTGAGTTAGGACTAGTGTGTCCCATGTGACTAAATAAAGTCTGTAGAGAGGTTAAGCCTTGTTCTGTCTTTATTTAGCGTGCAAGCGGATCGGATCCGAAGATCACTACAATTAGTTATTTTTAGACAACAACAGTTTTATATTTTTATGTGTAGAAATGGTTATTTTTTGCATATAAAATCTTCATATGATGGCCTATGCCTTATTCGATTAATTTAACGCCTTGCCTTATGCAATCAGGCAACTTCTGAGAATATCAACGCTTGTCGCTGAAATGTACTTCTGTTGTCCTGAATAAACATAATTTAAAAATCAAATCATACGCGTACAATAAAGATATTTTTATTTAGCCCTACTGATTGCACCTCTCAAGGTGGATACACGTATAACATATAATAAATGTATAATAAAAATATAAAACACTCCCGTGTCCCCACCAGGAAACCAACCATTTGTGGACCAACCAACACACGGTTATTGTGTTGCCAGGGAGACAGATTACTCAATAAATAAAACAATTAATCTGCCTTATTGCAACTTTATTGGATAGTGGGCCACGACCAAATCAAATGAAAGTTGCTAGAAAATTGCAAATATATTCATTGGCGAGTAGAAGAGATTGATGTGGGCTGAGGTGTGCCTGGGTGTGGGCCCAGACTCGCTATACTACTTACACACACACACGTACAGGGAGTAAAGTATAAATGAGTCACAAGTCGCAAAATTGATATTGTTTAATGTCATTTATTTACAAGATCTCTTTGTAGAATTTTCCCCATTTTTGAGGTATGTACTGTTTGAAGTCGTATTAATGTATATACGAAATTTCTAAATTAAATATGTGCAAATATGATAATATCTCTAAATACATTTTTTGCGACTTGTGACTCATTTTCCTTTTTTTTGTTATTCAGGATGTTTATACAGGATGCTCAAGTCCAAACATAATAATCATGTTATCGATAAGTCAAGTATGAGATGCATGTATCCATACAATATAAACATCACTATAAGGCTGGCCCACGGGTATAATTCAATGAGAAATAGCCTGGTTTTCCGCCCACTGCTGTGTCTAACAACTTACTAATGCTATTGGTAAATATATATTTGTTAAATTCTGTCTGTTTGTCTCATGTCTCTGTCTTTCTCATCCCTTCCTGTCTGTAACCTCACTATGATCTCTCCTCTCTTCCTCTCTCTCCCTCTCTCGCTCCCTCTCTCCACCTCTTCCCTCTCTCCAGGTCTCCCTCTCTGTCTCTCTCCCTCTCTCTCCCTCTCTCTCCTCTTCCTCTCTCTCTCCCTCTCTCTCTCCTCTCTCTCTCCCTCTCTCTCCTCTCTCTCTCCCTCTCTCTCCCTCTCTGTCTCTCTCCCTCTCTCTCCCTCTCTCTCCTCTTCCTCTCTCTCTCCCTCTCTCTCTCCTCTCTCTCTCCCTCTCTCTCCTCTCTCTCTCCCTCTCTCTCCTCTCTCTCTCCCTCTCTCTCCTCTCTCTCTCCCTCTCTCTCCCTCTCTGTCTCTCTCTCTCCCTCTCTCTCCCTCTCTGTCTCTCTCCCTCTCTCTCCTCTTCCTCTCTCTCTCCCTCTCTCTCCTCTCTCTCTCCCTCTCTCTCCTCTCTCTCTCCCTCTCTCTCCTCTTTCTCTCCCTCTCCCCCCTCTCTCCTCTCTCTCCCTCTCTCTCCTCTCTCTCTCCCTCTCACCCTCTCTCCCTCTCTCTCCTCTCTCTCTCCCTCTCTCCCTCTCCCCCCTCTCTCCTCTCTCTCTCCCTCTCTCTCCTCTCTCTCTCCCTCTCTCTCCCTCTCTGTCTCTCTCTCTCCCTCTCTCTCCCTCTCTGTCTCTCTCCCTCTCTCTCCTCTTCCTCTCTCTCTCCCTCTCTCTCCTCTCTCTCTCCCTCTCTCTCCTCTCTCTCTCCCTCTCTCTCCTCTTTCTCTCCCTCTCCCCCCTCTCTCCTCTCTCTCCCTCTCTCTCCTCTCTCTCTCCCTCTCACCCTCTCTCCCTCTCTCTCCTCTCTCTCTCCCTCTCTCCCTCTCCCCCCTCTCTCCTCTCTCTCCCTCTCTCTCCTCTCTCTCTCCCTCTCTCTCCTCTCTCTCTCCCTCTCTCTCCCTCTCTGTCTCTCTCCCTCTCTCTCCCTCTCTCTCCTCTCTCTGTCTCTCTCCCTCTCTCTCCTCTTCCTCTCTCTCTCCCTCTCTCTCCTCTCTCTCTCCCCCTCTCTCCTCTCTCTCTCCTCTCTCTCTCCCTCCCTCTCTCTCTCCCTCTCTCCTCTCTCTCTCCCTCTCACCCTCTCTCTCTCCCTCTCACCCTCTCTTTATGTCTCCTCTGCCTCTCCCTTGCGCTAAATAGTAACCTTACTATTCTTTCTATCTCCTCTCCCGTATTCCTCTCTCACAGGTCTCTCCGATTAGTCTTAGAAAATAATCTATATAGGGAGTTAGGAGGTTTCTAAAACTCCGTTCTACAGCATTGATACTGTTCCCTCCATGGAACAAATTGTTTATTAATATAGAACATAATTTCCAAATTCATGGTATTCTGAAGACCTGTATGCTTTACACAAAATACCCCTTTTTCATACATATGTTCTAGTCTGCTACATTGTATAATATTATTGTAACTGTGCTATGGAAATAGAAATTCATAATCATTATTATAAGAGTGGTTTATACGGTCGTATATAGTGCAGCCCATAACACAACCTATGGCTACCTGATCCCCGCCCCTGCCCTGCACTGCCCGCACTGGTCAGCATCTATACCCCCGCCCAGGTGCCTCACCACCAGCCAGACCTTGTGGCCTAATGGACAAGGCGTCGGTTTCCGGAGCCGAAGATTGTGGGTTCGAGTCCCACCAAGGTCGCATCTGTTACTAGTTTTTTTCTGCTCTGACAGTAATTGTAACATATTTTACTTATAGAAAGAAATATTGGTTAATTTTAGGAATTCATATTCACCGTTCTGAAGGTTGTCTTTGGCCGGAGACTATTTGTGATTAAGAGAATTATTCTGTGACTAGACTTAGAATAGTTATATCATAATGTTACTTCACATTACGCAACTATTACATAACAATAAGTAACCACATTACTATTAATATTACATTCATTGTTACCTTCATTGACCGCCTATTGCATAAATTGATTGTCATACCTTGTTGTTGTTGTTGGTACTTTTATTTATCAAGGGATACTATCGGTGGGTCTTAGAGGGTGGTCTAATATGATTAGGAGGCTTATTGTAACAACCAATCATCAATCGCCATGATCAATCAATAACCCTTTCAGTCCGGATCTGCACTACATGGTATAAGAAACGTTTTTTTTGTTTTTGTTTTATTTCCTTTATTTCATTCAGGTTATAAGAAAATACGCGCTATCCTTCAAGATTGTTCTCAGGTGTTCCCTCTTAAAAACAAATCATTACTACCTTGAAATTTAACTTAAGGAATCAGAATTTACTAGAGATCCAAGTCGATTCTTAAATACAAAACTATCAGTATGAGATGAAGTGCATCATTACTACGTAGTTTTCTTTTTTTTTTAATATTTTATTTAACTGGGTTTACAATTCCCTTGGTAGGGTTTACAATTGGCCCAGTAACAGCGCTGAAGTGTAATAGAATGACATTGTCACATTCAAGCTACTCTATATTGAGTGTAAGAATGCTTAAAGTGTCAGTAAACCCCAAAATATTATGAGCAAATCCATTTCCTTGCTATTATTGAAATGTAACCACCCCAGTTTTACTTAATTCAACTTATTATTTAGAGAGTTTTACCCATTTAAAGGAATGAAAAAGTAGTTACACAGTTTAACACTCCATTCAAGGCGCCACTGTTTGCCTACTTCATAAAGGCGCACCAATCTTGAAATGTACATGCAATGAACATAATAAACAACTCTCATAATTGCTGCTAGAAAGAAGGAGGGTGGGGTGGGCAGAAGGATATTGAACAACACAGGTGTGCATACCAAAACAAACTGTTTCAATTGCTGGGAGATTGGAGGGGGAAGGTAGAGATATTATGTTCATTTCTGGCGCACCTTTATGATGTCACACAGCACTCTCAGTGCCCTCTTGTGCTAAACAGACTTTTTCAACTAGTATTTCTCAATTTATGCCTGTAAGTGACTATAAGTTAGACATAAATGGAAGTAAAAATATCGAGACTTGGGTGTTGTATTTATGGCTCCATGAAGTTTATTGTCCTAAAAGTGACCATGAACCCGTTAACTGACCCTTTAATAATATGAGATGAGGAATTTTATTGACTCCCTTGCTCTAGCCAGTTGTAATAACATACATAAAACAAGTAACATTGAATAACACTTTCCTATTTACAAAAGAAAATAATATGCATAATAATAAAGTTGGCTAAATCATGAATTTCTATGAGTCTGAACCCAATGGTTGCCGCTCACATATTTCAATTCCATTGCACTCATATAGCACTCGGAACGCATTCAGAAGGTATCCATGCGTTAGTAGTCTCTATGTAGGAGGCTCCATCATTGTACCTACCTTGTAACTATAGGGATATAGGGGGTGGAGTAGCACCAGTGGGGCTTACCTGAAATAAAACAGAGAATATGTAACTGACAGTGTAAGATCATACTATTCAAATTCAATAATTATAATGTAGGCCCTTTCCAATAATTGCCGACACATATACATCGGGATCCAGTATGCATCCTTTATCTAACGTTTTCCCACAACATGGTAATACTTTCTAGACAATGGGAAACTAGTTTATCCAGTTGCACATTATTTGTAAAAGAAAATATTGGTTTTACATTTCTCAATACAAAATTAAAAGTTGACATTTTTGTTTGAAAGGCAGTTGATTCGAATTACCAATCCCATTCCATAACCCTCTTGTGACAAATGGCAAATAATTTATCTAACATATTTTTATTCAGGATTGATATAATAAATTAATAATATTAATTAATACCATTATTATTTGTCATGGAAATGAAAGTTACACATTTTTAATATATCCCCCCCTTCTTATCTAATTAAAACATTCCCTGATGAAGATCCAACCTAGGATCGAAACGTAGGAATCGAAGATCTGTACAAAAAGCATCAATACAACTTCAAATCTCATGAAAAACTGCTTGTGTCTGGTTTTGGTGTTAAAAAACTACTTCAATTAATTAAAGGTTGGCAAAGGTGAAAGAGAAAGTTGTGAAATATACCC
This sequence comes from Sthenelais limicola, assembly GCA_942159475.1. Taxonomy (NCBI): domain Eukaryota; kingdom Metazoa; phylum Annelida; class Polychaeta; order Phyllodocida; family Sigalionidae; genus Sthenelais; species Sthenelais limicola. The sequence goes on along the minus strand of OW804095.1, from coordinate 3,728,123 downwards.
AAGCAGCTCTAAAGGGTTTGTCATCTGGTAGGTTCATCTTAATAGTCCCCCGTCCCCAACTACACACACACATGTATATATATATATATACACACAGTGCACAGTCTAGGCTCAGAGTTGAGAAAGTGCCTCCAAACTGAGGTAAAGCCCCTTCTGTTTTGGCTCAGAGTTGAGAGAGTGCCTCCAAACTGAGGTTTAGTCCCCCCAGTCTAGGCTCAGAGTTGAGAGAGTCCCTCCAAACTGAGGTAAAGCCCCTTCTGTTTTGGCTCAGAGTTGAGAGAGTCCCTCCAAACTGAGGTTTAGTCCCCCCAGTCTAGGCTCAGAGTTGAGAGAGTCCCTCCAAACTGAGGTTTAGTCCCCCCAGTCTAGGCTCAGAGTTGAGAGAGTCCCTCCAAACTGAGGGAAAGCCTCTCACAATCTAGGCTCAGAGTTGTGAGAGTCCCTCCAAACTGAGGGAAAGCCTCTCACAATCTAGGCTCAGAGTTGTGAGAGTCCCTCCAAACTGAGGGAAAGCCTCTCGCTCTAAAGCGCAAAATCTATAATGTACAATAACCTGAAACTAGCACACGGCAAGGTTTATAATGCACATAATGATGCTACCAATCAAGATCAAAGAAATACCCGTCAAAATGCTGCCCCCACCCTTCCAATATTCATCCCCAAAACTGATAAAGATAAGAACTCGTTAGCATACCAGTGCGCTAGGGAATGGAACAGGTTAGATCCTGCATTAAGGAGATTATCAACTCCTAAGGAATTTAGTGCTGCAGTAAAATCAAGAATCATAAGGGGTATCTTACCCAATATGCACTAGTAAGTTGTAACATGTTAGCAGTACTCTCTACTTAGTAACTCAAAGCGAGTCAAAACTGTATATAAATTCATACTGAGATCATCCCTCTGTTCCAAAAAGTCCTGATACCACTCACTCACCCACCACTAATAGTCATGCTTTCACCTAAGACAATGTGTAACTCATCATCCATTTCATTATTCCACACATCACAATTCACTAGGAATCATAATAACTATTTCACCTCATCCTCATAAAGTGTAATTGTAAAACAAAAAGTGATCGATTGTATAGACGAAAACTACTAAATAGAGTAGCCATACATATAGAAGTATATCAAACCCTTTCACGCAAAGATCAAAATTATGTGTTATCACCCACCTAAAAATTTCGGCTAATATATTAGACATCAATATCAGGATATGAGGAAAACTGTCCTCAGGGACGATCGAGACTGTTTGTCTGGTTGTTTTGTAAATACCGCTGAATAAAGATTTTGTCGAAAAAAAAAAAATGCCATTGAAATCCGCTTGATTTGAAATATGATGATATCTCCAAATCCATCTATTATGACCTAATAAAAATATATTCATATTTCGATAAAAGGTATCGTTTACAAGGTATGATACAAATTGCGGACTAGAAATTAAATGATAAAGGGAGTATTATCTGTAATAACCTGTGCCACATCGCATATGGTTGAAACGTATCACAATCTTTGAAATATCTCGAAATAAAAGCTGTTAAAAATATGTGCCCCACCCCTGCACCTGCCCCTGCACCTGTCCCTATAACATTACCACATACACAATACAGCTAAACGTTGCTTAATGTTGCTATATAACATTACCACATACACAATACAGCTAAACGTTGCTTAATGTTGCTGTTCCTGCATTATTACATCTTGTGCCTCCCCATGTGTGGTACTGTATATATTCCTGTAGTTAGTACCACTGTGTGTATCCCAGCTCCTCATGCATGTGCATTATTGTACCATTAATTATTTATTGTATAAATATTTCAATATACAAGTGGTAGGGCACTTCTGATACAGTCATGTCTTCCAGTGCATGTCAGACAATGGTGAGATATACAGAAAGGGCTTTGTGGATCTAGGGGGCAGTTCTACACATTAATGCTGCACTCTCACCTAACATCATCAAACACCAGAGATTTTCTACATTTTCTTTTATTCTTTTGTAACCCATTTTAGAGTCATTAATTTTGATTAACATTTTGGAGGATTTTGTTGAGTTGATTTATCTACAGTGCTTCTAAAACTATCTTATTTGTATTTGGGGAACCCACCTGAAATCCTTAATTCCTATGATTACATCACTTATCATCGCTCAGTGACGGCGGCTGTTTTCAGTCGACTACTTTAAATTCTTTTATTAATATATACAGTAGCAGCATATTGATGAATCTAGTGCCATAAGTCATAATATGAGTACATTTTATAACAAATTGGCAGAATTTACTTAAAGCTGCATTCTCCCCTAATATGACTTACACAATGTTATCAGACCGACAGTGAGCGATAATAAACAAAGCCTCCACAGGAAAGGTTTCGGCAGGTTTCCAGAATATAAATGTTGACTTTATGAAGCCCTGACAACTGGACAAAGTCTTCCAGAGTTGTGGTCAAATGACCTTTAGATGGGTTGGAAAAGGAACACAAAGTACATATTTATTTTTGAATCTCCCATAGCTAAAACATACTAGACGCGTACGGGTCGTACTTGTATTTCATTAAGTGTTATTATATTAAAGCTTTACATATTTTGCAATATATATATTATTCTCACTCTAGGTCTGTACATATTATCTAGTGACAGCGATCAACAGGTAGCGTGGCCGAGCGGTCTAAGGCGCTGGTTTTAGGCACCAGTCTCATTGAGGCGTGGGTTCGAATCCCACCGCTGCCATGTGTTTTATAGGCTTAGCCCTGACACCCAACAAACAGGTGTAAGTATCATATTTCAAGACTACCAAACAGATATGACAGGTTTTTGAACTATTTTACCAATGACTTCCCCACCCAGAGATATCGCGGATATTCTTTATTCAAACATACAAATATAAGGCAATGAAGGGAAAAAAGAGGGGCAGTTTATGAGACACAGAAAAGAGAGAGAGGGAAAAGAGGGGAGGGAAAGAGTGTAGGAGAGAGGGGGAGAAGGGGAGAGTGAGGAAGATGGGAGGGGGAGAGAGAAGAGGGGGAAGAGGAGAGCAGATCTATATATGTGATGTGTTTCAGGAAAATGGGTCACAAGTTGCAAAAGTGATATTTTTCAAGGTGATGTATTCACAAGTTTTCTTTGTAGGAATGTATTCGTTTTCAGGGTCTAATGCACCAACTCGTATACATGCATGTACCAAATTCCGAGACAGTGCATTAAATATATCCTTGCATTTTGAAGCTCATCCTATAGAGTATATTTAGCTACTTTACTAGTAATTGTCCACCAAGATATAGTGCAAACTCTGTTCTAAAAAATAATATCAACTTTGAAATACAGAAACATTCATTAAATGCCCTTATAGGGCTCCTCCACTAGGGAAATATTTGTCACTGACATTGTGCTAAGAAAAACTTCCAGTCCGTCTGTGACAAAACTCTAAAGCTTGAGACAAATAGTTTAAGTGGAGGAGGTCCTTACAACATTGTCTTAACTGTACAACTCATCCTGCCAACTTTGTCTTAGGCACGGAATCGCCCACTCCTCCACAAAATGCAAGGATATATTTAGTAAACTGTCTTGAAATTAGGTACATGTATTTGTATGACTTCAAGTGCTATATTAAAAATATTAAAAATATTAAAAATATTAAAAAGTTGATCTTCAACTGAAGTAGTTTTCATCTTCTATATTATATAAGTTACATAAAGCGATAAAATATCTCAAATTGACTTATATAGGACGTGCAAAAAAATGTGTGTCTCAAATTGGTCAAGGTAGCATTTGGTGATATGGGACTCGGCCTTGTATTGCGTCTCCAATTTACGTTGATAAAGTTCTGTGAAGGGTCAGATTTTCAGAAAATGTACAATTGGCAGCTGTACATATTTAGTAAGTTCTGCAAAATTAGGCTGCAATTTGGTCAATACTAGGTAAATTCGAGTACATTTGGCATTGCATTGATTCTAGCAATCTGTTTGGGTAGGTTGAACTGTATTTTGAACTTTATTTTCGTCTAAAATTTGGGTTATTTGAGAGGATTGGTGAAGGTGAATTGTACATTTTCTGAAAATCTGACCCATATATCAATTGCAATTGAGGACACGTCTTTGGCGAGCCATCTGTGTAAGAATTAGAATTGTCATAGAGAAACACTGTTTTTCAGTTGAGAAACAATGTTTTTCTATTGACAAACAGTGTCTGTCTGTGACAAACACTATTTCTCTATGACAATTATAGTTATTGGAGAACACTTTGTCCTTCAACTGATATCAAATGTTTCTTACATTAAATTTGAAAAACAATGTTTCCCAACTAGTTTTATTTCAGATGATTCAAGCTGAGTGCTAAATCACTACATATGTATATTGATAGAAATACTGTATAAGTATAACAAAATAACTTCTAGACTGAAGAAGTTGATAGATTTAAACCTGACAGACTTTTGAAGCATCAACATTCAGTATATAGGAGTGTTAGATTTTCAGAAAATGTACAATTGGCAGATCAACACATTAAGTAAATTCTGCTCAATTAGACTGAAAAAACGACATTACTAGATATATCTGGGTATTTTTGGTATTACCTTAATTCAAACAGTATGGCTGGTTATATTGAACTGTATTTTGAACCTGATTTCTATCTCAAATTTGGGTTATCTGAGAGGATTAGTGAAGTCGAATTGTTCATTTTCTAGTGACTACGTATTTATATTGATAGGAAGACTGTATAAGTATAACAAAATAACTTCTAGACTTAAAAAGTGTGATAGATTTAAACCTGACAGAATTTTGAAGCACCAACATTCAGTATAGCAGTATGTTGAAGCACCAACATTCAGGAGGCTTCATAGCTTCCAGGCTTGTATGACTGTTAGCCTCTGATCTCCTGGTCTGGTGCAACAATTTGTATCAATATTACACACACTGGCTGGATGGGGGGGGGATTAAATATATGGGTCAGATTTTTAGAAAATGTACAATTGGCAGCTGTACACATTTAGTAAATTCTGCTAAATTAGGCTGCAATTTGGTCAATAGTAGGTAAATTCGAGTATATTCGGCATTGCATTGATTCTAGCAATCTGCTTGGTTAGGTTGAACTGTATTTTGAACCTTATTTTCGTCTGAAATTTGGGTTATTTGAGAAGATTGGCGAAGTTGAATTGTACATTTTCTGAAAATCTGACCCATATGTTAAAGACTAGGGATAAAATAGATGTTAAAGACTTGTGTCCCCGGGCTAACACCTCGGGGCTGTATAGTAGAGATGTATGGGTGGAGGAGGAGGAATGGGGCCAGGAGTCAAGATGAATACTTTATATCAACCTCCTTTACACCTCCACTATAGGCACCTGTATGGCTCTTATAGAAGCTTAAAATGGGACCCACTTGGGTACTCCGCAGTGTAGCGATGAAAATACATGGCTTCCTGAATAAACCCAGGATCCCATTTTCAAAAATATGTAAAGCATTAGGAAAGTATATCCAATACTACACTAAAAGCAACCAACCAGTCAGTTCATAATGTCTTAATATTATATTATTGAATCTCAAAATAGATATGAGATGTACATCAAACGACAGACTGTTGTATAGCCATAGGACCCTTCTGATATATATATTATCTCCTTCATAATTATACTTATTGTGTACCTTATCTCATTTTAATATTGTCATCTTCCCTGCTCAGTCCATGACTAATACATTCAAAATATGGTCGGTAGAAATGGAACACTTCTTTCATATAGACATGTGGACATATTTGTCTCCTTTTCACAATGTAACATCGAGCAGTTTGGCAAATAAAAGATTTTCTTATCTTATCTTATCTTACAGTAATGTTTTTATTACGACCATGTGCTGTGGTTGCCTATACCTTCAACATTGTATGCCATGGTGGTACATAACATGACAAGTATGTCACCCATGGTGCATACAATAAGTAGGCCCGGTATGTAGGCCTGATCACTAGAATTATTATTTGTAATAAATTTTCAATTTATATCAATAGCTGTGACCCTTTATTTCTTAAGTCAACACTAGACGGTCGGCACCCCCGCTTCTTCCTTGGAAGAAGTCAGAATGACTCTATTTACAATTTCGCACGGTGCACAGACTACTAGTGTCCAACGATATATACTCTTATTCCATGTGGTTACTTCTCTGTCTGCATTCAATAATTTCCCCGCTGAGAATGTCTATTGATGCATGGAATACTTAGTTTAGGCCTATACCTACAACCTAGCGTACTTACATTGTCGATTCAGGCACTCACACTTCCACAATCCATTTTCGTTTCAACCTCCACACTCAACCCACACAGCTACATCCACGCCATTGACCATTCCGATCCCTTGTTCCATTCCGTACGAGCCGGAAGTCACTTCAACGTAATCAACGTAACCGGCAAATGGGATTCGAAATGGATAGCGCTGTTTATTGACTGAATAAACAGCGCTGAGGCCCGGGTGGGACGTGGGGTGAAGCGACGGGTGGGTGGAGGGTAATTCGTCGGAAATTTAAAATAAAAACAATCTAAAAGCGTTGAAATATAACCCATTTACTTCCTACAAATAAATACCTTGTGCGGATACTTTCTGGATCAATATAAAAACATCTATAGCTGTACATACAACCCACTCAGGTGACTGGGCTGTAGAGCACCCTATATATATATGCTACCCCACCCTACCCTACCCATTTCCATAAATCACCACTTTGTGTATTAAACTTTCAGAACATCACTGATGAAAATATGCATGTCTATTTCAAAGCTGAAGCATAGGTGAATGACATATTCAATAATCTTATTGACTGGACATTGAAATAGATCTTGTGGTGAAATGGACAGAACGTGCAGGAGTTGATAACACATGAGGCTGATCCAGGTCAGTAGGCCTATGTACCGTAACTTGTGTAGCCTGGCACCAGGGGCCTACGATCAATGAAAGTGTTTTAAAACACCACAGAATAAGTCTCACATTTACCATGTTTACAATCAGAGATATGTAAGATACAGTTTTTCATTTATTTTGTGCATTTATAGGCAAAGGTTAACTTCGCACCACCCAACGTTGCGTCTCCAGTATTGTATATGTTAGAAGTAAACATAATTACCATCACCTGTGGCGTCCCACAAGGTACTACTTTAGGTCCCATATTATTTTCAATTTACATAAATGATTTACCCTCTCATGCAAAAGAATCGCACATCCAGTTATTTGCCGACGATACGATCATCTGTAAAGTCGGAAATAATCTAGATACCATTTCGCGCCACCTCCAGAACGACCTAAACAACATAATGCTATGGTGTAGAACCAACAAGATTTCTCTTAATGAAGGAAAATCTAAAATCATGACTTTCTTGGATAGACCCTCCCGGAGGTCCAGATGGTTAGCCGAATCTTCTGCTTATCCCCTATCCATAGGTAACAAGCAACTTGACGAAGTAAATGAGTACAAGTATTTAGGGACTGTCGTCGACGGTGCCCTAAACTTTAACAAACACCTATCAAGTGTAAAACAGAAAGTTTCTCATAAACTCTGGCTTTTCAAGCACTTACGAAGTAGGTTAAACGTCCACCTCAGCGCCCAAATTTACAAGACAACTATTCTTCCCCTTATAGATCAAGCGGACACATTTTACGATTCAGCCCCTAAAACTAAATTAAAATTCCTTCAAACCCTTCAAAACCGCTCCCTCCGAATAATTACAAGAACTAACAGATTCCAAAACGCTGACGAGCTTCATGAACAGTTTGACCTACTTCCTCTTAAGCAGAGGAGGAGGCTACATATTCTACAGCAAGCCTATAGAGTCAAACGCGGTCATTTCTGCTAATTTTTCTGAATGTGTCAAAGAAAATAAAAACTTTAAAAAAAAGAAGCTCAAATTTGATTGGCTAATGCATCATAGCAAGTGTGACTCGCAATCAACTATTATGAGTGGGTGAGTGAGATTTGTTGCTTTACGCCCTTATCAACACATTGAAGGTTATAACAAGGGTGGGAGAGCTGAGAGGGAAGCAGTCTATGATCATACCCAGGAAATAGAGATAGAGAAGGGAGAGAGAGACAGAGAAAAGAGACACTTCATGGAATTAGTTGAGGATACGGCGAGCTTTAAATACCCAATGTAGGCCTGAAACCTTACATACCCATGTAAGGAAGACTTAGGCTTAAACCTATACATATGGGTTAGCCTAAGCACTTTTCAAGACGACTGTGTTCCGTGGTGACCGCTGCAGCAAGTGACCAGGGGTGGCGCACTCCCGCTAACTCTGGTGCGGTCCCACTAGGTGGCAGTATCAATGTCAATTATATTCACATTCACCTGGTGGTTAATATGGACATAGATGTAAATCTTACATATCAAAATCTGTCATTAGAAGGCTCTATTATTCATTAAAGACCTCACACATTTTAAATATCTTTTATTATTATATTTTCTTCATTAACAAAATAAAAATAAAATCAGATGACAAAAACTGTTTTATTTATTTGATTCATTCAAACTAGTTTAAACTAATGAAATATGTAATATAATTACCCCTAGAACTATACCCACCCAGCCCCTACATGTATACCACTAGAACCCTGCACCAGCTCGCCTCCAGTGACTTCCACTTCCCCTCACAGCCCAGTCTAAAGATGGCCTGTAGATGGGTCAGATTTTCAGAAAATGTACAATTGGCAGCTCTACACATCTAGGAAATTCTGCTAAATTTGGCTGAAAAATGAAGAATATCGGGAATATCTGAGTATATTTGGTATCCCATTGATTTAAAGTATCAGTTTTGTTATGTTAAACTGCATTTTGAACTTTATTTTCATCTGAAATTCGGGTTATTTGAGAGAATTAGTGAAGGTGAATTGCACATTTTCTGGCAACTCTTGGCTATTTGAGAGGATTGGTGGAGGCGAATTGTACATTTTCTGAAAGTCTGACCCAGATAATGTGGTCCACAGATATTGGCCGGGAAGCTTTGATGTAGATTAGATTGGAGCGGGGCGGGGGGCGGGGGGGGGGGGGGCGGGGGGGGGGCGCAAGCTTTGATGGCTTGTGTAGTGTATTTGATGGGTTTAGAGAGAGAGAGCGGAGAAAGTGGAGACTGCCCAGGGGCCAGGCTGGGTCCACTCCACCAAACAGTCTAGGCCCAAAGTTGAGAGAGTCTCTTCAAACGGAGGGAAAGCCTCTCGCCTCAAACCGCAAAGTGTCATTATAATTCCATTAAGACCGTAATAGGTCATTATATTCCGAGTAAAACGCTGAGTCTTAGGCAAGGAAACTGATTAGCGAAGTAGGCTGACATACCATTCTTATCTGGTCTGAGGGTTTGGACCTACAGTACAAATGGGTACATTCAGAACTTCTCGGTGAAGTCGCCAGAAAATGTACAATTCACTTTCACCAATTCTCTGAAATAACCCAAATTTCAGACGACAGTTCAACCTAACCAAACAGATTGCTAGAACCAATGCAATTCAGAATATACCCGAATTTACCTAGTATTGACCAAATGGCAGCCTAATTTAGCGAATTTACTAAATGTATACAGCTGCCAATTTTACATTTTCTGAAAATCTGACCCATGTATGTTCATGCTGTTCCTTCTGCTCAATGTTTCACGTTGTATATTACATAATAGGCGTGGATAAGATTCTGACATCACATTATAAAATTCGGGACTCCTCTTTGTGCTGGCTTTGAAACATACTTCTCTGTGTATTGCGTTGATTCATTTCTAAATATAATTATAACCCTAAATTATATTGAAGAATGACTCTGAATTCTTCAACGTAACAAAAAGCTACAGTATGTCAGACATGAAGTATTCAATTATACAAAGGCTTGAACTGTTCCAGAGCGGCTCAGGACGGATTGGGAGCCACTCAGTGATGGCCAGAGATGTGAGAGCAGGGCAGGGCAGGGGGGGGGGGGGCAGGGGGGGCAGGGCAGTGGGGGTATGGGGGTGGGGGGGGGGGGCAGGGCAGGGCAGGGCAGCACACTGGCTTTGATAAGAGCATAAATCTAAATCTATTATACGCAAAGTTTGAGCTCGTCTTTATTCAGGAATTGCAACCTGTCTAGCTGAACTGCTGATATGTAGACAACTGTCTGCTATACTAAACCTTTGTGTAAAGTACATATTGAAGCAGTGTAGGCCAGTATACTTATATTGATGAACATATAGAAACTTAAAGTGGCACTTGCCGATCACAGAGCTCATTTCTAAGAGTTTGGTTAAAGTTATAGTTATTGAATACAATAGAACCCACTTTTCCCGCGACTTCCCCAATTTGATCATATAAACCCATTATTTGTGAGGATTTTCCAATTCTTCCTACTGAAATACATTTTAGTCTCGCAGGCCAAAATAACCCTGGTACATTGTGACATCAAGCATGTACCAATGACGCATGCGCATTCCGTGACGACTGTCAGTATATAATTGCCGGAAGAAATGGGTAAATTCATCAGATTTTTCCCATAAGGTATATCAACCAGTTTGTCTTCCTCATAAGCAAAACATTTCTGTACATCTTTGAAGACAAATAAAAAACCTCTTATATTATCTTATCTTATCTTATTGTCAGAGGGAACGTCATGATGTAGCAAAGCTACAAAGCTACAAAGCTGTACCGTTGCTACTCTCCCACACAGGATGTGCATATAATGTGTATTTGATCTGCTCAAAGCCTGTGTGGTGCATACTGAACCGAAAATAAGCATATTGAACCTATTCTATATTATAGACGTTTATAGGTTTTAACAGATAGTACTGTCAGCCCAACGCATGGTTACTCCCACGGAGGCTTGTGTCAAATTTGTACGACGTCCTGTGCCCCAGCATCATGACCCAGTTACTGAAGTTTCAAAATGAAACCATGTCATGCCTTCCCACTGGTCATCTCGCATCTTGTAATCGTCATTAAAGTCAAACCAGAAACATTTGGAAGTAAGTTTGAAAAAACATGGAATGCTTTGAATCGAATTCTTGTTATATTTGATCTAAATCCTGATCTTTATTCTCACCGATCTTAGCCAGTTTAAGCCTATGAATAATACATCACAGCTATATACTCTAACACTGCAAGTTACCTAAATGGGTCAGATTTTCAGAAAATGTACAATCGGCAGCTGTACACATTTAGTCAATTCTGCTAAATTAGATTAAACTTTGGTCAATACTAGGTAAATTAGAGTATATTCGGCATTGCATTGATTCTAGCAATCTGTTTGGTTAGATTGAACTGTATTTTGAACTTTATTTTCATGTGAAATTTGGGTTATTTGAGAGGATTGGCGAAGTTAAATTGCCCATTTTCTGAAAATCTGACCCAAATATCTATTTGTTATACGTTTTACTAATCAAGGTGTTTTGATCTACTTGTTACAACTGAGTTTGGAATTTCTTGTTTGTTAATATGTTTCTTTATTTATTTGTATCATTTGAAGGAGAAATCAGAAATGGACAACCAGTTTCTAAAGCTTCATAAACGTTTACATCTATTATTCAATGCCAAAATTGTTTCTTTCAGCCGATTCAACTTTGAATCATTGCATGAAATATAAAGCAGCAATATATTAGTCATAATATAAGTAAATTTGATAAGATTTCCTATAGTTGAACAAACTGAGAATGCATCTTTAACCAAAGCTCCCCCTGGTACTAAACAGTATAACCTATAAGCCACCTAATCCTGCTGTACTAATCTACCCTAATGTACAGCCACAATTAGCTAGACGCCCGTATGTAATAGGGGATTTGCATGTCCACCATTTGAATCTCGATAAGCATGGAGAGGGGACAACTTGTTTATGTTCAGCATGGAATATCTGATGATGATCTTTTGTAAATAGCCATGAGTTTTACATGTTGTTGTTGTGTGGGTTCTGTAGGTGGAGAGGGTGGCAAGGTCTTCCTTACATGTTTCTGTAGATAGAGAGGGATAGAGAGCTCCTCCCTACATGGTTCTGTTTCTTGTTTATCAACACAGATAAGGATAAACCACCAATAAACCATCTTTGAGGGTGGTTTACCATAAGCCAATTTCTTGAGCCTAAAGCAGTCCAGTCACTGTCGACAAAATCGTTGGCGATCGATGGCGATGAGGTAGTCAATAAGATTTTTGTGAAATTTATTGCATTGTCTTTGCATTGACTTGTCATCACTATGCCTTAGGCAATAGCCAGCGATGTCTGGCGATGAGTGGGCAATGTAAAAATTGCATCGGTAAGGGTACCATTGAACATCAAACATGTTTGATATTTCCCGCTGATGTGATTTTGCATTGGTGCATTGTCAATGGAGGTTACGGCTGTGGTGATGCGTTGCCGATGCGTTGCCGATGCGTTGGCGATGTCTAGTCGATGAGATTCTATATGTAAAAGCATGAAAATGAATTACATAGTTGCCAAACTTTTTCTTATTGTCAATGCAAAGACGATGTAATTGCCAGTGATGCACATTGATGAGGAGGGTTATCGGTGGCTGCATCAACTATGTTTTGTTGACAGTGGCCAGACCACTTTAATTCTGCTTAGCCATGACTTAGAATATGACAGAAGCCTACTTTTTACCATGAGCCATAAACAAGTTTAATATTGTCTTAACATAGCTTAAGACATATTTATTTGACTTAGTCTGTGGGACCTGGTTATTCAATTCAATTCAAGAATTCTTTATTGCATTTGTTCTTAATTACAATATGGTAGTTCAACAATCTTGATAGACAAGAGTCTAAGAAGTTCTTCCGCCGAGTGCCAAACTATGTGTTATGTGGAGATGCTGAGGCCAGGCATGATTTCGTGAAGCAAGCCTTCCCATCATGCATTTGATTTGTAAAGATTATTAATATAAGCTATGATATTTATATTAGTTAAAACAATTTTGTATTATTTTAGATGCAAATGTTGTTAAATATGTGTATGTCAGCTTTGCACTGAATCCATCCCAGCATACACTATAATAATATATGTACATGTGCAGTGCAACATACACATCCCCTATTAAGTCTCCAATGACTAAGACTGCGGTAATTATATCAGACCTAAAACACAGGCAGCTGGTTTTCCTACTAACTGTATTTACGCCTGGATGCAAGGTCTTTTTACCTCATTCCTATTCCACTCTTTAGGGGAGTCGGGGCGGGTTGCTTAATTAATATAATATATTGAACCTTTATTCCACAAAAGGTTACAGAATGGGACAGATCCTTCAACAAACAAGGTCTTCCAGGTCTCCCTATTATAGAAAAAGTCATTTTTCAACCTTCGTGTTATGCCATTCACCTTGTTCTGCTAAAGTGTTCATTCTGTAAATGCTTAGGTAGGAAATTCCTACTTTAGTATCAACAATTATTGTGTGTACAGTAAATTCCTTCACTAAACGTTCCTTACCTGCTGCTTAGCAGAGACAAGTAGCTACGGAAGGAGAATATCAAGTAAGGAGTTAATATTATGCAACGGGCCCCAGGCCACACTGCTCTGCCAGGTGGAGGTGAACAGGGGAACTGTGCTTTATTTATGGAACCTAATGCCATGACATTCTATCTATTGTATTTTTTAATTATTTGTATGTATGTATATTGTTTATTTCCAGTTCAATACAGTTACATCAACAAATGTGATACCTGGAAATGGGTGCCCCATTCTACGCTAATCATAGATCTACCAGGAGGCCCCTTCTATATATATATATATACCTTAATTATTATATATTTATACTATTATATAGGTACCATATATACAGTTACGCTGTTTACAATTTAACCTATTTATAGAGCCATTTTGTGTTAGAGTGCTGGAAGGCATGGAAGACATGTTTATAGATGTACGGTACAATAAGGGGTTTGCCTGCCATCTTGAATCTCGATTCCCATGGAGTTGAAGTGAATCCATCCCAGCATGCATTGTAATAGACATGCGCAGTGAGACATGTAAATCCCCTATTGTTTTATTTTAATATTTTATTCAGCAAGACATTTTGTAATGATAACAATATTCTCAGTGCAAGCTGTGACAGAGTATAAATGTAACGAAAAAATGCAACCTATAGAAAGATATACTATTCTTTTAAACCTACATTCATCTCTACTTATTGTACAACTTTGCTGACAAGGTAACTATATAACTGAAGCAAAAATAGAAGAATTATATCATAAAAAAACCATCCCCACGGGCTTTGTCCTAATGTTATCATGATACACCATTTAGCAAGAACGTAGATTATATAACAGACCAATATACAAAAAACCCCCAAAAGATAACAAAAAAACAAAACAGTTCAAGATATATTGGATTGAATAGATTTCTTGCCCAACACCACCATGACCATGTTCCTGGGCCGCAGACTATATGCATCAACTCTTGCTCTTTTCACTTCCTGCACCACCGGAAGCAGCAATGTATGCCTGGATAGACATGTGACCACTTCCGGTCTATATCACACATATATGTTCACGGTGTAAAGTTAAATTCAGTTGCAACTGGTATGTGGTATGTTTTGCACCATTTTTAAGCCACATTGACAGTCACCATTACAGCAAGTTCATCCGCCGGAAGCGGAAATGATCTGGGATAGCGTCTATCAGGAATAGGCAATGAATTCTGTGATTTACAAAAAGGCAGCTGTTGATAAAAACTGAATTATTTCCCTACATTGCCTCAGCAACAGATGCGCTCCAGAATATGATTAAAGCCAGCCCTCATTCTGTCCCCAACTCTGATACAAACTGTTTTTATATTATGTATAACCATTTTTATGTCAGTAATAAAGATGCAGTCATTAGCTGCTGCAGGGCAGGTCTTCCTGCCAGACCTTTTTTTTAAAGCTTTTATTTATACTGGGTAGATCAAGTCCCAGCTATAGGGCTTTTATAGGGCTTCACTCGTCCCAGATAACCACAACATAAATATTTGTACAGTTTTAACGCTATACACATACATCAACTGAGTAGTAGTATAATTACAGCTGTTGTAAAGATAGAATTCTAAGAAATGATATGCACTGCAGTGCCACTCTTGGCGGCTCCTGGTTAGTTCATCTCATGGAGTGTTGGCTGCGCGATTGATATAAATGAGAAAGGTATTCACCAAAAGAAACCTCAGTCATTACAGGAGAAGATAAGACAATACAATTTTTCAGTAAAAAAACATTTACTGCTTTGCCACTATTTGTAATTAAGTAACTACTTACTTAACCAAATGTAGAATAAAAGTATTACAACAAGTGTGTTCTGAAGTGTTACAATCTTACGCATTCATGGGAAAACATGTTTAGATAAGGATTATATTACAAGGATTGCTATTTTTACTCATGCGTTACAACAGTACAGTCACATAACCCCCAGAAGTAGTCAAATTATCCATTACTAAAACCTATAGAAAAGGTCGCCATTTGCTAACACTAGCTCGTACAATGAACATAGGATGTTTTTATATTTGTAACGTTATTATACCAGGTCTAAGACACCTCATACAAGGACTTTTAGCGGAACTCCACTAGAGGAAAAGCGTCTGCGACAATTTTATTTGTTGCCCACTAACAACAGTTCATTTCATGTTTGCAATGAAAACGCAAATGGAGGAGTGTCAGATGTGTTGCCATATTCTCTGGGAACTGTTGTTTCTGTATGGATATTTGTTGCAACAAATTAGTGGGCAACAACAACATTTGTCGGCACCGTTTTTTTCTCTAGTGGAGTCGCCCTATTCCACTAGTGTCTGGAGTAGTGCATAGGATGGCCCTTTGTGTCAGGCAACGCTTTGATATGTTTCTGATACAGGATTTTAGGATTAGCTGGGTGATGCCAAATTACAACGTTTAGATGTGAATAGCAGTGGTGAGGGTGAGGGGGATTGGTTGCCTTTACCCCTTGTGATATATCATACCCTGTACGCCATATTTATAATTGGGCACCGCATGAAAACTTCCCTGAGGGATAGTGCGTTTTTTTGTAACAATTATTTAAATTTGTTTATTGGCCCGAAATGAAAAAAAAGAAGAAAAATTTATATATATGTATGGTACATGCATATAAGCTGTGGTACCTTCGAATATCGTTGATAGTTCTACACACATTATTTGGGTCAGATTTTCCGAAAATGTACAATTTAATTTTGCCAATCTTCTCAAATAACCCAAATTTCAGACGAAAATAAAGTTCAAAATGCAGTTCAACCAGGCCAAACAGATTGCCAGAATCAATACAATGCTGAATAATCTCGAATTTACCTAGTATTGACCAAATTGCAGCCTAATTTAGCAGAATTTACTAAATGTGTGCAGCTGCCAATTGTACATTTTCTGAAAATCTGACCCATATGTTATGTAACATTACGTAACATTGTGTAACCTCATTATATTTATATTAATTACGAATTATCACGTATTTATTATATTATCTTATTACTAAAAACGCTAATTATGCTAAGCTACCTAGTACTGTATGATTCACATTATCAGTTAATAATAACGTTAGCTCTGACAATATAGCATACTGTCAATCATGTTAAACCCTTTTAAAAGTTTTATTTTAAAATACAGTTAGTAAAATACATGTAATAACATTTTCCTGAATGCTTCCCAATAAGTTTTCTTTCTGAACTGTTATCAACCTTACGGTACTCATTATTAAAGTTTTAGAAAATAATTTAAAATCAAAGAAATATTATTACTGTTACAGATTGTTGCTTCTATCTACTGGTAAATAAGTGTACTTTGTACACAGGTTAGTTTTGACAAGGCTTTAACGAGTTGGTTGAAGGAGCGTGGAGTTGGTTGAAGTTGCATAGCATCAAGTGCAATAATCTAAGCAACTGAAACCAACGAGTTAGTAAATAGATTTACTATATATGCATTCAATCATGAAAATAGAGAAAAACTGAGTCATAAATTGGAATTTTACTGTGAATCTTAGTAAAAAACCTCATTGGTTGCCATGACAACCCCACGTAAATGACTAGTGAAATATACACTATACGTGATTCACTCTAGATACATTGTTTTCAGAGCAATGTGTGTATAATAAGAACTAATATTTATTCAATCTAGGTAGAATACAAGCCTTACATGAGATACAGGACACAAGGGAAGACATAATTAGGCCAGCGTTCCAATTAAAGCATATTAGGGTAAAATGGAAGTGAAAGTGGGTGATAATGGAGGCTGTAGTGGACTGATAAGGAGGCCTAGTGGTGTAGGGAGGGAGAGTGGATATAGGCAGTGACAGCAGACACTATGCTACTTGTTACTTGGACAATTCCTCTTTGTTATGCATATTGTTGTGTATGGAGGCTTATTTATTAGATTGCATTCAAATTACCACAGGCAAATTTAACGGTTACATAAAGACCTATATCTATTTGAGTGAATATTTTCATAAGTTGTCAATATAATGGCATCGTTTAAAAGAAATGCCCTTTCTATATTCTAATAATTGATTGAACCAGGGTGATTCTGTGGCATATATATAACAACTTTTATTAAGTACACAACTTACATAGTCTCATCATTACAATCATATTATTGAATTAGAAACTACCCACTGCGTATGTATGCCTTGAATGAAGGTTGTAAATTAGTTGCCTGGAATGATATTAATGAGCAATGATTTCATGGTACAATGAACATTCTGGTGTGTGTATGCGTCGACAGCCAGAAGTAATATGGCCACTGCTCCGTCGTCAGGGGCGACTCCCGCCAAGGTCAATGTTTTCGTTTCCGGTTCCGGATATAACACTATAAGTGATCCTCACATATAGTAAGCCATATCAGCACTAGATGGCGGCATGGGTCCATAGACACGATATGTATCACACATATATGTCATATTGTTTGAGGAATAATTATTGATTTGCTTATAAACATTCTAAATAAAAAAAATAAATAAAAATGATATAAAATGTCCGTGCAGTGACTCATGTTTCAGCCACTAGGGGGCATTTGGATCTGTATCAGGGGCCTGTTGTATAAGCTAAGGAAAGGAATTTTCTGTGGGAATTCCTTCACCTGTAGGAAGGAGAACATTCCGACCTACGTAACATTCCCAGCAACAGGCCCTATTGTTACTGAGCTACATGAGTGGTTCAACACTTGACTGGGGGGGGGGGGGGGGGGGGGGGGCGGAGGAAGATGTTGCAAGAAGATCTTTCCTATTATTAGGGCACAAGCTTGCTAATGACATGGAATTACAATTCAGTGTCTATTTTGATGTTTATTCCGCTAACACTTTGTTATTGTCAATATTCGTATAATATAATAAATGCATGTACATGGCGCTCCTTATTCGGAGCATTCATTAATAATAACAATGGAAAGTCTATTGGCCACATCATATTACAAATAGTTGTAATACCTACATTTCAATTATTAACAATCTTTTATTTACCAATCTTTTATTTACTGTGATGTCTTCGCTTGAAAAGATTCAGGTAGCTCCTCCAAATACAAATGTGGACGTTTTAGAAACCCTTTAGTAAAAACAGCTTTCACTGAGAGTGAATCTATAAACACTTTGCCTATTACTGTACATATAATAAGCCTTTTCCCGCTAGCCACGCCAAGAGTGACCCGGAAGTAGTTCCAGCTCTAATTAGAAGCAAATCCTTACACAACTGACAGAAGAGTTCCACTTCCTCCCCACTGTAGTGCCCTCAGGGCGCAGTGATCAACCCAGAGAGGGTTGTGATTAGGCAGAGAAGAAGTAGTTCTGTGGAGGACACTAATTAGGTATCACCAGTAATTAGTTAGTTAACTAGGTCATTAGGCATGTGCAGATAGGGGATTATAGAGAAGGGAAGTTCAGGGCTTCTAGAGATTTGAATGGAAATGAAAAGACAACAGTATTGATAGGGCACTTCTATGACTTTCTCTGTAATTGGCTCTTCTCGAAAATAACTTGCTTTTGTAAACATTTGTATTCACACAAACATCACAATTACATCAATACCTCACTATTCTTTGTCCGAGGTTTCACACAAATCAATTTAATTTAAACATAGTTGTATAATTGTTAGTGTGAATAATAATACTTAATTCTTCTTTAAATATTTCAAGTCACATGATAGCGATTTCCCAAGAAATCTGCATGGTACAATGACATACTGGTATCTGTCTCTGTTTTTACAGATTTATTTAGATTTTGAATCCTTTCTCTTTTATTCCTGTATTATTTTCTCCGTTTCCTCTCCTGTCATCACTCCTTAAAATCCACTACCTACTTTATCACTTTTAAATAATCTACCCACACACTTACTTTTTTCCCTATGTCTCTCCTGTCTATCCTGTTTTTGGCATTTCTTCCATAGCAATTTATTGATTGATTGATTAGTGCATTCTTTTGTCATGTTTTATTAGTCATACTCTCACTTGTCATGTTTATTAGTCTTATTTTCTCAATGGCCATTAATACTCGATGTAGTTTTAGGAAACAAACAGACAAGTCTAAGGTTAGTGAAGAAGGCATGGGCTAGAAGAGATCCTCGGATAAGCTCACAACCTGTTGTCCATGTACACTCTTTTGGAAATAAAGAATTGGTATAATAATAATAATATTAATATCCACCTAGAGTCCCCTCTTGCCCCAAACATGGATCAATCTAATATCCTAGCAATTTGTCCCCCTCTCTCCAGTCTCTCTCACACCTCTCTCCATCCCCTTTCTCTCTCTCCCTCCTCTCCTTGTTCTCTCTCTCCTATTTCACTTTATTCTATTTCTCTCCCCTCTCTTACACCTCATCTTTTCCTTCCCTTGCTCACCTCTCTCCTCTCTCTTCCCCCTCTCATCCCTCCTCTCCCTCCTCCACCATTTCATCTGCCTCTCCTCACTCACCCTGTCTTCCTGAGAAATGAGGGCGATGTGTTTTTTCTAAATGCTGTCATCACGCCTGTCTGGTGTGTTCCACCACTCACTTTATCAGCTGACACAGTGCGTTCGTTTATCACTACTTGCTAGGAAATTGAGTTGGCCACCTGGAATTATACATGGTCATATGAATGATACAATGACGGATTCTGGGAAGATGGATGCCCCTATAAATCTGGGTTATGTTTGCCAGGGCTAAATGTATATTAGTCACTGCCTTGTACAGTTCAGAGGCTATAACAACCATAGGCACAGACTAAACAGATTAATAACCTTGCCAGCTGGTGCACTTTTTGTGCACTATTTGTGCATAATCCCTTGGCTTCACCTTGAAAATACCCACTAAACAGTGCAGCAACAGCCCCTCAACGTTAGTCTTTAATCCTTTAATGATAACTAGGGTCATAACTCACCTCTATCCTTTCTCTCCTTCCTGAAGTTCAACTTCATTAAGACACTTTTTGTCTACATTGCATGCAAGATGTTTGATTGTGGTCCATCAGCCTGTATAAATACTGGTTCTAGGACAGCCACCTGCCAGACACTGACCAGCTAGACATCTGCCCCTGGACCTGGACATTACTCCGATAGGACATGTACCATCCTGGACATTCACCCTCCTTATCTGCAGTTTTAAGGAGGCTTTATACCATTCATGCAATTTTTATATATTTGACCTTTTGATATATTGTAGAGTTCTAGGCAATAACACGGAGAGATCTTGGCTATTTAAAAGACTTTTTAATTCCACTGAAAATCAGGCTTATATTCTCACCTGGCTTGCCTTGGGCCCTCCTCCTTTCTCCTCCTGGGTTATTTTATTACAGGTAGGAAGGAGGGAAGGTAGACCCAGATTTGCAATTATCATTGCTCAAGTGAGCCAGGCCATCAAGACAAATATTTAAAGACGGGTCAGATTTTCAGAAAATGTACAATTGGCAGCTCTTTATATTTAGTCATTTCTGCTAAATTCTGCTAAAAAAAAGGATAAATTTTGGGTGTATCAGAGTGTATTTGGTATCGCATTGATTTAAAGTATCATTTCTGTTATTATGTTAAAGATATATGCGGGTGTCAACACACACGTCACCTAGCGGCTCCTATTTTTCTTTGAAATATTTCCTTATTATCATAAGTTGAGATTCATTTGTGCACCATTTTCAATATCTACAGCGTTTATTGTTATTACAGCAGTTTTGAATAATGTTTTTAAAGTTCATTTTCATTGATTATGCTACTTGATTACTAAATTTGGGTGATGTATCAACTTCAAATGACCACAACTTTTTTTTAACCTCGTCAACCTACAGTTTTTCTTTGATAAATCTGTAGCATAATACACCATATATATGTGTAGAAAGTTTTGATGAAAAGTCACCGATCATTTTTTTTATATATAGTGAAACGTGAAAAAAACCCACATTTTTCCATAGACTTCAATGCTAAAGCACTGTTATTTTCAAGTGGCTGTAGAAAAAAAAATAAGTCGATGAGATATACTTTTTTTTCAATTTCTTGCTTTCTTATGTAGTCAGGAATGATCCCTGAACGTTTCATGAAAAAGTCACCGACCAATCTTTTTTCCATTGAACACCCGCCTATACCTTTAAACGGCATTTTGAAGCTCATTTCTGTCTTAAATGTGGGTTATTTGAGAGGATTGGTGAAGGCGAATTGTACATTTTCTAATAACTTGACCCAACATCGAAATACTTCAGAGTATACAAGGCACACACAGGCAATATTTGTGATATGATAAGTTAATAATTAGTAACTAATAAGGAGAAGCCATAGCGACCCCTCCCCACTAGGTTAGGGCCTCAGCTGAGAATCCTCCCCAAAATAAAGTCACGATTATATTAGCTATGTCTGTCTAAAGGTCATAATATAAGTAAATGTGGTAAGATTATTCTTGTCTTCATCGCTGAGAATGCAGCTTAAAAACTGCACATATGAGGCGGGTGAATATCCAAGGTGGGTGAATGCCCTGGATGGTAGATGTCCTAGAAAAGGATGACAAATAGTGCATGACTACACAGCCCATAACGATTTCAATATTCATGTAATCCTGTATACAGAAATAAAGGAAATAGAGATTACTCTCATGTACAACTAGAACAGTACAATCAGAGCAGTGCAACTACACCAGTGCAACTAGTGCAGTACAACTAGAGTGAGGAAATAGTGGCAGGAGTCATATATATGGGTGAAATCGTCAGAAAATGTACAATTCAACTTCGCCAATCTTCCCCCAAAAACCCAAATTTCAGACGAAAATAAAGTTCAAAATACGGTTCAACCTAACCAACCAGATTGCTGGAATCAATACAATGCCGAATATACTCAGATATATCTAGTATTGACCAAATTGCAGCGTAATTTAGCAGAATCGACTAAATGTGTAGAGCTGCCAATTGTAAATTTTCTGAAAATCTGACCCTTATATTTCTCTCTCATTGTTCTCTTCACCTGTTCTGCCTGACCTGGTTTACAACATAAGACACCTTGCTTTAGCCTCATCTTGTATAATTGTGTACAAAGGACAGCTGCCATCATTGAGACTGACTCGGAACACTTTAATAACATTGTTCCCAATAGGGGACTTGCATTTGCCACTGCACATGTCTGTTGCACAGCATGCTGGGATGGATTTAGTATAACTTGAAATCAAATTAATTAATACAATTTTATATCAATTATACGTAAATTAATTTATTACCCAATAGTATTAACCATGCTAATGATATCTAAAATTCAAACCCATGATCAAAAACATGAATTCTTCGGCAATTGTATCATATATAATCAAAATGTCTTTAACTAAAATATTGATAAATCATGGTATGGTAATATAAAATCAGGTTTTTTGCAAACATTATTTCTTTGATCAAATCTGTTAACACTGGTCAAAATCAATACTTAGTTCTTTTCCAACTTATTTCAAAATCATTTCAACACAACTTTGGAGGATTTTTCTCTGGTTCAGTCCTGTTCAGAAAGGTCTAATGTCCCCCTAACATTTAGGGGTCTGGTGTTTCCCATTAACACTTTTAGCCTTAGTCTTAACCTTGTGGTTAAGCTTAGCGCTGTATGTGGTGAACTGCAACGCTCAAGGAATGTGTCTTTCTGGACTGGACCTGGTTTGTTTTTGCTTCAGAGCTTCATAAAAAAATCCTCATTTATAATCTGGGGGCCCACCAAAGTCTTTTCCTGTGATGGCTACACTTATTATCGCCCACTGAAGGTCGTTTTCTCCCTAGGATTTCTCTCAACTTATATAACAGCCGTAGAATATTGATAAGTCCAGTCCTATGAATCATAATATGAGTAACTATTGTATAAACATATAACAGCAGCAGAATATTGATAAATCCAGTCCTATAAGTCATAGTATGAGTAACACTTGTATAAACATATAACAGCAGTAGAATATTGATGAATCCTGCCTTATTTGTCATAATATGAGTAACACTTGTATAAACATATAACACTTGCAGAATATTGAGACATTCAGTCATAATATGAGAACATTTGTAGAGATTTGTTTTGTCTTCATAAATGAGTATGCATACTGTTGGCTGGTGTCAGGATTTATCCTCTGAACTCAACCTTGACTAAAGATAAAGGGGTCAGTGGGTGGGCTTTGAAGACAGAAAAGTTATGTACTTTCCAGACCAAACTACTGGAGCATTTAATAGGCCTTCTGTAAACTAGCAGTGGCTTAACCTACTTCAACACAATTCAACTCACTTCTAAGAATTGTATTTCAATGGAAGCTGACATATCACTGTCCAATTTGGGATGGATTCAATTCAAATCTGAACATAATTTTAGAAGAATTTCCACCGTAAAATATCTTTTCCTAGCTTGTCGAAATGATGTGTGAAAAACACATACATGATGGAAAAGATGAAGTCTTGCTTCATTGAAACATGTAAAACACCTATTTACACCAATTTAAATATTCCATACCAGACATAACATGTTTCCTTAGGTTTTTCAACTTCCATAATTCCATGTGAATCGAGATTCAAGACATGCAAATCTCCTATTGGTAAAGATGTTAATAAATTATAATATGTGTCATGATTGAATAGAAACTGCTTTTTCATACAATAAATTGGTATTGATATTCTGTAAACTAGTGTTAACGAGTCTAGTTCTCTGATTATACAATGTCTTCTGTTCCAGATGGAGGCTATACAGCCACAAAGTAGAATGTATATAAGTAATTTAAAGTCCAAAACAATGAGGTCATGCACAGGTCATGACACATCTTGTATAAAGCCATACACAAGACAAGTTATTAAAGATTGTTTAACAGCTTAATCTGCGTTAGCTTTTGTGATTATCCAAGACATTCCTTTAAACTATATCTTGTTACTTTGACGTTAGGTCGTGTTTTATTCTATAACTGGTTATATGGGAGTTGAGCATATTGAGCATAATTTTAAAGAATGGACTTATGAAATAAACGTCACCTTATTTCTTATACAAGGTTCATAGCATCTCTTCATACACATTTATATAGGTTTTTTTTTACATTTTTTTACCAGAATTAGATCATCTTACTGCTGGGTGGGGGTGGGGGGGTTAGGGGGGGGAGGCAGGGGTGGTGAACTTTACCAGGACTAGTTCACCTCACTCGTTTGGAGAGGAGGTGATACTGTACCTGGACTAGTTCACCTCACTGGTATTCTACCACTAATACCGGGGGTGGGGGAGGTGAAACTTTAACAGGACTAGTGGGGGGGGGGGGGCAGGGGGGGGACCTCATACTGGAGCCATGCCTTGGTTTGAACCCAAAACATGCCACTCATGCATTATGCATTATACAGATTTTAATATCAGATATCAATGTATATTTGTAATGATTTGTCTTGTTTTAATAGTGGAGAAAGAAAGTTAATAAATAAGTATGCATACAGTTGTTGGTGATTTATTCACAGAACTCAAGCTTGACTAAACAAGCTTGACTAAAGATAAATAGTTCAGTAGGTGGGCTTTGAAGACTATGAACTTTCCAGACCGAACTAAAAATTGTATTTCAATGGAAGGTGATATCTGGAATCTGGGATGGCATATCATGTACATACATTTATAGTGTTTATTTTTAGTTTGCATATACAATTTCAATAACTAAGAATTCTTCTTATGAAAATGGGTGTCCCTCTTGTGTATGAAGCATAGCTCTTCCAGCTGCTTCCAGGGGGTCCCTTCTACACTAGTCAAATTACATAAATTATATTTAGATGTGCTAGAATCAATTACTGTACATTTAACAACAAATAAACCATAGTCACACTTCTCATTTGTTGTGATACTACTAATACTACAGATCGTTTAATGTTCAGTTTTGAGTGTTAGGTGGTAGATTACATTGTTACAAACACTCCTAACCTTAGAGAGAACAGCATAGAGAAATGTGTATTTTATTATCTAGTACTAAGAAGCAGTGTTGGTGTAAGTGGTAATACTTACACAACCATTCTAAAAAAACATACAATACCACTTGTAGTTTTATACATTGGCCTATTTACTAAGTAGAGAGTTACACCTCTGTCATTGTATGACCTTGTTTACCCAATATTTACGGCCACTTCAACATCCACTGCTATTGAGTCCCCACCACTGTATCATACATGTTTGTGCACTCCACCAGTATGCATCTCCTCTACCAGCTGAGCTATGTGACCACCGCCCTATACATGGCGGCCATGTGGGGGGCAGTGGAGGCCAGGATAGTGGACTTGACTCATGTCTTCAATGAAAACAGCAGAATCTGGCCAGGCAACATCAACTTTAGTAGAAGTGTTGCTTACAACCGTTCCTTGACCAATAAACTATGGTGAGTTGCAACATTATTACTCATGCGATCAATTTGGACGGTGTATTGTAGGGGTGCACTTTTGGCTTCCATGATTAAAGGATGCAATGTGATTAGTGCAGTGTAGGCCTGATCCACAAATGAGGTTGTCTTGCGTTGTGTAGGTCATCTTGAGCCACATGATCTAAACTTTAGTCTCAACAAGTTTGATCTACTTTTTCAAAATTAAATAATGATCATTACATTGTTTAATAAATAGCAAATGGCACTCTGTTCGTGTTCAAACCAAATTGGACATGATCCGAAAATGGGACGGGATGTTCAGAACACTTTGGAGTTTTCTGACGTGTCTTGATTGGTTTGAATCCTCCATCTTGCCACTTGCTATAAGTATTAACAACATAAAAATACATTTTACTTGCACAGTTTGGCAGATATACTTAAAATCATATGGTAGTGGTTTTCATTATCATTACAAGTACAAATATCATTGATAAATAAAGGAGTATGTTAAACTTTGTTTACACCCCTGGGCCTACTAATTCACCCATAGACTTAAAAAAGGTTTATATGATTTTCATCTGATTATTAGTTACTCAAGATTAATTGTAAGCTTAAACTGTGGGAAACTAAGAGGGAACCTATTTATTACAATACACTGAAAGGTGGATTACCAGCCTTCGATGGGTGGGAATCCTATCAGAGGTACTGGTATGCATTCTTGTGTGCGAGAACCAATGAGTGGAATCTGACGAGTGTATACTTCCAGTTTCATGCTAAATGTCCTGGCCATTTCCAGCAGGTTTTCCATCATAAATAAACAACAATATGCATATACAATATATTTACACAAAGCAACCAACATAAAACAATTCCAATTAAAAGAAAGATTAAGAACTCTGAATATAATATATGAATCCCCAACAGCTTGTGAATAAGCCTAACAATGCAACACATGCCATGAAGTGACCAAACCATCTACTTTCACTTCATGAATTCAACATTTAATACTTTTAAACACCATTGGGTAATAGTATGGTATAACATATAGTAATTCTAATAGATGGTAGTATACTGCCTTAACATCTAGTAGTAGACCAGCTATAGGAGCTGAACTAAAGCACCTAGTGTAAGACTACAACACATGTCTGTACACATTGCAGGGTGCTAGGGTTTGACTTCTCCATGCATGAGCACACAGGTACCCACATAGATGTACCCATGCATGTATTCCTGGGCAGGAAGCCACTAGATAAGATCCCACTGCAGGACCTTGTGGGTCCACTTATTGTGTTTGACATTAGGGAGAAAGCCAAGCTGGACAAGGACTATGCACTCACCGTGCAGGACATATTAGGTAGGTCTGCTCAGGACTATTTTCAGCACCAGAAACAAACAATGAGTTAAAATAAGATATTTCAAATGAGCCGTCCGGGGGTTATAACTACCATGGCTGGGGACTAAGGAGATAAATAACCTATATTCCTGGCCTCCTGGTGCTACATAATGCTTAATCAGAATTTATTACACACGTATTGCTCTGGAAACAAAATGTATCTCGAGTGATTTACACTAGTGATTTACATGGGGTTGTCTTGGCAACCAATCTATTTTCTTACTAAGATTACCAGTAAAATTCAAAATTCAAGACTCAATTTGTTTCTATTTTCATAATTAAAAGCATGTATAATAAATCTGTTTCAATTGCTTAGAATATTGCACACTCCTTCAACCAACCCGTTAGTTAACCTATATGAATACACCAAACAGTACAGCAGTATGCCAGGCTCTAATCCTTTAACATATACACTATAGTATCAGTTTGTTGCTGTCAGGATTTCTATTTCAAATCTGAAGGGACATCCAATAGTTACCATGATGTTATGTTTGTATCATAGTGCTGGTGTAGTTCAAGAGGATTATACCAATATAATAATATATCTTATTCAAATTCTTATCTTTTGAAGACTATGAGGATGAATATGGAAAGATAGAGGATGGCTCAATAACCTTCCTCAACACAGGCGGAGCCAAGGTAGAAATTTAGTTGTTAACAAAAATATTAAGATAGAACTCAACGAAAGATGGATCTAGCATGACGGATTCACAAAACACGAGTGCGTTGTTTTTCCGTTTTTCCCGAGTGGCGAAGCCACGAGTGAAAAACGGAAAAATAATGCACAAGTGTTTTGTGAATCCGTCATGCTAGATCCATCTCGAGTTGGGTTCTATTTTTATGCCATGATATATATATTTTAGCCTTATTTAATCATTATTTACCTACATTTTGTGCCTCGCAACCCTCTGACTCGGCAGAAACAAGCACTTACAATGTTGCGTCATGAAATGAGCTTCATTGATTGGCGCAACTAAATTTACGCAACCAATCAAAATAACGTTGTAGATTGGTTGCATTCGAAAAGTGGATTCCACTAGTGCAATCCAGGCATGTTTATGCCATGGTCTAATCTGGCCATGTTTTTGTGGATACGCACAGCTATCATGGCATAAAAAGATTGTATTCAACTTATAAGATGAAAAATAATTATACCCGATGGCACAATGCACAATCTTAGGATTCACAGTCAGTTGGCTATGTACACTCTGTACAGGGTCTCAGAGAAACTCAGAGTGCAATGCACATTCACAACATGATACTTAACTCAATCAAACAAAGTCTCAGACAATAATTATTCAAAGTATTAGAACACATAGATTCAGAAATAGACACACATATCTACTATTACCTAGCCTTTGTTAATGTATTTCATAAAGTCAGAAGAAGAAGCTATCTGCTGATTTTTATTATTCCCATTAATGTGGCTCCAAATTGGAACATCCCAAATGAAATGATATTATAACTTTCTAATTTCCATTTTTATTAACATTTTCCTGGTGTTTGCAGCACTTCTGGGATGAGGAGACATATACAGGAACAGACACACCCAGCAATGCCTCCACCTTCCACTGGCCGGGATTTGGAGGTGAAGCCTGTGACTTCCTGATTGCCAAGAGAAAGATTAAGGTAAGGAGTAAGACAACTAAGCAACTGTAGTTGACCTCACCTGACCTAATTGGGAGAGCTATGGTTGCCCTAGGAGTGCTATGGTTGCATTGGGAGAGCTATAGCTGCCCTGGAAAAGCTATAGTTGCCCTGGGAGAGCTATAGTTGCCCTTGGAGAGCTATAGTTGCCCTGGGATAGCTATAGTTGCCCTGGGAGAGCTATAGCTGCCATGGGATAGCTATAGTTGCCCTGGGAGAGCTATAGTTGCCCTGGGAGAGCTATAGCTGCCCTAGGGGAGCTATAGCTGCCCTGTGAGAGCTATAGCTGCCCTGGGAGAGCTATAGCTGCCCTGTGAGAGCTATAGTTGCCCTGTGAGAGCTATGGTTGCCCTAGGAGAGCTATAGCTGCCCTGGGAGAGCTATATCTGCCCTGGGAGAGCTATAGTTGCCCTGGGAGAGCTATAGTTGCATTGGGAGAGCCATTGTTGCATTGGGAGAGCTATAGTTACCCTGGGAGAGCTATAGCTGCCCTGTGAGAGCTATGGTTGCCCTAGGGGAGCTATAGCTGCCCTGGGAGAGCTATAGTTGCATTGGGAGAGTTATAGCTGCCCTGGGAGAGCTATAGTTGCCCTGGATGAGCTTGTACGGTGGAATTCATCCATTCATCGATACCCAAGTATAAATATGGCTGTTTATGGAGCACTCTAGCATTAACAACAGGCTGAAATCCTATTTTCAGTTTCTCCAGTTGGGCAAGAATGCCTGAATGACCAGATGAAGAAACTCAGATCTGTGATTTTGACGAAATAATTATATTTTAATTAAATCTGTACAACAGTAAACAGAAACAGGAACAAGCAGGTTTTCTTACATAATCTGTGACTTTAATTATAACATGTTTTAATGATGATATACTTGCAGGGCGTGGGTACAGACCGACTGAACATTGAAACAGGTAACACCAGAGAGTTCCCCGCCCACTACTCAGTACTAAGTAATGGCCTCTGGGGCATGGAAAACCTAAACAGACTGGATGACGTTCCCATGAGGGGGGCGTATGTTATAGTGATGCCCATATTGCTGGAGGGTGGTTCAGGAGGTGCTACACGGGTGATGGCCTACACCAACGTGAAGGACTTGGGTGTGAAGGACGTAGGTGTGAAGGACGTGGATGTGAAGGGATTGCGTTTGGAGGACCTCGGTGTGCCTGGTGCAGCCTGCCCCACAGCTACAGCAGGCATATGGGTAGCTGTGGTGCTGGGCTTATTTTGTTTTGCCTTAAAGTGACACTTCTCACTATTCTTGCCTTGATTCATGAGTAACAGAACTTCTACTCAATCTCTTAGTATCTGATACATCCTAACCTACCTAACCAATCCTGGTCAATGTCCAAACTATGTAATCCTTATATTAAAAGATATTTGGTCACAATAGGGAGTAAGTTCATTTTGCTGCCAACGTTAATATCAGGTCCCAAAGTAGCAGTAACCCTAGGTGGGTTCAAGGTCACTTGATCTATTTTGGGGTATGGTCACTGGATGACAGCGTGGTGATTGGTCAATCAAGAAGACAATCAGTTACCTATCTGTCCACTTGGGTAATTCATTTGATAATTATCGAATGAAAATAAAATAATGATGCTCTGTATTTCAGAAACAGCCATACTTGGATATGATTAAGCTGAATAAGTTTCAAGCGATTGCATGACGACCCATTTAATGAGAATAGCCACTTTAATTAGAAGCTGAGTGCATATATGATGTGCCACAGAAAAACTAATCCAAAGTTGAAAAAAGTCTTACTTTTGAAATAATGTTTCCACAAGGACTATCGCTAGCAATGTTCTCATTTTGAAAACATGACCAATCGTAAACATAAACGTACCATTTTGCTACCAATTGTACTGGTTTATATTGCTATTAACTCATGGGAATAGATTATTTGTTGGTTTTCCTCTTACTTGTGTAATCTGCGTAACTAATAAACTACAGAAACAGCATCAACGACTTCCTTTATTCATCATACCTATCAACAGCAAGATGAACTGGTCTATCCAGAAGCTTGTCAACCATTTTGTGATACAACTCACTATGTAAAAGATGTGCAAATAAAGAATTGTCTAATGGATATATACATGATTCTGGTAGAGCTGGTGTTCAGATTCACAGGAGGTGTATTTATAGATGGTACATTAGCCAATGATATTCAATAATTAGGTAAAAGGGTGGTCTCCACTGGCTGTGGTAAGCTCTGTGGTAAGCTCTGCGGTAAGCTTTCCGATGGGGCTGTGATGGTGAGAAGTGGCGAGGTCCTGCCTACATGGCCAGTGAACCATGTAGGCAGGACCTTGTCATTCCTCTCCACCTACAGAACCAGCACAACACCATTGCAAGGCTTACCGCAGAGCTTACCATAGCCAGTGGGGACCACCCTTAATGCTTTACTTGTGATTTGTTTATAGATATAGTAATTGTCCAATAGGACACCTTCAATATAATCTAGGCATCAGGTGGAGCTTTGCCTTATCCAATCATAACAGTATGGTAATTAGTCATTAGTGTTATCCAATAATATATAAGCATTATGTATGCATGGCAGTGAGGCTAATGGGCACGGTATGTAAATGGGCATGTGGCTGTCTAGACTTACCACTACCACGCCACCTCGTGGGAACTATTAGAACTACTCATTATGCATTGAGGCTTGATGCTGTGATCATACCATAGCAATGATATACCCTTATAGTTATGTTAATGAGTTATCATTAATATATGCACAAATTAGCTTAAGAATTATCAATAATAATGATACAATGTAATGTTACATAAACATAACAGGTGAAAAGTCTGATGTTGGTTCTGTATTGGTTGTGAAATGCTATCAAATATTCCTTGTATAATCTCCTTAGGGGTAAGGAAGGTCCTGTACAGTCCAGGCCTATAACTATGCAAATTTTACATAATGAAATTAATTTCCATGCCTATTATTTTTACTTTAAAAAAATAAAAACAGTTGTAACACCCTTTAGTCACAGCACTGACACAATGGTTAGAAGTGTGATTAATAGTGTGTTTGAGGTGTAATCAACCCTCAGAAACACTATAGCAACCACTTAAAACAGCAATCTGGGAACAACACTATCGTAAACAGTATGATCTAAAGAGTCGGAAGAATCATCTCAAATTTAAAATTCCTCATCAATCCATACAATATCAACCCTCTTATACTATATAGGATTAGTGAGTAAAAGGTTTTATGAAACAGTCCCAAGGTTTTGAAATAGCTTGTTAACTAATGTGATCTGTTATAGGAAAATGTGTCATGAGTTGCAAAATATGGATTTTGAGATATCACCATATTTGAATTCCAATGATAGTAAACACTAGTAGGACACCTAATAATTATTTCTATATTTTAACTTTTCTATTTCTATTTAAAAAAAAAAGAAGTTTGCAATGTTTCTGGATGGGTAATTACCAGTAAAGTAACTAAATATACTCCATACAAAGGCCTTCAAAACGCATATGGATTCATATGACTATAGGTGCTAAATCCTCTAAAAATCGGCACATTTCAATAAAGAGATCTTTTGAAAAACATCAATTTTGGGACTTGTGACATATTTTACTGGAACACATCACATATCTAAACATAATACCAGCTAAATTCCAGCTAAAATTGCAGTAAGAAGAAGCAGCGAAGGGTTTTCTCTTCTGAATGTTGTTAGCTAATTGAATTCTGCGTACAATTTCAGGCCGAAACTTTTTTCAAATTTGGAAGAATTCCATTTTGGCGGAGATCTTGTTTGTAATCCTCGCTGTCAATGACTCATGAATACAGAAGCGACTTTAAGTGCGGACTCATGGAAAAAATAAGTTATTATTTGTTAGTTCAGCTTTCCTGCCCAAGTGTTCTATTGGGAGAAAAAGCATTGGGGGTCAAGTATTGTGAATAATTCATAAGGTTTGAATGTCTCAATTTCATTACAGGGACTTTCTGGATAAATACCGTGTTATGGTAAAGTTTGAAACTCAAAAGGGTAAGGGTTTCAATTGATGCCTACATGATACATAAGATATAACAATAAATATGTAAACCATAGGCTAATGAACATGAACCATGTAGGGAGAACCTCGCCACCCCTCGCCACCCAAACAACAAAAACAAAAACAACAAAATAACCAACATGAACATTGTGATTAATTGTATTGCTCTTTTCTTGTAGTGACCTTCATCAAGAGAATGACTCCTCCCTGTCTTTATTTACATGTGAGAATATGTAGGATCATGCAACAACTAGTGACTAATAATCAATTTATGTTCATTCAAACCATTTTGAATCTTGATTCGCATGGAATTATGGGACAAATGGTCCAGTATAAAATCTATAGAAAACATGTCATCTTCAGCATGGAATATTTATCAATGCTCTACTATCAATATCAATGTGTTACACATGTTTCTATAATACAATTCCCCATCTCTCCCATCATGCATATGGTTAACATAGGCCATTTATATAGGCTGTGATGTTGACTAAAACATAATTGTAATTTTCGATAAATATTTTGCCCAATATTTGTATGTGGGATTTACACAATAATAACAACATGCGCAGCGGCACATGTAATCCCCCTATTGAACATGGGAACCCTCTCACATATGACATATATCTATTGTATCTATTGTAGCAGGAGGGGACGAGTCTCTCTGGGAGGGGACAAGTCTCTCTGGTTGGAATGACCCCTGCGACCTGGGTTCTTGGGGGTCACTCAGTCCACACATCCACTACATAAATCTATCCACACCTTTGTATCTAACTCGTCCGGGGGATGTGTGGGACGGCTTAACCTGTCATCACCTTGCTACTATTTTATGTCTATTTTATTGCTTATGTTGTATATAAGGCCCAGTGTGGGCCATGTGAGATTGTCACTCCCGGTTGACCATTCCTTGGATGATGATGTGAGCCTGTGTCTGGAGAATAAAGCCTTGCTGAAAACCATATTCCTCTTCTCTGATGTCTGACTAGATCGAGCACGGGCCGAACCGTCTGAACCCCAAGGTCACGAGTACCTTCCCTACTTAAAGGTACTTATATCGCTAAGTCCCTCTTCTGTGCTAAGCTGCCGCGCTACCCCTGATAGCTGACCATTGGAATGGACTATGTAATTGAGCCTAACTTAGAACAACTTTGGGACGAATCGGCCCCCAGTAACCAATCATCTCCCCCTCTTCCTCCTAGCGGTCAAATAACGAATACCATTAATTCCCACTCCAACACTATATACTCACGATGTACCTATAGCTGCAATGGTTGATAATCGAATAGGGGCCAGTAAAGCACATACTGTTGATAGTAATCTTTAAAACATTTATATCTTGACTCCATTAAATGTTTTCTTAAAGCTAATTCAACTTCAAATCATTGCATGAAATATGATAGCAGCATTGTATTGGTGATAAATACTAAGTCCTTCAAGTCATAAAATGACTCAATTTGATAAGATTTCCTATAGTTGAACAAACTGAGAATGCAGCTTTAATCAAAGCTCCCCCTGGTACTAAACAGTATAACCTATAAGCCACCTAATCCTGCTGTCTGTACTAATCTACCCTAATGTACAGCCACAATTAGCTAGACGCCCGTATGTTATAGGGGATTTGCATGTACACCATTTGAATCTCTGTTAGCATGGAATAAGCCAGTTGTGAGTAGTGCAAAAATGGTGTGTGGTGGCGCTGAAATCAGCCATTATGTTACTAGGGCTGGGAAGGTCATCCATATTAAAGTGGCTAAGATAGTTAAAATGAGTAGTCACAGAATCACATGAAACTTTTTCAATGTAACCATATAGGATATGTATGACATTATCGAAAATATAGAGCACCAACATTGTGACCTCATTCAATAATCAATGAATAAGTGTAATGAATAGACCAGATATCAAATCACAGAATTAAGCTGTAAAGTGCTGCCCCCACTCTCTAAGTGACCAGGAATGTAACTAACTTAAACCTACGAGTCTATGAACAACCTTTGGTGGAGCCTGGCATTATGTAACTCTAGATGCCAACCGAACTGCCACTTTCACATTTCTGTATGGCGTGCAAAAAGGATTTTGCTCACTATTTCACCAAATATCTGATATAATATAAATGTTAGTCTTGATATTCACAGTAGTTAGTTAGGTAGGGTAGGTGAATCAAATACTAGAAAAGGAAGTAGAAATTCCGTTACTCGATAATCTAACAGTGAGAAGTGTCACTTTAATGTTTTTAGTCTCTGCCAACAAGGTTAGGTTCAGGGATAGTAGTAGTGAGGAAACAAGTACAGTTTATCAGCACCAGGTGGCAGCAGGGGGCCCAGGAGATGAGATCTCTGTTACATTAATTATACATTCATATATGCCAAGCCATCTATATGATGTATACAATATGTAGCACATATATATGCGACATTGTTTGAGATGTCCATGCAGTGACTCATACATCAACTGCTAGGGGGCATTTAGATCGTTTGGATCCAGGGACCTGTTGCATAATGTAAGTACGGAATTTTCTGTGGGAAGTCGTTGACCTGTAGCAAGGTCAAAATTCCTTCCTACGTGAAATTCCCAGCTGGTAGGGACAATGTATTCCTATCCACAGAAGGTAGGGAGAAGTGTTGGAATAGGGGAGTTGCATGCACCACTGCGCATGTCTGTTCTAGTGCATCCTGGGATGTATTCTAGTGAAATCTAACATACAAATATTTGGCAACATTTTCATCGAAAATTGCAAAAATGTTTTCAAAAATATCTCAACTTTTAAAAATGACCTATGACAACCAAATGCATGATGGGAAAGATGGGGCCTTGTGTCATGGATACATGTATATAACACATGGATATTGACATTAGAGCATTAATAGATATCCCATGCTGAATATCCCATGTTATCTATAGATTTCTTACTGCAACATTAGTCCTTCAATTCCATGCGAACCATATTTAAAATGGCGGCTATGCAAATCCCTGATTCTCAGAACTGTTCTTTCCTTATACAACTTATACAACAGGCCTCAGTTGTATGAATTAAGGAACGGAAAATTGTGTGTGGGATTGCCTACTCTTGTTTGCCTTCATTCGCTTGGTAGGTATACACATTCCTAAAATTATAGTCCATCATTATCGAACCCCTGGACAAAGAAGAGAAGCGGAGCTTGGAGTAATAACATTTATTGAATAATTAAATGTTAATTGAATTATGAGATAAAGTTGTAATTACTTAATCGCCTAATTAGTTGACCTAATTAGCCGATTACCTTAAAGAATATAAATTTATGAATGTAATTAATTATAGATAATATAAAAAGTGGTATGAGGGAAGGAGAGGAGAAGAGAAAAGGAGTGGGTGGGTGGGGTCAAAAGAAGGACGTGTGTCCTGGTGCGGGGTGAGGGAAGAAGTGGACGAGGAGAGGGAGAGAGCGGAAGTGAGAGGGGTGGTGAGAGGAGAGTCCTATAGGTGTCGCCAATGACTGACCATTCCGCCACAGCTCATGGTACAACCATTGATAACCTGTATTTATGTATTTCTCTATACAGGCTAGCTTGCAATTATATATTTTTTGTATTTAAATAGTTTTACTCAACGTTTATATTGTGTTGAGGACTCATTAGTCTTCCTCTTCACATTTATTCCGTTTATTTTCCATCTTGCACGTGGTGCTGCTTGCACCGAATCTTTATAATTTAGTACACCAACCGTTGCAAAGGCCTCGCTAATGTCGTCGACCCTAGGGAGTGTTGTTACCTTTGCGCTATTAAACCTAATATTCAAACGGTAGGACTTGATATCCGCCCTAGGCAGGGAGCTCAGTACCCATCGATAATGTCATTTTGTTAATAAGGCAAATATAAGTTACAACCACAACATTGAATATTCTTAACTGCAAGCTTGGATGGAAGAACAAGTTTAGTCGTTGTACTGCTTCCAAATATAAATTTCACTATTATAATTAGTTGGAAGTGAGCCCCAAAGCCCCATTATTATGTCTTCTACAACTACTATAATTATATAACAATTAATTTGCATGCTTGTCAGTATTTGCTCTAGTAAATAAATTAATTTAATTCATTATCAACAGTTCTTTCTAAACATAACGTGCACATGGGTCAGATTTTCAGAAAATGTACAATTGATATTCATACACATTTACTAAATTAGGCTAAATTAGGCTGCAATTTGGCCAATACTAGGTAAATTCGAGAATAATCGGCATTGCATTGATTCTAACAATCGGTTTGGTTAGGTTGAACTGTATTTTGAACTTTATTTTCGTCTGAAATCTGGGCTATTTGAGAAGATTGGTGAAGGCGAAAATGTACATTTTCAGAAAATCTGACCCCCCTACAGCACTGATTGTCAGGTATCACGACAAATGCAATGAAGCCATAACTATTCATATTATGACTAGCAGGGCTGAATTTATCAATATTCTGCTGCTGTTAAATGAATTCATGCACTAATTTGAGGTCGAATCTGCCAAGCAAAAACAACCGTCAATGAGCAATACTAATTGAAGCCATCATGGGCAAGGAGCTCGGTTGGCGCCCAAAATAAAAATGTGGACTACTTTTATGTAGCCCTGTAGCAAAAACAACCAGAAAATTTTTCCAAAATTTAATTTTGTTCAAATTGTAATTCCATACAATCTTATTTCTTATACTACTTACACTACAGTAGCTTGCCTTACTATGTGTACATTTGTAATTCTCTGTATTATCCACAAGTTGGAACCACGATTCACATGTCATTGCTTTGTCATTCCTTTTGGGTCTGGACCGACCAATAACTTGTGAAAATTGAAATGTTTTCAAATGTATTAGTTACTATTACTATTAGTACTACTATTACTATATATTTACATTATTAGGTAGTTGAGGAAGTGAAATTACATTATTGTATTGGTCAAGCGTTTTTACGGGTTCCGTAATCTTGTAGTTCGGGAGTCTGAAGCTGTCCGCTGGTTGAATTCAGTCCTATTGGACTGACACCAGGCGGCAGTTGAGGGCTCTCGGACTCATCCGAACACAGACCCTGGAAGAGTGGTCGTGTTTTATCTTATTTCTATCTGTGATTATCTCTGTATATCGTGTCTTGTTCTTGCATATTGCTATTTTATACCTTTGAAATGTCCTTTTATGTTGTCTTTATCGATCTCTGGTATTGGTTGCTTTGAACTCATCTTTTACTGAATATGATGTGTTTTACCATTCTTTCACACCTTTTATCATACTGTAAGTCAGTATTCTTATGTCCTTTGTTCTTTCACACCTTTTATCATACTGTAAGTCAGTATTCTTATGTCCTGGCTGGTCCCCAAAGGTTGGTCTGTCTAGTTGTGTGGAGAATAAAACCAGAGTACGAGAGTCAATCCTAGTTCTGTTTTATTCCCTAAGCTAAGAGTCCCGAACCGAGTTCACTACATTATCTTATTCTACCAGTTTACAACTGATACTCACTTGTATCAAACCTTTATAGCAAAATACATTAGTAGAATAATAGCAATACGATTTTCCAGACACTATTATTGATCTAAGTGTTAAGTGTTGTAATTAACCTACAATTACTTTTAATTATGACCCACTCATACAGTTAAGAAACATAGTGAAAGACCTGGATTTATATTCGGATGTATGGCATTTTGTCTATGGCTATTTGTATGACACCCTTAAATACAAATTAAAGATGTTTTGAATTGAATTGAATTGTCATTCTTAATTCTGTACCCGAATTACCTGAACAACCCTTGTATCAACACTACTTTATATGCCTCAGTAAAACTGCCTAGTCTGCTCTCATAGCCTTCAGTAAACAGAAGAGTAATTGTAGACGTTTTCTTGTTATTATTTCTCCTCTTCACAGAACCAAGGGTAATTACA
This sequence comes from Sthenelais limicola, assembly GCA_942159475.1. Classification (NCBI taxonomy): domain Eukaryota; kingdom Metazoa; phylum Annelida; class Polychaeta; order Phyllodocida; family Sigalionidae; genus Sthenelais; species Sthenelais limicola. Next base: position 3,689,513 of record OW804095.1, on the reverse strand, counting down.
AAATTATGTTTAGATGATTTGGAAAAGAACTGTACAACAGGTAGAAAACCTTTTGACTGACGTTAGCTGAGAGTGCAGCAATAAACACTTTGCCTATTACTGTACATATAATAAGCCTGTTCCCGCTAGGTGCACCATGAGTGACTCGGAAGTAGTTTCCAGCTCTAATTATGAGCAAATCCTTACACAACTGACAGAAGAGTTCCACTTCCTTCTCCTCCTCCCTACTGTAGTGCCCTCAGGGCGCAGTGATCAACCCAGAGAGGGTTGTGATTAGGTAGAGAAGAAGTAGTTCTGCGTAGGACACTAATTAGGTATCACCAGTAATTAGTTACTTAACTAGGTCATTAGGCTTGTGCAGATAGGGGATTATACAGAAGGGAGGTTCAGGGCTTCTAGAGATGTGAATGGAAATGAGAAGACAACAGTGTTGATGGGGCACTGCTAAGACTTTCTCTGTAATTGGCTTTTCCGGCAAATAACTTGGTGTTGTAAATATTTGTATTCACTCAAATGTCACCAATATCTCACTCTTTGTTGGCTCAGGTTTCACACAAATGAATTTTAACTTGAACATATTTTTTTAATTGTTAGTGTGAATAATAATTAATTCTTGTTTTAATATTTCAAGTCATGAGACTGCAATTTTATCTGCATAGCACAATGACGTTTATGTGTCTCTGTATTTACACATAAATGTATTTACATTTTGAAGATGCAATTATCCCAAATATACTAGATTAAATGATGCCCATATTTCTAAAAAATACCTAGATATAGAACAAGAACAAGATAGTCAAAACAGCTAAAAGCTAACAAACTTACCCCCGGAAAGAACAACATTGGATCTTTTGAAACTTTCAAATCAAATCAAATCAAATGGAAAAAATTGGTTAAACTCACTACTCTTTCCAGTTTGGGCTTGACTCATTGTTTCAACACTCATTGTTTCCAAACTCTTTGTTTCAATGTCATTGTCTTAATGTAGTTCACTTCACTTCAACTCATTGTCAATGTTATTGTCAATGCTTCATGAATTCATGGCATACTTAGTTATTATTATATTCCTGACATATTTAGTACTCACAATCATAATCTACACCAACACTCAACAGTAATCACTATCACTGCTAAATTGGGCTGCAATTTGGTCAATACTAGGTACAGTCGAGTATATTCGGCATTGCATTGATTCTAGCAATTTGTTTGGTTAGTTTGAACTGTATTTTGGACTTTATCATAGTCTGAAATTTGGGTTATTTGAGAAGATGGGCGAAGGTGAATTGTACATTTCGTTTTTGCGAAACTTGTTTATTCAATATTCCTGCCGTCTTGGCTTCATACATACTAGGACTGAATTATACATTTGTTGAACATCTGATCTGTATGTAATTCCTCTATCACTTTCACCCATTCATACTTTCTATCTCCTATCTCTCTCACACACCTAACCTACATCTTTTCTTTTTTCCACTGTTTTCCCTCTCCTATCACTCCTTCCACTCCAGTACCTACTTTATCGCTTTAATATCCTCTCTTCTCCTTTCTTTCCTCTTTCTCCATCCTCGTACCCATTCTCAAAATTCATTCCATGTGTCACCTATCTCAACTATCTCTCTCACCTCCTCTTTCTTCTCTTTCCTCCTCCTTTTCACTCACCCATCTATCCACCTACAGTTCTCCCCTTCTCCCCTTCTCCTCTCTTTCACAACTTTCCCCTTCCCCTCTCTATTCTCTCTCTCCTCTCTCTCTCTCTCTCCCTTTTTCTCTCTATACTCTCCCCCTCTCCATCCCTCCTCTCTTTATTTTCTCCCCCCATTTCACTCCATCTTATTCTCCCCTCTCTCTACTCCTTTCTCCACCATCTCCCCCCACCCCACTCGCTCCCCCTCCTCTCCCTCCTCCACCATTTCATCTGCCTCTCCTCACTCACCCTGTCTTCATGAAAAATGAGGGAGATGTGTTTCTTCTAAACGCTGTCATCACGCCTGTCTGGTGTGTTCAACCACTCGCTTTATCATCTACCTCGGTGCGTTCGTTTATCACTACTTGCTAGGAAATGGAGTTGGCCGCTTGGAATGATACATGGTTATATATGACTGATGGATGCCCGGGTTATGTTTGCCAGGGCTAACTGTATATTAGTCACTGCCTTGTACAGTCCAGGGGCTATAACAAAAATTACTATAGTATGTATGGTCAATTCTAATTTTTTGGCGTCCATAAGGTTTCTGCACGGTATCATCAGGAATATTAACTTTAGACATGATTTTTGAGATTCACTGAATCCGCCCTGAAAAATTCTACAATCCGAACCCTACTTTTAAGGGTCTAAAATGATTATTAACAATTCCAGCTTTATAAGACCTCCTAAAATAGGCCATATTTACAATAAGGTACAAAAAAATGTTCATTTTGTCATGTAGAAAGAACATAAAAAATGTATATATGTAGAGCAAATTTGGAATAATTCCCTAGACAAAATACTTTTACGTATTATATAATGTTTTTAGGGACTCTATTTGAATGTTGTATCTTTCTTTTTGATAGGTATGTAATAGTCAACCCTATGCATACCGTGCGTATGCCTAAACATTGTGTCCCCAATTTCATTTAAATTACAAAGGTTGTTTAGGTGAAAATGTATTCATATGATAGACGAACTACACTAGTTTTAAATAAAACCAGGAAAAATTATCAATATGCCACCGCTTTCTACTTATTAATGGAAAAGTATAGAGACATACCCTATAGTCAACTTTTCTGCATACCATGCGTATGCTATGTATACATCAATATATCAGCAAATTAACATATTTAACTTTCAATATGTATACATAAGTTGGACCCTTATTCAAGTTAATAAACAAGGTATCTCCCATTTTTGTACCCAAAGTACATTTAAAATAATTAGCAAGATTGTCAGAAACGTGCCATGAGTATGCCTATACCGTGCGTATGCCATTATAACAGAACTGGGAAATATCAGACCAATGGACGTCATATATTCATAAAAAATGAAATTATATGCTAAGACATCATTGCTGCATTAAGTTAAAATGGTCGAAGCATCTATAAGGTATTTCTTCTATTTAATACTACACATTTTAAATATGCACAGTACTTGGTTCAGTAGACATTATTATTACGATGTCCAAGGGCAATAAAATGCAATGTGTTGTACTGAATTGAGTTTATAATATTCAAAGTCATTTATCTACAAATCCCATGCTCAAAAAGTTATTATTCTTTGGTGGTAAGCCCTCCCAATAGCATGTATACATGTACCAACTAAGGGCTATGGGTTCAATATATTTATGCATATCTAAAGTTATCTTCAGGAGTATATTTAGCTAAATATAAAACCGATTCAAATGAAATGAGTCAATCTAGACTATTTCTTGAATGTACCAAGTTCAAGTATGACTCTTATAAGTTTTACACATGTTTTCAACCAAAATACCTATTCTATGCATATGTCTTATTATGCATACCGTGCGTATGCCTACAATAAAGAGAAATACCCTCTGGAAATAAATATCTAGTTCTTGTATTTAACTGAAAATTGTATCAGATATAGGGGTCATACTACAATCGTTATCCATAGAATAATACACTATTATAAAAGAAATCAACTGCTGTTAAATTAAATTAAAAAGTTTAGCACTAGTGTTTCTCATGGGTTATACCGTGCGTATGCTTTAGGCTAGGAGCTTATAAAGTACTGAAAAACGCTATAAATTTCTCCTCAAATTTGGCCACATATAACTGACACACTCAACTATGAAATAAAGCAGGGCAACAATTATTCGTCATTGATATGGTCAAGGTAATTGCAACTATGTAATACATACTTTATGTACAATGATTTCTACAGGGAAATTACCCTTACTTCAAATCCCTATTGATTATCTAAAATCAGTATAATCAAATATCTGTGACTCTGAGACAATGGTAAATATATGTTTATCATATAATGAAAAAGAAATCAAGATAAGAATAGACTGATTTAGTAAAATTAGCAGAAATTTGAATAACTCCCATGGCATACGCATGGTATACTTACTTTGGGCTTCATTTGTCCCATCTCCTATAGCTCAGTTAATATCCAGAGATAACCTTACCAATTTATGCACAAAAACCCTTCGAAATATCTAGTTTCATGGAATAACAAACACTACTAAATCAGACCTATTTGAAAAATGACCATTTTTCACCCCACTGGACGCCAAAAAAATAGAATTGACCGTATACACACAGATTAATCTACTATGTCTCTATATGACACATGTCAAAATGAATCTTTGGTTCATCCTAACCTTCTTATCAATCATCATTTCACCCCCATTCTTCCATCTTCCCATTATTCCACACTGTGATAAACTGTCTATTCCACATGATATAAACTCAATTCTAAAAATCTATATTTATATAATAGTTGAAATGTAATAGCGAAAATTCAGGGTTGGCAGAATACCGGGCCTGGCCCGAGCCCTTCAATATATAGCTATGGCCCATGCCAGTATTATATTTGATCCTGAATAAGGATAATTTAAAGAAACAAACAAAAATCAACCACAGGCTTAGACTAAACAGATTAATAACCTCGCCTGCTGGTGCACTAATTGTGCGTAATCCCTTCTTTGCCTGGGAAATACCCACTAAACAGTGCAGCATACAAAAAGTAGATTTGGAATGTTTGCATAAAAGGGTGATTTGCATTAATTCACCTGGAGGAACCAACAAATTACCTTTTTATTATGATTATTGAACAATAGTCAATCTGTCTATAAGTCACAATATGAGTAGACATGCTAAGTTTTTTCTTAACTTAATCACTGATAATGCAAGTTCAAAACTGCATGTGAATGGGTTAATGTCCTAAGTGGATGAATGCTCTAGGCCGGTGAATGCCCCAGGTGGGTGGATGATCTAGGCAGGTGAATGCCCCAGGTGGGTGAATGTCCCAGGCAGGTGAATGCCCTAGGCAGGCGAATCTCAAATGGAATATGCATATGATACACACTTCTTCTAATACTGTATACATATTTTTATATTGTTAGATGATAAATGTAAATGATGCTGTCGAAAGAGCTGTCTGTGACAGAGATAGAGACAGAGACAGAGACAGAGGCAGAGGCAGAGGCAGAGGCAGAGGACAGAGGACAGAGGACAGAGGACAGAGGTAGAGACAGAGGTAGTGACAGACAGAGGTAGTGACAGAGAGAGACAGAGACAGAGACAGAGACAGAGACAGAGACAGAGACAGCGCTAGAGACAGAGACAGAGACAGAGACAGGGACAGAGACAACGCTAGAGACAGAGACAGGGACAGGGACAGAGACAGAAACAGGGACAGACACAGGGACAGGGACAGGGACAGGGACAGGGACAGGGACAGGGACAGGGACAGGGACAGACGTAGAAACAGACATCACTCTTAACATGTATACAAAAAATACAGCAACAAACAGGTATATATATTTCTACTATATAACCTTGTACTACTTTCATGTACAACTGGAGCAGTATAAAAAGAGTGAAGAAATAGTGCCGGGGGTCATATGGCTATTAATAGCATTTGAATGAGGCCCCTGTTCACCTGTAGGAAAAACCGTTCTGCCTGACCTGGTTTACAAAATAACACATGCTGCTTTCGCCTCATGTTCTATAAGGGTTTGGGGGTCATTTGTAAAGGTTGGCGAACTCAAGTGTTTTTATATAGCTATATCAATCGATGTATCACATTTCAGGACAATCTATGTAATATATCCTTTTGTTTTAAAGGTTCTCATATGGACTACATTTAGTAACTTTACTGTCAAATAGAAAATATTTTCTAATTAATGTTTAGTTCTTTTCCAACCCATATATAAGTCATTTGAATCACATTGTGAAAGATTTCTTTCTGCTTGTTTTCGCTACAGAGCTTTAAAAAAAATAATCGACATTTATAACGCAGAGACCTGCCTTGGTCCTTTCCTGTGATGGCTACCCTTGCTATCGCTCACTGATGCCCCCCAGTGATTCACAGGGCAATGGGGAACGTGGGATATGTGATTTGTTTCAGGAAAATGAGTCATAATTCACAAAATTTATATTTTTCAAAGTGGATTTTTTTACAAGATCACAGTATTGGAATGTACTAATTTATGGAGGGTTTATCACATATATAGCTATATCAATCGATGTATCACATTTCAGGACAATCTATGTAATATATCCTTTTGTTTTAAAGGTTCTCATATGGACTACATTTAGTAACTTTACTGTTTATTTACCCCCAGACATATTGGAAACTTTGTTTTTCATGAACGAAAATATCAAACTTAAAATCTAGAAATACTTATTAAATTATTAGACATTATCATTGGAATCGGCTTGATAAATCTCATCTTTTCCAATATCAATTTGGTATCTCAAAATCTATTTTTTGCGACCTATGACTCATTTTCCTGAAACATATCACATATGGAGTTCCTCTACATTGGCCCCGGGTGGTAGTCTTTGTACCATTTGTGGTATGGGAGTCTTGGAATAAATACGTTTGGTGTATCAGTGGCAGTATAATGACTTTATAAACTAGTAACAAAGTGTCAGTAATTTATCCTTTGATTTCGTTAATTGACAAATCTTATAGTTCATGCTGTTTGTAAGTTTGTGTACGACCCCTTTGAAAGGATCTGTTTATATCAACTCCTAGACATATGTATTCGTTGACCTCATTGGAATGTATCCCATCTAGGGCACTCTATTTGTGTTTATACATTGGCCTATTTACTAAGTAAAGAGGTACACCTGTCATTGTGTGACCTTGTTTACCCAATATTCAAGGCCACTGCATAAATTCACTGCTATTGAGTCCTCACCACTCTATCACACATGTGTGTGCACTCCACCAGTATGCATCTCCTCTACCAGCTGAGCTATGTGACCACCGCCCTATACATGGTGGCCATGTGGGGGTCAGTGGAGGCCAGGATAGTGGACTTGACTCATGTGTATAACAAGGACTCCCGTCACTGGCCAGGCAGCATTAGCTTCACTATAAACGTTGCTTACAATTACTCCTTGACCAGCAAACTATGGTGAGTTACTATATTATTACACACAAGATCAGTTTTCAGGTACAGTTTTTCTGGTATGGTTTTTCTGGTATGGTTTTTCTGGTATGGTTTTTCTGGTATGGTTTTTTGGGTACGGTTTTTGGGTATGGTTTTTCAGGTGTGGTTTTTCAGGTACAGATTTTCGGGGTACAGTTTTTCGGGAATACCATTTTGGCATGCAGTTTGGAGGTTCATTTTTGGGGTACAATCTGCAGGGTACAGTTTTGGGGTGCAGTTAGGGGGTACAGTTTTGGGGTGCAGTTTTGGGGTTCAGATTGAGGGGTACAGCTGGGAGGAGGACAGTTTTGGGATGCAGTTTTGGGATGCAGTTTTGGGATGCAGTTTTAGGATGCAGTTTTGGGATGCAGTTTTGGGATGCAGTTTAGGAGTGCAGTTTGAGTTTCAATTTTGGGGTTCAAGTTTGGGATGTAGTTTTGGGGTGCAGTATTATAGGGCTACTCAAGTTTGCCACTGCCGTTTGTCCTCTAGTGAGTGCCAAAACTGTAAAACCTCCAAAGCTTGAGACAGAATTTTTAAGAGGAGCAGGTCCTTATAGCATTATCTCAATGTAAAATATGTGGGAGACAATGCCACTGACAGGAGAGTGGTTGTCTCCAACAATCTCATATATAACCGCATTAAATTGCCAGGTATGGAACCCGTCTGATTATTAGTTAATTCATTCAAAGGGGGTGAAAAAAGGTGGCGAAAAATAGGGTGAACTCTTTTTCATCCACTTATTATTCTTTAGCCCCAATATCACCAATATTGGAATTTTCCAATTTTCCTATTTCCAAATTTTGAGTTCGAAAAGAATACAACATAGGCCTACAAGGCAGAGAGCCCTTCGCCTTGCATATGGTATGGAGAAGTCGTAGAATTATACCCTGCCCACGCACAGGCGATTTGCCTCCCGATTGCCTCCCAATTTGGGTCTTCCGATGAATCCTAGGATTCCATTTCCAATCCTGGTTGATGTTATTTTCAAAACATAAACCAGAATTTGAAATGAGATCATAGGATTCATCAGGAGACCCAAATCAGGAGGCAATCGGGAGGCAAATCAACCGGAACTGGAACTCTCATGACCAAGGTCAAGGCCCATCAGAACTTTCGCGCGAGATGGCAACACATTCGTGTAAAATGGATTTTACACAGGCCACAACTCGTCTAGTTACAGAGCTTTAGGCCTACTGGCATTTTAGATTACTGAGAGAGGGCATTATCTACCTGGAGGAGTCCTTGGTTCATTTTTCTGCATTTCGAAAATTTATATAAAGGTAAAATAGTACTTCCTACATCACTGAGAGCTCAATATTATGCACTGCAGCCTTGCATGTGTGATCACTACTGTATTGTATTGTGTTATGTGTACTCTGTGTTCTCTGTGTATCATGTATATTGTTGTAAAATTGACAGCGCAAATTGTCTAATTTTTAAGTAAAAGTAGTCTCATTCAGACACACATTCGTCATGCCCCTACCGGCCAGAAGGCTCACTACACTTTCTTACTGCCAAGACACTCGCGGATTTCTTATCACTCCAAAGTCCAAAGGTACAGGTGAGGTCCAGGTCTGACCGTTATCTCAAAGTTGATCACATGGAAAGGGAGGGGAGGGGGGGGGGGGTATTGCTTAAGAACGGGAGGGAGAGGGGGAGGGGAGATAACCCCTTGACCTGGTCACCATCCAAAGAGATTGGTTGATCCAAAGAGATTGCGTTGATTAATTTCTCGCTCAACAACTGACCCTGAAATATTACAAAGAATGTCTCACACTTCTTCATTGTAATTGTGTTGCCTCTCAAACTCTGTTGCCTCTCAAGAACCCAACAACATTCAACATTTAAATTATCATGAAATTAATAATGGGTCAGTTTTTTCAAGTGTGCTGTTTTGCCTAAATATCATATTTGCTACCATATCATGGTCGATATGCGTTGGATCTTAAGGATGTTAGTCTCATGTCGTTCCTATGAACAAGGGCTTTCATTCCATGTATAATTTTCCTAGTCTGGTTCCAATAATATTTGGTCTTAAAATTCTGAAAACTGATCTTTTGCATCCTTTTTCTATAGAAAAGTCAATGAAACAAAATATAAATGATTTGCACAATGCCTATAACATTCTTCTACATGTTTCTTTTAATTTCCCCAATACATCTAGGACTAAATCAGTTATAATTTATTTTTTGAGCATATGAACATGGTATGAATTTCCACAGTGACCTTCAACAATTTCCCACAATCACAGTAACGCATGAAATCTCTTTTTTTTACATGAATGCTTAGAATTATATTTTTTTCAATATGTCTACAAAACATTATATTGGAGAATATATACATATATTCTTTACTGCATACAAATTTCCACCTGATATTTTCAATACCTTTGGGTGAGCAAGATGTTATTGTATACAAGTCTTATTTTCCAACTAGAAGGGAGTTCATGCGTGACTGATGAACAATAAGCTATAAAGGATAAATAGATAAATCAAAATATACATATTCCCATGTCCTAGTCCCGTTTCAACCTCTCTAACGGCATCACTACAAAATTAAGTGATAATCTGAATTCAGGACATGACAGGGCAATAGTCCTTAAAACATGCCTCAATCACGCACGAAAGCCCCATATCAATTAGCAGTAACACTTCTACAGATATGGTAGGAAGGATAGTCCTATATATTTATTTGGCTGTCTTTCTGGTTCGAAATTGTTTGAAAAAACTTACCCTAATTTATAAAATCTTCAAAATAAAACAGGATAATTTCGGCAGATAATCAGGTTCTACTATACACAGCCCTATTAGGGTCATATTTTCAGAAAATGTACAATTCACTTTCACAAATTCTCTGAAATAACCCAAATTTCAGACGAAAATAAAGTTCAAAATACAGTTCAACCTAACCAAACAGATTGCTAGAATCAATGCAATGCCGAATATACTCGGATTTACTTAGTATTGACCAAATTGCGGTCTAATTTAGCAGAATTTATTAAATGTGTACAGCTGCCAATTGTACATTTTCTGAAAATCTGACCCATTAAATTAACATCTTTTATCTCTGGCTCAGGTATGGTGAGCTGGGGGAGCTTGTTTTGAATTTCTGCAATACTAACGCAATGTACTTGCTCTACAACCTTAATACAGTTTTAATTTAAAAAATACCTCAAAAAGACTGAGCTGCTTGTAGCCCCTCCCCTATTGTTAGGCTGTTAGATGGTTGTGAGAGTATTGTTGGCATTATCAATGACATGAGGAATGGAAGTCTCCATATCTAAGGTAGTGTGCCAATGCAATTATGAGCAAATAAGTATGAAACAGTACGTTTATAGGTCAGGGGTGGAGCTTAGCAAACAAACAACAGGATTTGTGTTTGGAGGACCCGGCCAAATCCATTCTGATGACTTCACTTACTGTAACTACTATATGGGTCAGATTTTCAGAAAATGTACAATTTAACTTCACCAATCTTCTCAAATAGCCCAAATTCCAGACGAAAATAAAGTTCAAAATACAGTTTAACCTAATCAAACAGATTGCTAGAATCAATGCAATGCCGAATATACTCGAATCAACCTAGTATTGACCAAATTGCAGCCTAATTTAGCAGAATTTACTAAAATGTTTAGTGCTGCCAATTGTACATTTTCTGAAAATCTGACTCGTATAGCACTAATCTATCCAGCATACCAATGATCTCAGTGCATTATATCACATAGTACCCCAGTGTATTATCATCTATTATTATATGCACATTCCATATGAGAGGTGCAATAAGTGGGGAGCTATACAAATATTCATATAGTATGCATACTAAATGAATTCAACTTCATCAAAAGTAGCGCTCCAAATTCAGCCATTTCCAAATTCAGTGGTATTTGGAAGACATGTACACATTAGAGAGAGTACTCCTTTTTCAATGTTTAATTTCATTTCAAATTCTAGTCTCTACCATGTATTACAGTTTTTTTAAATAAAAATGATTATTATATATTTTTATCTATTATTATTTTTACATTATTGTCTGATATTATTTTTAAATTTACATTTTACAGGGCAGAAGGGTTTGACTTCTCCATGCATGAGCACACAGGTACCCACATAGACGCGCCCAATCACATGATTCCAGGCCAGAAGAAGCTACATGAGATCCCACTGCAGGACCTGGTGGGGCCGCTCGTAGTGTTTGACGTTAGGGAGAAAGCCAAAGTGGACAAGGATTATGCACTCACTGTGCAGGACATCATAGGTAAGTTCTTTTACTATCTTACGGGCCTGGTCCACAAAAAAGTGCAACCTTGGTCCACCACGGTTTGCCTCACTGGACATGCCCCTCCATGGGAAAAGTCCACCACTGCGATAATAACCTCTGATTTTATCCAATTGTGATATCTGGTGGTACCGGTATACAAAACACAGTGATAAATGTCAATAAGGCTTGTATATTCGCCGTGTACGATGATGATGCAGACGTGAGTTAAACCAGGGGCAACGTCACGTTTGATTACATGAGTTAATCAAGGAGCACCTCATCACAAAACATGAAATTGGAATTATAAACATTCGAAGAACAAGAGGAACATCATTTGCATGCGCGCAAATGTATAAACTGTCGAATACCAAGAGATATCACTTTGGATTAACCATGCTCGATTCTGGCGCCATCTTGGTCCTCCTGGGTCCCTAGGATTACTGGGATTATCGCCCACGGGACCACATGTTGCCCAACATCGGGAAAATAACAATTAACGAACAGATCTGGATATAATATTATCAAACAATACCAAGTGAACAATCGTAGCATAAAAATAAAATATAATATTTAATCTAACAAAGTGAACGGACACATAGCTCCGAGGCATATGGACTACCCTTCGTCGACACCCAAACCCAGATGCACACCACCTAAGGCCGACAACAAACCACTCGCGCTGTCCCCTATACGGCCACACCGGGACCCGATAGAAGTAGAAGAAGTGCCGGACAGTTCCACGCAATACTTCACAGCAAGTAACGAAACTCTGACAGAACTCTCTACGCCTATGAATAAACAGCCAAAAATGGCTCACAATAATAGGTTTAATAATTTCCCGAACCAACAGCATCACCATCAACAAATGTACATGGGAAATAGTCATGGATTTCAACCACTAGCAACACAAATGAATCAGCAAACCCAAGTATTTTGTCCGCGACCGCAAACTCCTCCAGATCAAAATGGTCAAAATGTACCGAGCATGACTTCTCGGCAGCAACCAAACCATAATGCACAGAGAATGACTTGGCAGCACCATCCTCCACCACAACCGGGCCAAACAGATTCCAATGTACAGACTATGGCTAGCCACCAACAAAGTCAAAATATACCTAGTACGACTTCACAGTATCACTCCCCACCGCAACAAGGAGAAGCAGATCCAGGTACGATGTTGAAGCCCTTCAGTCGAAATGACAGTGATGATGAATCATTAATTATGGCTTTCAAGTCTCAAATGGAAACTCAGAATAGTCTCATCGTAAAAATAGCATCTAACATGGAAAACTATACAAAGTCATTAGATGACAAATTCTCTCACCTGAACAACTCCCTACAGCAATTTGTTCCGGACCATAATAAAGACATAACCACAAAGATGGACACCTTCCATGCAAGATTTGATAACTTAGAAAAGAAGAATGATAAATTTCTGGATACTTTAAAACCAGAGATCAACAGTAATATGACAAAATTCCTTCAGGAAACAAAGAACTCGATCGAAAATAAACAACAAGGGATAGAACAATCACTAGACTCCCTAAAACTCCAACAGATCGAATTACAGAGAAAAATAAATTCCATGCAAAACCCAAACCAAATGGATCCTAGACAAGCTGCTCAACCAGGTTTTGGACTACCAGGTTTTGGACAAGCAGCCAAACAAATACATCCACAAAGAGAGGAAAATGAAGAAAATCCCTGGAAATTTCAAGGTCGCCGACAAACCCAAAACAAGGCCAGAAATATGCAGAGAAAAACAAACTTTGTCCCACGAAAAGAAAAGAAAAAAGAGGACTATAATACGAGTATAGCAATCCTGGAAGAACTCCCAGAAAGAGCCAACGAGAACACCCACAACGAAGTCACCACGATAATGGAAATTATCACGAATGATTTCAAAAAAGAGGACCTAAAACAAGCATATAGGATCGGTCAGTTCGTTGAGAACGAAACAAGGCCTATTTTCATTGAATTTCAGGACTCGGACCTGAGAGAACTATTGGTAGGAAATATCTTTACTGTGAGTGAAAGTAATGACATCTACGATGGCATGTGGATAAATAAAACAGGACTCAAAATTTTCCCACATGAAAAGAAGGTTATGCAAAACTGTATGGCCCTCCTCAAAAAACAGGATCAGGAGGTAACCATGTCCTATAACCATCTGAAACTAGAGGATGGAACCTATCGATCAACTGATCTCCATCTTCTCCCTGATCACTCTAACCCAGAAGCAGCATCAAATCTGGTATTGGAAGACGGTAAGGCCATAGGATATTATGGATCCCATAGTTACATGTCTAACTTTTACCAAATACCTGTGAAACATAAGGATATCACCTACAACTCTGTAGAACACGCCTACCAAAGCATCAAAGCTTCTGAGGCGGGAAACCCAGATGCGGCGACAGAAATCAGCGAGGCAACCTCTGCCTTCGAAGCTAAGTCTCTAGCCAGAGATATAAAACCTACACCAGAGTTCACAAAGAATGAGGAAAAACTTCTAAATGAACTAATTAACGCAAAATTTCAACAAAACCAAGAACTGTCATATAAATTGAAACACGAGAAATATAGTAAATTCTACGAGGTAAACGGCGATATGAAGTGGGGAGTAGGCTTCCGCTTCCCCGATCTGCTGACTGAGACGGCAAGAATATCAACAAAACGTTTTACCGGCAAAAACATACAAGGCGAAATGATAAGGAAGCTGAAAGAATCACTATGAACACTTACACAGTAAACCTTTTATACCTATATCTAATTTTAACGATAAAAACTTTCTTTCATCAATTTCTGAAGACAAAAAACAAACTCTCCATATTATCGCTCAGTGTCGAGCGTAAACACAGCTCACAGCGTCGAATGACCGAGCCGCAAGAGACTAAAAATGGTTCTCACTTATATTGTCTTTACATTTAGCATATCGAACCAAGCATATTGTATGTAATTATCCTTAACTCTCCTGTATATCACAGACAGAGAAGGACATAAAATTACCCTGTGTTCATACTCATATAAGTAAGTCAGTCTGATCACTTACGACGATTGAATAATAAGCCTGATGTAGGCCTACTTACCTATGCCTAATCATGACAAACTCTATATTATTATAGCTATGATCTACGATCAAAACTAATAGAATATAATCTTCTCTATTTCATTGTGACGTTGCCCCCTCACCTTTGTGTATTATTGTATTATTGTTAGGAAACTTCCTATTTTTCTATGTCAGAGTCAGTGCTAGACTCTTTTGAAAACTTCAAAACAAGAAAAGGCTTCCATGTTGTAGGATGGAATATTAGAAGCCTAAATAGTAATATCAATGATTTTAAACAGTGTATGCAATTGAATAACTTGAATATAAATATTGTCTGTCTCACAGAAACATGGTTGACATCAGCATCTTATGATACATCTTTGATGGTGGACGGTTACAGTCTCTCTCGACAGGACAGGGCATGACCACCAGTTCGATTCAAACCTGTTCTCAAACTTATGCTTAAACACAGAGAATATCGAATTACAAATAATAAAGGTGCAGAAAGGTTGTGCTAAACCATATATCATATGTAATGTGTACAGACCACCGGGGGCTCCGATATTAAAAGGCCTTCAAGAACTAGATCAAGCCCTTGCCAAACTAGACACAAAGACTGATCTAATAATATTGGGGGACATGAACATAAACCTCCTAGACGAAAAATTATCCATACCTATACAACAAGAAATGAACTCTATATTTGAAAAGCATAATTTAACACAACACATAAAAAACCCAACTAGGAAAACTCTATCATCATCATCCTTGATAGATCATATATATTCCAACTCAACAATTGTAAGTTCAGCAGGGATTATTGAAAACTACACCTCCGACCACTTACCAACCTACATAACAATGAAAAAGAGTAGGAATATTTATGAAACAAGTTCGTTCATGGCACGGAACACCTCATGCCTCGATCAAAAAATTTTAAATGAAATCCTGACTAACCAAGATTGGTCAGAATACTATGAAAGTAGGGACCCTGATAAATGCTGGGCAATAATACAAGAACGAATCACTCTATATCTAGATCGTATGTGTCCCATACAAAAATTTCACAGAGTAAGGAAAAAACCAAAATGGTTAACCCCAGATATAACTTTACTAATGAACGAGAGAGACAATAAATTTAAAATAGCCTATAAGACTAAAAACAAAACTCTTCTCACGGAAGCAAAACAGCTTCGAAATAAAATCAGATCCATGTGTCGTAATAGCAAAGCTAAACTTTTGAAAGAAGAATTAACGCAAAATAAAAGCAACCCAAAATTAATCTGGAAAAAAGTAAATAAGATCATCAGCCCTGAAAAATCAAAAAATGCGCAGGAGGTTACTCTGCTAGATGAAAATGGAGTTAAATCAGATAAAAACCAAGCTGCAAATATATTCAATGAATTTTTTCTAAACATAGGTCCAAAATTGGCTGAAATGATTCCAGATCCTGTCAGAAATACCACCCCCGAATCAAATAATCAAGGTACAAATAATGACACTCAATGCAAATTTTCATTTAATGTAGTCTCCCCGCAAGAGACCTTGAAGATCACAAAAAAGATAGATCATAATAAGAGCTCAGGAGTTAAAAACATTCCTGGAAAGATATTAAAAAGCTGTCTTATGGCTCTTAACTTACAAGTAACCTATTTAATTAATCTCTCAATATCCACTTCGACTGTTCCTCTAGCATTCAAAGCTGCAACAGTCACTCCCTTACACAAAAACGGTCCAAAAAATGTCCCTAGTAATTATCGACCAATATCTGGCATAAATATGCCTGCAAAGATATTAGAAAAAGTCATACAAAAACAGCTATCCTCATATATGGAACACAACGATTTGTATTATAACAAACAATATGGTTTTAGACAGGGTTACTCAGTAAACCAAGCACACATAGACCTTCTGCAACCTTTTTATGAGAATTTAAATTCGGGAAATATCACCACGGCTGTATTTCTCGATTTTAAAAAAGCTTTTGATACCGTCCACCATTCAAAATTATTAGAAAAATTGAAAAAATTAGGAATAAATGATCAAGAAAACCTCTGGTTTAAAAACTACTTGTCAGACAGATTCCAAACAGTGAGAGTAAACGGGCACACATCTACCCAGGATAAGATCACTTTCGGTGTTCCCCAAGGAACAATTTTAGGACCGATTTTGTTCTCAATTTATATTAACGATTTACACCAGGTAGTCAAAAACTCAGTTGTCCAACATTATGCTGATGACACAGTAATATCATATAGTGACAAATCAGAAACAAATATATTTAACACCCTTCAAACGGACTTGAACGAAATAGACACCTGGTGTAAAATAAATAAGATCTCCATGAATGTTTCAAAAACAAAATTCTTAATATTTCACCCTAATAAAAAGACAAAAAGTGTAAATAAAGCACACCAATGTCTTACCCTGGGTAGTGAACCCATAGCTCACACTGAGGAATACTGTTATCTAGGTCTACAAATCGATGAAAAACTCAATTTCAAATCTCATACAAATAAAATTATCAATAAGGTTAGATGGAAGGTGAGACTTCTATCAAATGCAAGGTATATGTTACCCAAGAAGGTAAAAAAGGATATTGTTAAAATGATTATAATACCAAACATTGATTATGGAGATATTTTTTACGACAGTTCAAACAAAAGCCTGATAAAAAGGCTCCAATCCTTGTTGAACACCTCCATAAGAGCAACCCTTGATCTTAATAAAAGAGCAAGTGTTGCTGGTGAACTGGAGAAACTTAACATACATCCAAACGAATTTAGAAGAAAAGTTCATTTGGTAGAAAGTGCATACTACTTGGCAAGAACAATAAGCAACATTGACCAACGAAAACTCCCCACCAGAAACCACGCAAAAAATCGAAAAATGTTAAAATTAGAGCATCCAAAGTCATCTCTATTTCAAAATAGTTTCCTTTATAAGGCTAAAAGTGCCTGGAACAATCTCTCCACCAGACTACAAAATTCAGAAACTCAAAGACAATTCCGACAAGAGATAGAATCTTTTTATTTACAAAATTAAATTCAAATCTAAAAACGTTGGACAATGTTACTTCATAAAAGTAAATTAACTGATAAGCCAGGTAACTGACTCTCGAATATATGTATTTCTTGCCTATGAATCTCCAAAGTTTGATTTGATTTGATTTGATTTAAAATTGAAAATCAAAAATCAAACTGTATTGTACTGTACTGTACAATCATTGTTTTATATCGTATTATCTCATGTTTGTTACACCCACTTATATAATCATAACTATCTTCATCTTCATCTGTCATGATCTGTAAAGCTTTCTGGAAGTAAATCTGAAGCTCTCCTCAACCCTATTGTGTAAATTAAGGTTTCCAAACCAACTAATATAGTACATATAATCTACCTATCACTGAATCGCATACTTATTAATCTCTTATGATCTATGTAAGCATTGTGAAAGTACATCAAGTGCAGTCTTACTCACGAGTTATCTTTATATTACTCAAAACAACTGTTTTACCAACCAATAAAGTATATTATTGGAACATGTCTATATATATTTAAACACTTGTTAGTCGTAGATCCATCTGATAATTCTCTCATCTCGCTTCTTTATTGTTTTATTTTATCCCATATTTAATCCTAGCCTCAGTCGTATACAGTAAATAGGCCTTCTAAATTAAAGGTAACTGTCGGTAGAAATGGAATTTACTTTTCATATAGACATGTCGACCCTTTTGTCATCTCTTTGTATTTTAAATAGGCAAATAAAAGATTTTCTTATCTTATCTTATCTTATCTTATTCAAGTTGTATAAGTGCGGATTGCAACTATCTACGTACTGAAACAATAATGTAAAGTTCATATATCTTATATTTCATATTGTATCTTTCATATATGATGTATATTTCATGTATTCCTATCCTGATGTGGATTTGTCCATGTATGTCAATTAATCCTAGAGGTGGTGCAGGCGTAATACCAATATAAATATCTTATTCTAATTTTAATCTTTTGAAGACCATGAGAAGGAATATGGAATGATAAAGGCTGGCTCAATAACCTTCCTCAACACAGGCGGTGCCAAGGAATTTAGTTTTTAACAAACACATAAAGATTGTATTCAATTCATGAGATCAAAATTAATGATGCCCCTAGCACTATGGAGGTTTGGACTCAATCAAGACTGAGGCTCAAAGCCCCAAAAAGGGTGGATGTGCGTTTTGAGCCATTGTTGATAAGAGCAATATCAACTTTTGCTCTTTAGAAATGAACATGCTCCCAGCCTATTTGTTGATTAGCAATAATAGCGTTTTACTCTTCTGAGGTGTACACACTTGTAAGGGCTTATAGAGCAGAAATATAAGCGAATCTCTGAATTTCTTTCAAAATAAGTTCTTCATTATTCCCATTTATGAGGCTACGAATTCTGAACTCTATCTCAAATAAAATCGTAATTTTAATTTATATTTTTAATTTGACATATTGATTATGTTTGCAGTACTTCTGGGATGCCAAGGCATACACAGGATCTAACACACCGACCAATGCCTTCACCTTCCACTGGCCCGGATTTAGTGGAGAAGCCAGTGACTTCCTGATTGACAATAGGAAGATTAAGGTAAAGTGCGTAACAGCTAAGCAACTGTAGTTGAGAATTAGAGTTGCCTGGGAGAGCTATAGCTGCCCTGGGAGTGTTATATAACTGCCCTGGGAGAGCTATAGTTGCCCTGGGAGAGCTATAGTTGCCCTGGGAGAGCTCTAGCTGCCCTGGGAGAGCTATAGTTGCCCTGGGAGAGCTCTAGTTGCCCTAGGAGAGCTCTAGTTGCCCTAGGAGAGATACAGCTGCCCTGGGAGTGTTATATAACTGCCCTGGGAGAGCTATAGTTGCCTGTGTGAATGTGTATGGAATTTTCAACTGAGTATGCATGCTCATATTACAAAGCTCTGTCATCATGCCTAATTAGAGTTGAATAAACTTGAATAAACATAAGAAGATGGAGAAAAAGGTTTTCTTACATGATCTGTTTTGACTATAACATTTTTTTTTACAATGATATACTTGCAGGGCTTGGGTTCAGACCGACTGAACTTTGAAACAGGTAACACCATAGAGTTCCCGGTGCACTACTCAGTGCTAAGTAAAGGCCTGTGGGGCATGGAGAACCTCAACAGACTAGATGATGTGCCCATGAGGGGGGCGTATGTTATAGTGATGCCCATATTGCTGGAGGGTGGTTCAGGAGGTGCTACACGGGTGATGGCCTACACTGACATGAAGGACTTGGGTGCATCTGGTGCGGGCACCACCACAGCAACAGCAGTTGTTACCCTGACGCTGGCCTTCCTTTGTTTAACCTTAATTAGATATTGATGCTCCACAGAAAAATTAGTTCAAGTTTGAAAAAAGTCCTTTTTTTAAAATAACGTTTCCTTTAGCGATGTTCTCATTTTTTTCATTGTAAAGTTTCGAGTGTGAAGTTGGAAGATGTAGTAAAACATGACCAATCGTAAACATTTTTTTCCCATTTTTAATAAAATTATCCTGGTATATCTCACTATTAATTCATGGAAATACATTATTCTTTGGTTTTTATCTCACTTGTATAATCTGCTTTACTCATGAATTCGGACATTAGTTGTTTTCATTTTTATTCGAACAGTCCACTTCTAGGTAACAGTGTCATAGCCAGATTTGTACCATTTTATAACAAGACAGTAACAATAACAGTATCAAATATGACTTATACATATTTATGGTTATTAAGATAACACTTTAATCAATTCATGGAATATGTTACTTAATATGCATGCAATATTGGAGTTTCAACATTACAAATGATATAGGAAATGTAATTATTCTTATGGTAGATTATTATAGAAGCTTATATCTTATACACATTTATTATACCCGGATTTCTCTAAAAATAATGTATCTAGAGGGATTTACACATAGTGCGTATTTCACTAAAATTAGTTCAAATTTGAAAAACAATCCACCACACCAACAGCAGTTGTTACCCAGGTGCTGGCTTTTGTTTGTTTCGACTTAATTAGATATTGATGCACCACAGAAAAATCAGTTCAAATTCTTAAAAAGTCTTTCGATGAAATAACGTTTCTTTTAGCAATGTTCTCATTATGTTAAAAAGGTATATCACTGAGATGTGGATAAAATAAAATAAATACAATCCAGCGATGAACATGATTTCTTTGTAGGGTAACTGACTTACATGAACCGACGTGAACAATTATAGAAGAATTAGATAATAGTAGACATACGGTAATGTAAATATAAAAGAAACCTAATGGGTTTTATGATAATAACATGTCTTTCTGAATTTAACTTTGGGATGGTGGGTGTTCAAAATGTTCATAGATACAGCTTGAGTGAAAGCGAATGTCAGTGTGAGGATTATAGATGAAATGGGTGCGTGGTGAGGTGTGTATGCAGTAGATTTCGCCACCATTGTGTACCTAATAGGGCATTTGCATAACCGCCATTTCGAACAAGGCCAACTCAGGCGTATTTGCATCCTCTTCCATAGCTCAAAAACATGTTTTAAATTGCAAATGAACTCGCTTTTTGTGAGAAAAATCTCTATGTCCAAGATCGAGCGGGTTGTCCGCCAGTGTAATGATCTAATAGAAGAAGACTAACGAACGTCTGATCTTCATGAGAAGAACGAAGCAACTGTTTAATGGTAATCTCAGATACAGGCTCCTCCAGGAGGTTACATGCATAATCATGAGTGGGCGGAGCCCTTACGTAATATCCATGGCATAGCATGTATAAGTAGACTTGCACAGTCCTAGCTAGTTAAGTATAATTAGCGATTTTAAGTAATGTGATAATAGGTGATAATTAATAACAATATAAATATAATGAGGTTACACAATGTTACGTAATGTTACATAACAGAAGCTTGATTCACATGGAATTGTGGGACTAATGGTAGAGTGTAAAACCTATAGAAATGTTCAGTTATATTCAGCATGGGATGTTTATCAATTCTCTAATGTCAATATGCATATGATACACATGTGTCCATAACAGTTGTTGCATCCTAAAGTAGACATATGTCCCAATGACGAAATTGGTATAGTCTTTTCCTCTTTGGTACATGCTATTTCACATACTACAAATCCTTTTCAAACTCCTCACTTCCTATTTCCGAGCAGATTTGACTATTTACCTGAGATATCCACCACACAAAAGTATGTCCCAACACCTTTATTCCTATTTCTCCTATATTGAGTCCTATTTAACCTCTGGTACACTATTTGTATCTCTGTACCAAAGGAGGCATCCTATGGTGAGTCCTATTTCGCGCCTTTTGTCTCTGTACCAAAGGGGAAATCCCCTGTTATGTAACACATGACCACTGTGTGTGTCTCCCAGTTGCATGCATGAGTGATCACTGACCAGTGATCACCATAGCAACTAGACTATGTCTCCTTCCCTGCCATACTTTCTTCTCTTCCTTTCTATTTCTCCCCCTCCCCTTCTCTCTCCTTCTCCCTCTCACCCTTCTGCCTCACCCTCCCTCTGCCACTCACCCTACCTCGCCCTCTTCACTCTCCCTCCCTCTTCCTCTCAACCCTATATTGTTTCATTGGACATACATGTTAGGAAAGGAATACATCATGGTACATTTTTGTGAAAAGAATTGAGAATAGCCTAATACAGAGGATATTCCAAAAAGGAAAAGGATATTTCAAAAACGGATAAGGATATTCCAAAAACGGATAAGGATATTCCAAAAAGGAAAAGGATATTCCAAAAGGAAAGGGATATTTGAAAAAAGAATATAGGGAAGGAGGAGGGGGAAGGTAGAAGGGGGTGGGGAAGGCGAGGTCCTTAGGTCATTTTATGATTTTAAGTGCCATTAAACGTCGCCTACTTGATATGTGCTATTATGACCTGGCTTAGTGAAGAGAGGATTAAATCTAAGACAGGAGGAACTCCCCCCCCCCCAATTTGGGTCAGGGGAGGCGAGCCCAGCTGTTTTTTTATGAGGATGTGAACTGATTAACAGGGACTAATGGAATATGGCTTCTTCCACACCTCGACATCTGAGATAAATCCTCGCTCTATAAACTATACAGTAGAACTAGAGCAGTACAACTGAGTGAGAACATTTATTAGTTGTTTTTAAACGAGGCACCTTGTATTGTTGTATAAGAAAAGTAATCTATTCAGGAATAAACAGATTAATTCTGGCTGACCTACTGAACAACATAAGACATCTTGCCTTAGCTTCATCTTGTATAATATCTTGTACAAGGGCAGCTACTATTATTGAGACAAACTCTTTCAACTTTAATATTTTTTTTTCAAGAGAGGACAGGTAATTTAAAGTCCAAAACAAGGTGGTCAGGTATACAAATTTTGCATAAGGCTAAGTACTTATACACAGGGCAAATTATTAAAGATTGTTTAACAGCTTAATCTGTGTTAGCTTTTGTGATTATCCAAGGCATACATTTAAACTATATCTGGTAATGTTGAAGTTAGGCCCATGTTTTAGTCTATAGCTGGTTATGTGAAAGTTAGTCTAGAATTATGCTGTAGGACGATTATTAAATTAATACATACAAATTACACACATGACACCCAAATTAATTAAGTGCAATTTTAATGTATTTCAATGTAACACTATTACAACACTATTGCAGTAAAATAACAAGTTCAGTTTACTTGATTGATAATCTACTAGTATCCAGGGCGGGGGGCGGGGGGGGGGGGACTGCAGTCATACCTTGGTTTGAACCAATATTCAATGTGCAACATGCCAGTCATGCATTATGCATTATTATTACCCACGTGAGCAGTTAGAAATTTGCAGATATATTTAAAAGATCTAATAAATAGAAGGCCACACAGAAATATTATCCACATCAAGTGTACACATCTTTTTGTAATGATGTATTGTAAATGTTTGGCCTTATTTGTAATAAATTTAAAAAAATACTCACGGATTAAAATACACTTTAAAATCATGTATGCATGCATATCTTTCATTTCCAAGCGTATATACAATTTCAATAAATTTTACTTGTGGAAATGGCTTGTAAAGAATTGCAATTCTTGAGAGCTGAATTGTCCACTAAAGTGGCTGTCCCCCCTCCCCCTCTCCCCCCCCTCCCCTCCGCCTGGGCCTCGAACGCCACGCGGGACCTGGGTGGAGCGGGGGAGAGCGGGGCGCTGGACATCTGTTGTTATGTGTCTACCTGTTTGATTGTCTTAGCAACCGAAATGTCTTAGCAACCGAAATAGCATCACCTCTTGTTCTCCTGTGTGACTCTCATTAGCGGGTGGGGGGAAGGGACTGGGGGAGGGAGGGGATGCTACATGCTTGGGTCAGGGATAATTGGAGGGGAGGGGGGGTTGAGGGCAAGGGATCCTCCGCGCATGCGCACAGCGCATGACCTTGGCGTGGGAGAGCGCTGGGGGTCATGATCATGTGGCAGGAAGATCCCCCTCAGCCAATCATAAGGGTGGATCGCCAGGAGCGCACTTTGCTATATCCATTTTGATGCTAATGAATAATTAACGTGTGACTATAAATAAAGAAGAGCAAACCAGCCCGAAAGCTTGTGGAATAAAATCATTAAAACCATAACACAAGGGTTTTATTTCCAACCTCACATCAGTTCAACTACCAATAACCACCGGACCCCTTGGTATAAATACGATATTTACCCACCTCAATACATATAAATAAAGGGGACAGAGTAAGCTTGGACACACCTTGCTGCCTGGCCGAAGACTACTATCATCCGACTTCTCTGACTTCATCATTTCCATACCGAATCTCTGGGCAAATTGCCATTGCATTCTCACAGGCTATCCCCTTTTTATGAGAATCATAGCTCTTACAGGGGGTCCCTTCTACACTAGATTACATGAATTAAATTTATAAATGCTAGAATAAATTATTTTATATAACAACAAATAATAGTATTATGCTAAGCAATTGTTTTGATATACATACATTTCTGATAATAATTCCGATTGTAGCAAGGCCTCTGATTATATTTATGATCTACACTAGTAAGAACAAAATAGAAAAAAGTCAAAGTTTACTATTTATACCACAAAGAATTAGTGCTGTAAGTGGTAACAAACAACCAGTAGGTTCAGTAGGTCACCCAACAAAAATGCAAAACCACTTGTAGTTTATTACATTGGCCTATTTACCAAGTAGAGAAGTACACCATTGTATGACCTTGTTTACCCAATATTCATGCCAACTTCATTATCCACTGCTATAGAGTCTTCCCCACTGTATCACACATGTGTGTGCAGTCCACCAGTATGCATCTCCTCTACCAGCTGAGCTATGTGACCCTATACATGGCGGCCATGTGGGGGCCAGTGGAGGCCAGGATAGTGGACTTGACTCATGTGTATAACAAGGACTCCCGTCACTGGCCAGGCAATATCAACTTCACTATAAACGTTGCTTACAACTCCTCGTTCACCAGCAAACTATGGTGAGTTCCTATTTCATTACACATGCGAGCAGTTTGGGGTGCATATTGTTGGTGCATTTTAAGGGTGCATTTTGCTGGTGCAATTTGTGGGTGCATTTTGCTGGTGCAATTTGTGGGTGCAGTTTGTGGGTGCTTTTTGAAAGTTAGATAGGTGCAGTTTGCAGGTGCAATTTGTGGGTGCAGTTTGCGGGTGCAATTTGAAAGGTAGATAGGTGCAGTTTGCAGGTGCAATTTGGAAGTTAGATAGGTGCAGATTGAAAGGTGCAGTTTAGGTAATTTAATGTAATAGTTTATTGAATAATGTTGTCTTGTATGTCGCCACATAGCTAAACCCACCTTGAGCTAAACTTTATTCTAAACAATTTCACTCTACTTTTTAAAAATTAAGTTATGATCATTACACTGTTTTATAAATAGCAAATGACACTCTTTTTATGTTTGAACCAAATCAAACATGATCAGAAAACATAACTGACCCCTTTGGTGTTGGTCCTGCTTTCTGATGTGTCTCAATCAGTTTAAACTCTTCATCTTGCCACTTGCTATAAGTATTATCAATATAAAAAAACATTTTGCAAAATAAGGCAGATAATCTTATGTTAGTGGTTGTCAATATCATTAATATTATCATTGATAAATAAAGGAGTATCGTAAACCTTGTTTACACCTTTGGGCCTATTAATTATCCATAGGGTTAATAAAGATTTATATGATTGTCATCACATAAGTGCATATAAATATCTTGGAATTGAGCTAGACAACAGACTAGACTTTAAGGTATTCCTCAGAAAAAAATACTTTGCAGACAGATAAAAAATCCATGCTATGTCGGAATTGTATTATTCCTGTGATAAAAGAACTCTAATGCTCATTTACAAGACTATGGTATTGCCAATAATCGATTATGGAGATCTATTTTATGTCTCGTTGGCACAAGCCAAATTACAAAAACTTCAAACATTGCAAAATACTGATTAAAGAATGGTAAGAAATTGAAAGTGCCACAGCCAAAAAATGAAATTTTTAGAAGGTCATATGTCTACAAATTAACCAATCTATGGAATAATATCTCAGATGAAGCCCAGATAATCAAAACACATAAGGAATTCAGGCAATACCTACGCTCTTATTATTTAACAGAAAATGACATATATTTAAGAGAAGAAGATGAGTAAACATGTCTCAGCCTGGTCTGAGACCCTTTCTAGTATAGGAAAGATAAAAGGATTACAAGACCTTATATAAGATCAATACATCGATGTAGTTTTACTTCTATTCAATGGTATTTTAGTACCCTTTGGTTGGTCTGGTGGGGCCCATTATAAATGCATAGAGTGGTCCAGTACACCCCACTGGCCATTCTATGGCGGAAGAGGACGGAGCCAACTGGCCTTCTATGGCACCAAGACTTCTGGTTTATCAATGCCGTGTATACCAGCCTGTTTTGGGCTTGCTGTCTTCAAGTCAAGTCAAGTCAAGGATTCTTTTATTGCTGAAGATGTTATACAGTAGGGTTGTCCAACTATCTAAGTAAACCATTGTTTAGTTAGGTCTTCCATTGGGTGCCCGAATTCTTGTTTGATCTTTACTTTTTGTTACAGTTTGACTATTACTACAATGATATGACCATTATGGAAGTTAATAGCAAATGTGAATGGGGCAAAGATAGTTGAATTTGATTTTAGGCACTGTCTGCAATTTTCGTGACTTGTAGTGAGTTTAACTTTGCATGCCTCACACTATGAAGTCTACCCGTGCTTGGCTTTGTTGACAAGGCTATATAGGTCATAGGTCCATATATGGCAATCTAGGTCGGGTCAGAAACTTTCCACCCAGCCGCAGTTGGCAGTGGAGGGAGGGAGGGAGGGAGTGGAGCGCAGTTGGCAGTGGAGGGAGGACCATTCATTATGTGTGGGATGGGGAGATGGCAAGTTGTAATCGTTGGATATGGGGTGCAGGTGGGATGGGGTTATGAGTTTTGATTTTGTACTATTTATTTTAGTCACAATTGAAGGGTAATTTTTTGTAAGAGGCAAGTATGCTGTATCTATGCAACAAACAGAAACCCTGCTTCTGCCTGTGTATAACCATAACCCACCCCTAGTTATAGGGACTGGACAATCCCCTTCCACACTAGTGCATAAGGTTAGAGAAGAATGCAACTTAACTAAACTGTAAGTAAATGCTTTCTGAAATGTTGGAGGTTCAGGAGAAGTGATAGTAATGCAAGTAGTCCAAGTAGTAGTTTTGGAAACAAACAATGACAAACGGGAGGTTCCGGTTTAACCTGAGATAGTTAGATAAGTGTTACTTAAGATTCAAGTCCATAAAAACGGCATCCTCTGGAAGAACTAAATGTCTTAGATGCAGAGCGACCGTGTTGTAATTACCATCGGCAATAAAAGGATTTTTGAATTTGAATTTGAATTTAGTTGAGGATCGTTGGGCACAGTTCCCTTGTTAATAATCCTTTTCCTTTTCAGCTAGCGGACAGTATAAATACCAATTTTGGGATATCCGTGTTTATAAACATTGAGAGACTCAATACAAACAACTAAAGGAGATTTTTACCAAATAACTAAACAGAAATCGAGCAGAAAGTTTCCACCTGAAGCACATGGCTATTAGTCTCATAATTTTCTCTAAATGTTCTCAGTTAGCTGAAATATTTTCAACAAAATTAGGAGCGGCACAAAACAGCCTGGTAAAAGATAGTATGCCAATCCATGGTAGCATATTACCCTAACAGCTAATGGTAGACCACCTCTATGGGAGCAATACTAAACAGCCTGGTATAACATAGTATGCCAATAGGTGGTAATATACTACCCTAACATCTAATGGTAGACCAGCTCTATAGGAGGAGTGCTAAACAGCCTGGTATAGGAGCTGATCGAAACTGCCTGGTATAAGAGTACAACACATGTCTGTGTACATTGCAGGGCACTAGGGTTTGACTTCTCCATGCATGAGCACACAGGCACACACATAGACGCTCCCATGCACATGTTCCTGGGTAGGAAGCCAGTACATGAGATCCTGCTGCAGGACCTGGTGGGGCCACTTGTAGTGTTTGACGTTAGGGAGAAAGCCAAGGTGGACAAGAATTATGCACTCACCGTGCAGGACATCATAGGTAGGTTCTTTTACTATCTTACTCAAGGTTTGCTTAGATTTCTTGAAAGTTTGTTTTAGCATTACACCCATTGTAACAAAACAAAATTGAAAAGTGCATGACATTGATTGACAGGAGGTTGTAATTTATACAAATTACAATTGACCTAAATATCATTCTGGGTTGAGAAGTATGATAGTTTTGGCTGTACCTCCCCAGCACAAAGTACAGACCCATGGCAGTAGACATGCTGGTGGAATATGTACAAGTTCTACAATCATTTCTGAACCTGACAGGTGACATTTGCACATAAGTTACCGCCAAGTGACTAGGTACTGAATAAATGGCTACGCCATCAAATGTGAGCAAAATCTTGTCTATGCTGTATCATCATATGTATGTCATTGTACCATCATAAGTAAATGTTGTACCATTATACCAGGTATCAATGTATTGTTTTGACACAGGTTGATTGAAGCAGGACCATTTACTTTTTGTCTGTATCCTAGTGCTAGTGGGGTAGTTTCCACCTTTCCGGCCCCCTCTGATTCTAGCCCCGCAGGGCTACTTTCACCTATTCCCTGGTCATTCTAGCCCCGCAGGGCTATGAAGGAAACTCTAATCTAGCAGTGACTTGAATTTTGGAAGTTTTTGACTTCTGAAAAGGCTCTTATAGTTGAGATTTTAACAAGCTCTCCTACTCCACATCTCCGCCGACTAGGCTCCATTATGACCTACTACTGAGTTCAGTATGACCTAGATACCACTCAGGATGACCTGGAATTTACCCGAACGTTAGTCACATGACCTCTAGTTGGTCCTCAATGGAGCTAGCTCTATATGGAGCAACACAGCCCAAGACTTGATATTTCATTAATCAGAATATGTTGATCTTGATAATTTAGAATAGGAATAATATGATAATATAATAATAATTATTGTATCTTGATCTTGATAATTTAGAAAAGGTACAATATTGAGCGTGTATTTGTATCAAGAGATGGAATAAATGGGGGGGGGGTGTAGGGGGTCTCCCTCCACATAATACAAGAGGGGGAATAAATGGGGGGGTGGGGGGTCTCCCCCCACATAATACAAGAGGGGGAATAAATGGGGGGGTTGTGGGGGGTCTCCCCCCACATAATACAAGAGGGGGAATAAATGGGGGGGTTGTGGGGGGTCTCCCCCCACATAATACAAGAGGGGGAATACATGGGGCGGTCTCCTCCCACATAATATAAGAGGGGGAATAAATGGGGGGTGGGGGGGTCTCCCCCACATAAAACAAGAGGGGGAATAAATGGGGGGGTCTCCCCCCCATAATACAAGAGGGGGAATAAATGGGGGGGGGGTTGTGGGGGGTCTCCCCCCACATGATACAAGAGGGGGAATACATGGGGGGGTGGGGGGTCTCCCCCCACATAATATAAGAGGGGGAATAAATGGGGGGGTGGGGGGTCTCCCCCACATAAAACAAGAGGCAGAACAAATGGGGGGTGTAAATGGGGGTAAAACAAGAGGCAGAACAAATGGGGGGGGTGTAAATGGGGGTAAAACAAGAGGCAGAACAAATGTCGAATCCTGTAATCTGTAGGCATCAACTGCTGTTTTAGTTGGGAGTTTTCTAACAGCTAAAACACGTTTTTTCTATGGGTATCCAAGTCTTGCTCTCTTTCCTCTTAGCCATTTCATGGAAAACTGACTTAAACTTCCATCCAAAGCACAGCTGCCTAGGAACTCATGGGTTCGACTCCCAGGCTGGGAAGAAAAGCCTGGGAGAGAAGGGGGCCGGAAAGGTGGAAGTGCTAGTGTAGGTCAAAAAGAATATACCAATATAATAGATCTTATTCAAATTTTAATCTTTTGAAGACCATGAGAAGGAATATGGAATGATAAAGGCTGGCTCAATAACCTTCCTCAACACAGGTGGTGCCAAGGTAGGAATTTAGTTTATAACACAAATACATAGATTGTATTCAATTCATGAGATCAAAAATAATTAAACCCATGTAACTAGTTTAACTGATGTAAGTTCTCACTAGGCTAATAAATTGTGTTACAGGAATCAAGAAGTTTTCCACTTGGCATTTTGTACTTACACCACATGAATACCAGTAGATCTAAATAAGTCTCCTTTTTGTTTCTCATGGATGCAAAGCTACCATCAATAATATAGATGTATTCATACTTACAACAATATATTTTTTTTTTTATTGTGTAAAAATAACTTTTATTCAAGGTACCTGCCCTCGAGGCTCATACAAAACTATCGCTCTCGCGTACGCCTAACCAATTTTGAAGAACTACTTTCCACTTTTAACTAGAAGATTTGCAATAAAACTTTACTTATATCTAAGAACTTTCGACAACTGATGACTACCTTAATTTACAAGGATACAAGACTAAGATGGTCCAACCTGCTTTCTATCGTTTACATATTTTCCAGGATGGCATAAACTCTTACAACAATATTAATACATTAATCTTCAATGGAAAGATGAGATCTCCTCTACAATGTTTCTAATAATATATGATATTATTTATTACTATTTATTTCATAAGCAAACTGAATTTATTTAAAAATACGATCTTCATAGTTCCCATATGGATACAAACCTAATCTCAAATTAAATTTACCTTTTTAATTTCCATTTTTAATTTCCATTTTAATGGTGTTTGCAGCACTTCTGGGATGCCAAGAAATATACAGGATCTGACACACCGGCCAATGGCTCCACTTTCCACTGGCCGGGATTTAGTCGAGAAGCCAGTGACTTCCTGATTGTTGATAGGAAAATTAAGGTAATGAGTAGGACAGCTAAGCAACTGTAGTTGACCTGAGAGCTATAGTTGCCCTGTGAGGGCTATATTTCCCCTGAGATAGCTGCCCTGTGAAAGAAATAGTACCCCTGGCAGAGCTATAGTTATAACCTGGGTAAGCAATAGTTGCTCTGGGAGAACTGTAGTTGCCCTGGGGGCGCTATGGTTGCCCTGGAAGAACTGTAGTTGCCCTGAGAGAGCTATAATTGCACTGGAGAGCTATAGTTGCACTGGGAGGGCTATAGTTGCCCTGGAAGTGCTATAGTTGCCCTGGAAGAGATGATACTTTGGTATTCATCCATGCATCCATACCCAAGTATTTGTATTTAAAATATTTGTATTCATCACAAAACATGTAACAAGTACTCTTTTTCTCATTTGTTGCTGTCTGTTTACAAAATTCAATATTTTATCAAAGAAATTAGTGAATATGTATAGTTATCTTTATAATGAAATATTCAACATGAAACAAGTACAAATACTGATAGCTTAAAACCATCACCAATGCATCATTCAAGTCATGACAATCAATGAAGTTTTGCATCTAGAGGACAAAGCAAGATTCATTACATGACCTGTGGCTTTGACTATAACATTTATTTACGATGATATGCTTGCAGGGCTTGGGTTCAGACCGACTGAACTTTGAAACAGGTAACACCATAGAGTTCCCGGTGCACTACTCAGTGCTAAGTAAAGGCCTGTGGGGCATGGAGAACCTCAACAGACTGGATGATGTGCCCATGAGGGGGGCGTATGTTATAGTGATGCCCATATTGCTGGAGGGTGGTTCAGGAGGTGCTACACGGGTGATGGCCTACACTGACATGAAGGACTTGGGTGGGTCTGGTGCAGGCTCCACCACAGCTACAGCAGCTGTTACCCTGGTGCTTGCCTTTGTTTGTTTTACCTTAATTAGACACTGAGTGCATGTGTGATGTGCCACATTAAGCATTGTGAATTTGACTTTTCTGTCATTGTTATATATATTTTTATAAAAATAGAAGTATAGTATGAGTAATTACTGGAAGATCGTACAATATCACAACAAAACGGACACTGAACTCTTAAGAAAAGAAAACGATCAGAGACTAAAATGGACGTCCGGGAATACCTATGTTTTTAACAAAGAAGGACACAAAAATCCATTTTTCCATTTTTATTATATGATGTAACTGTATAAAAATGAGAAATAAAACTAATACATACATACATACATACATACATACATACATACATACACAGAAAAATGTGTCTAAAGTTGAAAAAAGTCTTAGTTTTGAAATAATGCTTCCACAAGGACTATCCCTAGAAATGTCCTCATTACAGGAAAATGAGTGACAAGTCACAATAAGTGGATTTTGAGATACCATCATATCTGAAAAGATGAGATCAAGAGAATATTTTATGCATGCAAAAAAAGACTTGGTATTTCTTAGCGTATATGCTCCTGCTTTATATCACAGCCTTTAATTAATATCCTATGAATATTACCTCTAAGTCAGTGGTATCTAAACTGAAGTAATTTGATAGTAGAGTAATATTACTTGAAAACCGACAGGACAATGACATTGAACTCTATGAAACAGTCGGTATTGATATATTACAGAAGTCAATCGTAGAATAAAAATTATTGGCAATAGGTTAGTAAATAGAGTAATGATAGGAGCTTGGGAGTAAATTTGATGATGTATTTTGTGTTTTGATTCGGACTGATCTCTGTACATCCCAATATCATGTTCTTTGTAAACTGGTATGAGTATTATAGGATACCCCAGGAAGATCTCAAAATTAGAGCGGCTGGTGTCCTTTTCTGGAAATATGATGTAATGCTCGATTCAGAATAAAAATACAATATATATATATATTACTGTAATTCTTCTGTTTGTAATCAATGTCTCAATCCACTATATAACTCATGTAGATGCTGTAATTCAGCAACACCACACTAACACATGTACAAGCCACTTACGATGTGGTGGTACGTTATTACCAATGTAATGGGGATCACTTGAGAGGCCACTAGGAGATACTGTAATAAATCAACCTGCTACCCAAAAAATTGTTATCCAGATTTAGCTAAATTAAATAACTCAAGTCACACAATATAAATTAACTCTACATAATAATTGTATATGTTTTTATAAATAACTACATCTCCCACTAGTGGTCATATATAGCAGTTACATAACAAGAAGGTGTAACTATCAAATGAAGTCAAACTGACTTAGTCACTGCCCAGGCATGGAACACATCCTGAAGCACAATATAACACAAAATGGAACAAACAAGTTGTCGTCGGACAATCAACTCATCTTATAGATTATGTTAATACATGTACTCAATTACACAACTTTATCTTTACCTGTCATTCATTTGTTTTAATTTAAACTCCATTTCTTCAATAAACAATTAGAATGTGATAACATTATCTTCAAACAGTTTCTGTTGATGTATGTAGAATATTGTTGTGAGCATTGATCAGCAAGTTAACCAAATCAGCCATGTCTAAACATCCCCAAGGTTTAGAAATATCTCATTAACTAATACGTAAAACCAAAACCGAGTTCAGTTAAGATGGCTGGAATAGGAAGCAGAAAAAAGTTGTTGGTTCTGAATGTTGTCAGTTAATTGAATTCTGAGTTCAATTTCAGACCGAAACATTTTTCAAATTTGGAAGAATTCCATTTTGCCGGAGATCTTGTTTGTAATCCCGGCTGTCAATGACTCATGAATACAGAAGCGACTTTAAGTGCTGACTCATGGAAAAAATAAGTTATTATTTGTTAGTTCAGCTTTCCTGCCCAAGTGTTCAATTGGGAGAAAAAGCATTGGGGGTCAAGTATTGTGAATAATTCATTAGGTTTAAATGTTTTAATTTCATTACAGGGACTTTGTGGATGAATACCATGTTATGGCAATGTTTAAAACTTAGGGTATGGGTTCGCAACTGAAGCCTTACGTGAATTTAACATTGAATGCCCAAAATCTTATTTTTAGATACTGTGAACAAAGCAATGCTAGACCGTGGAAAGATCAATTAGTTAATACAACTTAAATAACATTTAATACAACCAGTCATCACTGAAGAACACATTTGAGTCTGTAGCGTTTCTTCTCAAAACCAAAGCCTAACTTGACTATATATCCGAATAACGGCAAATTACCAAGTTGGTTCTTTATTCACAAATAAAAGCACCTTTAGAAGCGTGAGACCGTGAGACGTCTACAGCTCTGTTTCTCTGAGCCTCAAAGGAACCATTAGACTGGTCCGGGAATCATAGGACCCTGGAGTTATTAAGTGTTGTATATCATTCTTTAAGATCAGTGAATATAAATGCAAGAACAGAGACAATCATGGAGAGTCCTACTCATGAATAAAGGTTTTGCTTGTATATATAAAGTTCTGTCGTTAATACCAATGAGTTGATGTGAGATTTGTAATAAAAGACCGGAGCTCTCCCGGTCCTGGGTATGACCATAAAGGGCGTTTCTGTCTCTTTTTCTTTCTCTCCCTTCTTCTCTATCTCTATTTCTTGATAGGTATACTATTAACCATTCTTTCTTTAGACCCTTAAAAGAGTCACTTCCTAAAAACGTCACTGCTAATTGTTAACGATTTGCATTTATTAATATTTTAAGAAATCTTACTTTTTGCACACCAATTTTGAACCTTTGTCAGGTCATTTTGTAGAGAATTAAGTCTTGCCTAAATCTTTTCCTTAAAATATAACCATATTGTCAGCAAATAGCTGAATTGTAAAATACATTACCCCCGAGTGATAAATAGCCATAAGGGACAGCCTGTCAGCAGCAAGTAAGTTCCCCGTCAGTGCTCACTGACAGGGGACCAGTTGAGGCAGAATTCACTGCGCTGCCCCCTGAATTCCATCTCTGCGGGTCCCCCGTGTATCCCTGCCCACCACTTGTCTTTATTCCACCATTTTCTCTTCATTCACCCAGCTCTACCTAAACGTCTGTCACTGCTCAACCTCAACCTTCCACACTAAGTAATTGTTGATTTACGACATTCAATGCTCCGCACAAAATGTTAAAAGGCTTTTTACTTACTGTATGTACAGGGCTCTAACTTTCAAGGTGGCTTATAGATCTTGAGTGATGTTACCTGGGTATTGATTTCCCTCAAAGAAATTGTTGAATGGAAGTGATTTTGAAGGTATTTCAATGATATTCCATTCGGAAGATTGCACATGTTTCGACCCACTTTATGACAGCTGGGCTTTACTGGGCTGATGCAATGTCACCCCACGCCAATCATAGAGTGGGGAGGAGAATTATAAAGGTGGGAGTGAAAAAGTTTAGGAGAAGGGATGGAGGAATTGCATAGAAACTACTTGCTACTACTACGGGGGACATATATATACATTAATTCTGTAAGAAAAAAGTGTAATTCTCCGCCTCTCCTCTGAAACTGCTGGAAGGATTGCTGCGAATTTTAAGGTGGACCCCTTCCACTACATTCTTTTTAAAATGTGGGCCCAACTCTCCTACTGGAAAATCCTGTGCGTAGCGCGCGGGTATTTGTTAGTCTTTATTTAAATTTTCAATAACACACAGATCCTTCATATTTTAGGTGGGTCAGGTGGGCCTGGAACACATGTTTATAAAGCAGAAGGCTAAGCCTATTTCCCTTGTACAATTTTGGAAATTAAAATGAATTATATATATACTGCAGATGAAAAACAGCTATAATGAATATTCATACACACAGGAGGGTTATTTCTACTACTAAAACTGGCTATTATCCGGAATACAGGCACCTTCCATATTCCCAGAATTGTATGCATAAATGACGTCAGTCTAGGCGCAGGGCAAACTCCCGTCACTCTGAAGGTATAGTGTTGTTGTACATACAGGCTCCCGTACTATTGTATGCTACTATTTTGGTGCGCTCAAATCACTTCTTTTCAACAATGCAACTTTCAACTTTTAGACAATGTCTATGAGGCCCATGGATGTTACACTAGAACTAATGAGGAATGAAAAGACCACGTGGATCTCTTCTTTTATATATATATATATAGAATTTTTATTCAGTAAATAAAATTTTACAGAATTGGACGAAGACATCTACGTATAGATCTTCCAGCAAGCCCAACAATTTTACATTTTCATAAAAGATAAAAGGAGGTGCAAAGACTGAACGTCCTCCTCCTCATTCTTGATCACTACCAACTTGTTGTTGACTAGTCAGGTTGACAGCCTTGCATGCATTACCATAGAAAGCCATGCTTCACATGAATAGGGAGCAACCTGAGAATATGCTATTCTTCCAATAGGGGATTTGCATGTCTCACTGCGCATGTCTACTGCAGTGCATGCCGGGATGGATTCTTTTGAAATCTGACATACAAACATGTAGCAACATTTTTATCAAAAATTGCTAAAGTGTTTTCACCTATATCGTAGCTTGTATAAATGATCTATGAAAACCAAATGCATGATGGGAAAGATGGGGCCTTGTGTCATGGAAACATGTATAACACATGGATATTGACATTAGAGCACTGATAAATAGTCCATCCTGAACATAACATGTTTTCTTTAGATTTTATACTGTACCATTACTCCCATAATTCCATGCGAATCAAGATTCAAAATGGCGGCTATGCAACTCCCCTATTGCGGACAACCAAACATGAATACATGGGCGTCCGCCGGACAACCAGGTTTTATCTATCTTCAGTTTGAGCAGACAACCAAATATTTTGTGATATGTGATGTGTTTCGGGAAAATGAGTCATAAGTCGCAAAGTTGATATTTTTCAAAGTGTTTTCTTCACAAGATCACATTATTGGAAAGTTCTAAATTTTGGAGAGTTTATCACTTATAGCTATATCAATCGATGTATCAAATCTCAGGACAATCTAGATAACATATCCTTTCGTTTTATAGGTCCTAATATGGACTACATTTAGATACTTTACTGTTTATTGACCCCCAGAAATATTGGAAACTATTTTTTTCAAAAACGAAAATATCAAACTTAAAATCTAGAAATACTTATTAGATTATCAGACTGTTTACTATCATTGGAATCGGCTTGATCTCATCTTTTCAAATATAATGGTATCTCAAAATCATTTTTTTGTGACTTATGACTCATTTTCCTGAAACACATCACATATATATCTCGGACAACCATACTTTGAAAGGTGGTTATCCTCAGGACAACCACTTTCTGAAGTGATTTTTCCAACCCTGGTGCTGTATGACCTGCAACTGTTTCAGCCCAATGTTTTAATTTAATCTAAAGTAGACATGCTGATTTGAATGTTTCAACCGTAGCTATGTTTCTTAATCTAGGATGGAGAGGCTTCCAGGATGTTGCAGTTTAATATTGACAGAGCTTTTCCCTATTGGAGTCCTACACCTATTGATAGAAATAAGTGGTGTGTCATTAGCTCTAGTGTGTTCAATTACTGCTGTCACAATATTTTTCTTGCTTGCTTCTATAGTAGCCGAAAATGCCCAAATGGTAATTTCTACGGTGTATTAAGGGATTGATAGTTCTCTGTGTAGTTCTATAGAGGGTTGGAGTGGATTTGCTTAAGACTAAACGTATATAGCTTTACCTTAGGTGACCGCAGGGAACTGCATTCCAGACTTACCTGAAAGTAACAAATAGAATATCATGTAATACTGAACTCATCAATAATCACACACTCCATAATACATTATTGATTATTTATAATCACATTAAAGATAGATTCTAATTATCATCATACCTACAATATAGTTACTTACTGGAAGATAAACACATCAAAGTCCCAATACTTTAGGACAATACCACAGAAATCAAGTGAAACCCGTATAAATAACAAAATTCATCTCTTCTGTTAACACTTAGAACTCTGTTGGATCATAAAACCGAATATCGACATTGAAATCTAATTAATTAATTACACATTGAATTCATGTAATTCCATGTACAGGAGGGAATGCATCTATCTCATAAAAATATGGATTACATTTGACCCCATGCCAGACAGAAAGGCTGTTCTATGAAGTGGCTGGGAGATCCATCATGTGCGCCCCCTCCCCTTGATGAAAGGCCGTTCCCAGACAATACCTTCCCATCCATTGTAAAGTTCATTTCAATTTCAACTCTGGAATATTTTATCCATATCTCTGGATGTCATCAATATGATCTAGCTACAAGGGAGGTGGCTACGGCTGAGGCTAACCCCTCCCAGCATGGTTCATCACTTTAGCCAGGGACTGTATGTCAGTTTAACCTTGAAATCCATCCCTAGCCTTGACATTCAACCATAACATTCAAATCTTTAGGTTTAAAGCTGCGCTCACTGTTAACGTCAGTAAAAAAAACATAATATTTTCTAGATTTGATGTTATTTTTTTCCATCTCAACGTCATTTGACTGAATTTTTTGAGGATTGAACTAATTAAATTGATCATTAAACAATAAATAATATGCATAAGCTTATATTCCTTTCTCCAGCACCCCCTCCCCACCCACACCCCTACACTCACACACACCAAAGAGGAAGTTCAGGATCCACTCCAGGCTGACCCCTGCCCAGCATCATTATCATCTGTCTCTGGTATCTGTTACCATGGAAACAGACTAGTTTTTAAAACGGTGGCCTTTAAATACTGCTGTGATGAACCTGGCAATCATATGTTGATGTATCGGTGCAGGGGCATCGTCTGTCTCTCTCCTATTGTGCTATAGGTCCAGTACCTCATGCCTTCATTCTTCTATGTAGGATTCCTGAACATATCTTGGCATTTCGGTTTTAATAAAAGTCCACTCCCAACTCCTATAAGACTCATTGTATGAAAAGTTATGTATTAAGTAAGAAATGGTATAAAAATATAGATAAGGGGGGATGAGTATAATTGCCTTAGAAATGGATACTATGGACAGGTGGACAATTGAATGTGTACACGTTGGTATTAACACTTTTTGAGACATCTCTGACTTTTTGAAAATTACTAAAACACCAATAAAATAATGTTCACGGGAATTTGATATTATACATGTGCAAAAACAACTAATATAGGAAGGCATTGCGATGCTAAGAGTTAAAATGAACAAATTATTTCTGTTAACGTTGATTCTTCATTATATCAATTTGTTTTATTACGTTGGTATCGCACCAATTCTGCCGTTATTAAAACCTCTATAACTCTTCTTAGGAATTAGCCTAAAGTATACAATTAACGCTCGGCCTTTTCAAGATAATGAGCAATGAGATGAGATAACATAAAAGAAATTGCACAAACAGATTTTGCTCTACGAAGATTTGAATTTAGAAACGCTGAAAACGACAAAAAGCTTTTACTTTTGACCAGATATTTCCATGAGCTAAACTTATCCTGTATTAACCAGCATTACTACAAGATAGATGCAGGTTTGCTAGCTTAACTTAAACTTCTTCCTTTCTTCCCCCCATAATCCCCCACTTGCTGCCTATCACCTGTACCACTGCCTCCACCTCTACCACTGCCTAATCTACCACACTTAATCACCCCTTGTGTTGCCTATCACCTCTACCACTGCCTGTCTTGGAGTGAGAATTACAAGTTTTAATGCAATTAGCGGAGATAATCCTTTCTAATCCTTCCATCCTGCTTATCACCCACTAATACATACAGCTCATCATGGAGGTAAAACCCTGCTTGTGTAACTAACATCAGACAATAGAGGAGTTGCTTGCTTTTATTCTATTTATTTTATTTTATTTATGCTTTTATGCCATGATTCGTACCTTACTACAACTTAATTTGCATTCATTTCATCATTTATGTCTACTGACGTTTCTATGTTTGTATTATGTGCCTAATTACTGTTTGTATTTAGTATGTTTATACAAAGATATTACATGTATGCTGTACATTGTCAGTTATAATACAGTTGAAGTCATTGAGATATGTGGGCTCACAGTAGTATATATATTAGCTTATATTTGGTAAGGAATATCCAGTCTTCCGCCCACTGCTGTGTAATACTATAATCTGTCTAATACTAGTAGGGGAAGAAATAGGCTACAGGATCCTGAGGTTATGGTCATGAGTTTTGTCTAAGGATCCCGGGAACCATGATCATTGGTCTGATCATACTTGCTTCCCAGGCTATAAATAGAGTGTGGATATCCTGATTTAATAAAGGCTTCAAAAGTACATTTTCCACCCTAGATATCTTCACAAACCACATGTTTTGTCAAACGGAAAGTGTCAAAGAAACTGTACAGAGCAGAAAAACGGCTGGTAACATCACAGATTCCAAGAACATGCTGGTTGCTGGAGTTGCTGGAGTAATCTGTTTATGCTGGAGGAATTCTACCACGGTCACCCCTTGGCTGACTGTGGCACTGCCTAAAGGATGTTTCCCTGTACATAACATCATACATTACAACATAATGGTCCTGGGTAAGACCATAAACTGCCTTTCTGTCTCTTTTCTCTGTCTCTCTCTCCCTTCTTCTCTATCTCTATTTCCTGAGTATGACCATAAACTGCCTCCCTCTCAGCTCTCCCGCCCTTGATATAACAATATTAAATGTGTTGATAAGGGCGTAAAGCAACCAATCTCACTCACTCTCTCCCTCTTAGCTCTCCTGCCCTTGATATAACCATATTAAATGTGTTGATAGGGCGTAAAGCAACCAATCTCACTCACTCTCTCCCTCTTAGCTCTCCTGCCCTTGATATAACCATATTAAATGTGTTGATAGGGCGTAAAGCAACCAATCTCACTCACTCATAACAGCATAACACGATCTATTGTATTGACATTATAGAGAGACCTGCAGAGAGTAATACTAATATTGACCCCCCACTATTGGTCTGATTAGTGGCAGAACTAGAGGCAATTAGTGAAACAGAGGATGCAGTGGTAGTGGTAGCACTTGCTAATTAGGCAGGGCTCACTCACAAAGCATGCAATACAGACAAATAATGGAGCTGTGCACTTTCTTAGAGCACTATAACCGTTTAGTTTCATTCAGGCCCAAATCCGAGTAGGATTATGTGTTAGAGTTAGTTAGAATTAGCGTTTAGAGTTCGGTGTTATACCCGTAATAATAGGAATACAGGAACATACATTATCTCCAATGTTCCTCAGAGCTAGGTATTTAGCAGCCTCTGCATGCCAAACACTAGCCAAATACAGCAAATGTCAGCTTGCCACATGTGAGTTTGGTTTTCTAATTATATATTATGTTCTAGGTTGAGTGGAGCCTGGATGAATATAATGGTGTGAGGGTTGAGGAATGTACTATGGCTGATGACAAGTGGTGAAGACTGTAGATCACAGCCAAGAACCCACGTAGATCGCTTATATTTTACATGGGTGTTTGACAGAATTTTTACGACTTATTAATTTTGTTTTTCACAAATTTTCACAAATTTTCACAAATTTATTTATTCAGGAATTTTTTTACAAAACTATAGCACGCTCATCCCTGGATGAATTTTCGTTGTGCCCTGATAGAATTAATTATATTTAGACATATATAGAGAGAGGGCATGAATAATATTACAACCATTCTTATATATCATGTGTACATTTCATACAACATTTCAAAATAATGAGTGGGATAATGAGATGGGTGAAGGATGAATTAAAGGAGAAAAGGGTTCCAGACTATTAGATGTTATTACAGTTTGGTAGAGGTGTGAGAGATTATCAACAATCAGTTGAATGAATCTCTAGTAGGTAATCTATCTACATGTATAGTGATGCATTAGTCTGTCCTCTCCATACCATCCATCTTCATATGTGATGTGTTTCAGGAAAATAAATCACAAGTCGGAAAGTTAATATTTCTCAAAGTGTTTTAATCGCAAGATATCTTTGTGCGAATGTTTTCATTGTTTGGGTGCTTAATGTTATTTGTAGCATGGGTAGATTTACAAAATTTCAAATCATATCAAATATATCCGTGTTAAAGGTCATCATATAAAGCATATTTAGCTACATTATATAGTTTTCATCCCAGAAATATTGCAAATCTGTTTTCCCCAAAAGACCCAACAACCCAACAACCTGGAAATATAGAAATACTTATTAGATACCCTATTGTTTGCTATCATTAGAATCGGCCTGATCTCATCTTTACAAATATGTGATCCGTTTTAGGAAAATTAGTCATAAGTCGCAAAATATGGATTTTGAGATATCACCAAAATTGGAAAGAGGAGATCTAGCCGATTCCAATGATAGTAAACACTATGACACCTAATAAGTATTTCTATATTTTAAGTTTGATATTTTTGTTTTTGAAAAAAAATATTTGCAATGTTTCTGTATGGGTAAGCCTTCAAAGTGCTAGGATATATTCAATACAATTTCCCGAAATTTGTGACATGGATTCATATGACTATAAGTGCTAAACCCTCTAAAATCGGAACATTTCAATAAAGAAATCTTGTGGAAAAACCACTTTGGAAAATATCAATTTTGCGACATTTTCTTATAACACATCACATATTACAATACTTAAGGTTTATACCATTGAGTGATACCTTATTCCACCCCAGTAGTTCTATTGGTGGCCCATGAGCCATTTCACTCCTGTAGGTCGCCCAGATGTATATGGGTCAGATCTTCAGAAAATGCACAATTGTCAGCTCTACATATTTAGGAAATTCGGCTATATTTGGCTGAGAAATGATGAATATCGCGTATATCTGAGTGTATTTGGGATCACATTGATTTGAAGTATTAGTTCTGTTAATTCAAACTGCATTATGAAGCTCATTTTTGTCTGAAATGTGGGTTATTTGAGAGGATTGGTGAAGTTGAATTGTACATTTTCTGAAAGTGTGACCGATATTCACGCCTCTGCCAGCCCTGCAGGCCCTTTCAACCTCTTATATTTAGATTCATATTCGGGCCCTTAAACCCTATAAGCCCCTTGCTACTGTTGGTCCATATTAAGGCCCTTAAGCCTTGTCTTCTGCCTCTGTGTCCTTGTAAAGCCCTTTAGGCCCTTTTCTACCTTCTTATTCCCTGTTTAAGCCCTATGGCATGATCAATGATAGTTTTGACCCTGAGGGCCACCCCCATCTCTACTACCCCCTCCCTTTCGCCTCCCGCCCCTTGTTTTCCCTCCCCTTGTTCTCCCGCCCCTGGTTCTCCCTCCCCTTGTTCTCCCGCCCCTTGTTCTCCCTCTCCCTCTCCTCCCTCCACTGCTACTCCCTTCGCTTCTACTCCCTCCCCTTATTCTGCCCTCACCTTCTCCCACCTTCTCCTCCCTCCTCCACCCTTCTCCCATCTTCTCCTCCCTTCCCTTCTCCTCCCTCTCCTTCTCAACCCTCCCTTCTTCTCTCTCTCCTCCTCCACCCTCCCCTTCTTCTCCTTCCCCTTTGCCTCCCTCCCCTTCTCCTTCTCCTCCTTCCTCTTCTCCTCCCTCTCCTTCTCCTCCTTCCCCTTCTCCTCTCTCTCCTTCTCCTCCTTCCCCTTCTCCTCATCCACCTTTTCCTGCTTCCCCTTCTTCTCTCTCCTTTTCCTCTCTATCCTTGTCCTCTCTCCAACCCCATGCTCTCCTCCACCCCATCCTCTTTTATACCCCCATCCTCCCCTTCAAACCCCATCCTCTGCTCCACCCAATCCTCTCCGCCACCCCAAACCTCATGCTGGCTCGTTCATTCTCACCCCGCTCCACCGCTACCCCCAGATACCTCTTCCTCCACCCAGGCCATTCTCCAGTCCCCCCTTCTACCCTCATCAGTCCTACCCCCCCCCCCCGCCAATATGCCCCTCCCCCTGCAACCCTACTCTACCCCCCACCTCCTATAACATCAAAGCACTGCCCCCTGGTGGTCCCTCGTGAAACAGTCAATATTGTTGTCCTGGTCCCTGGTGGGTGTGGGCTGAGCCTTGCCCCCTGGTGTAGCTTCATGCTTATAGCTGTATATTGATTACATGTTTGCCTTGGAATAATCATCGCCTGCTAAATCTCATTGGTTTTATTTAATTGTATTATTCACCTTCCTTCCTCCGGAGAAAACTATTACAATTGAATGTCATTATTGTCATTTCTACCATTGTTGGAATTAAAACTTATCGTAATCTTATGAAGCTAAACAGGAGCAAAGTATTTCCAAAGGGATATATTTTACAAAATCCCTTAGTGGGATTCTTCTCATTTTTGTCGTGTTTAACGCTGGACAATGTTTGAATACATGATTCGAATTTCAAGACAATGCAACAAATATTTCCATTTTGAAAGTCATTCTATAGAAAGTATATTTAGCTACTTTACTAGTAATTGTCCACCCAGAAACATTTCAAACTTATTTTTCAAGAATTAAAATATCGAACTTAAAATATAGAAATAATTATGAGATTCCACTGTTTACTATCATTTGAATCGGCTTTATTTCATTTTTACAAAACACATCAAAAAAGGTTCTTCCCTGTGACTGCAGTAAAACAAAAACCTGAAGAAAGAAATTGTTTTTCTTTTTTTTTTGAACATCTTTATTCAGGGAATATAAGCTGGCATATGCCATAGCTGTTAATGTATAGGGATCGGGAAATCCGGTATTCCTCCTTAGCCTGAATTTTCGCTAATTCATGTGATTAGAACATATTAAATGTGTGTTAAGATTCTTTCGTTATATAACAATACCCTCTAAATGGGGTTGAAATAATGGGATGAGATGGATAATGAGAAAATGAAGAGAAAAGATAGGTTGGAGAATCAAGTAATATGTGATGTGTTTCAGGAAAATGAGTCATAAGTCACAAAAAATAGATTGTGAGATCCCATTATATTTGAAAAGATGAGATAAAGCCGATTCCAATGATAGTAAACAGTCTGATAATCTAATAAGTATTTCTAGATTTTAAGTTTGA
Organism: Sthenelais limicola; assembly: GCA_942159475.1. NCBI lineage: Eukaryota > Metazoa > Annelida > Polychaeta > Phyllodocida > Sigalionidae > Sthenelais > Sthenelais limicola. The sequence continues at coordinate 3,644,819 of OW804095.1, read as the reverse complement.
TATTTTCGTTTTTGAAAAAAATAGTTTCCAATATTTCTGGGGGTCAATAAACAGTAAAGTAACTAAATGTAGTCCATATTAGGACCTATAAAACGAAAGGATATGTTATCTAGATTGTCCTGAGATTTGATACATCGATTGATATAGCTATAAGTGATAAACTCTCCAAAATTTAGAACTTTCCAATAATGTGATCTTGTGAAGAAAACACTTTGAAAAATATCAATTTTGCGACTTATGACTCATTTTCCCGAAACACATCACATTATCACAAAATATTTGGTTGTCTGCTCAAACTAAAGATAGATAAAAGCTGGTTGTCCGGCGGACGCCCATGTATTCATGATTGGTTGTCCGCAATTGGAAGAATAGCATGTTCTCAGGTTGCTCCCTATTCATGTGAAGCATATAAATGGCTTTCTATGGTAATGCATGCAAGACTGTCAACCTGACTTGTCAACAACAAGTTGGTAGTGATCAAGAATGAGGAGGAGGAAGTTCAGTCTTTCCACCTTCCTTTTATCTTTTATGAAAATGTAAAAGTAGAGATCCACATGGACTTTTCATTCCTCATCAGTTCTGGTGGGCTTCATAGATAGGCATTCTTGAAAAGAAGTGATTTGAGCGCACCAAAATAGTAGCATACAGTACAGCAGCCTGTATACAATAACACTACCTTCAGAGGCTGGGGTGACATTGCATCAGCCTAGTAAAGCTCAGCTATCATAAGTGGGTCGAAGCATGTGCAATCTTCCGAATGGAATAGCATTGAAATACCTTCAAAATCACTTCCTTTCAAGAATTTTGTGTTGAGGGAAATCAATAACCAAGTAACATCACTCAAGATCTATATAAGCCACCTTGAAAGATAGAGCCCTGTACATACAGTAAGTAAAAAGCCTTTTAAGTTGGAGAATCAAGTAATATGTGATGTGTTTCAGGAAAATGAGTCATAAGTCGCAAAAAATAGATTGTGAGATTCCATTATATTTGAAAAGATGAGATAAAGCCGATTCCAATGATAGTAAATAGTCTAATAATCCAATAAGTATTTCTAGATTTTAAGTCTGATATTTTTATTTTGGAAAAAAAAAGTTTGCAATATTTCTGGGGGGTAATAAACAGTAAAGTAACTAAATATAGTCCATATAAGGACCTATAAAACGAAAGGAAATATTAGATACATTGTCCTGAAATTTGATACACCGATCGATATATCTATAAGTAATTAGGGCCTCAAAAATCAGAAGATTCCAATAAAGTGATCTTGTAAAATAAACACTTTGAAAAATATGATTTTTGCGACTTATGACTCATTTTCCTGGAACACACTACATATAGTTGACATTTGTCTTGGTCGTTAAATGTTAGGATATAACTTTACAATGTTCAAAAAAATACCTATAATTAGTACAATAGTCAAATTGTCTTGTTTAAAACAAGTTGCAGCTTAATGACAGCCCACTGTGCATTCAGAGCACCACTGTGAACACAAATTGAAAACAAGAAAAGTTGTTATGACTGAGATTAAGGCTTTTAGGACTTAATTGAAGGTTTCATTGTTAGATCGATGTTTCTAGGATTTCTTTTCAGATTTTTTTTCTCGAGTTTTCTTGGTCTAAGTTCAATATTTCACTGCAGATCCCTGGTGAAATCCCTGGATAATTAGTAATACAATGAATAAAGAAAGGAAAAGAAACAAAAAATGTAATGTGTTATAGAAAAATGAGTCACAAGTCGCAAAAATCGTATTTTTCAATTATCTTTATCACAAGAACTGTTTATAGGAATGGTTTCATTGTTTGACTGTTTAGTTATATTAGTGGTAGTAATGCATTGAATAAATCCCAAGGCATAAAGCAATATGGAAGTACATATTAGATGTCCTAATGTTTACTATCATCTAGAATCGGCTCGATCCCATCTTTTCTTGTTGCGACTTGTGACTCATTTTCCTGTAACATATCATAAATACAGAGAGAAGGTGAGAAGGAGAGACCTGTTTACATGTTGCTGTGATCGGGCTATAGGGGAATTGCATAGAATAGTGTATAACCTATAGAAAATATGTCATGTTCAGCATTGACTATATACCACTGCTCTAATATCAATATCCAAGTATTACACATGTTTCCATAACATAATGCCCCATCTTTCCCATCATGAATTTCGTTATCATAGATCATTTGTGATCCGTTTTAGGAAAGTGAGTCATAAGTCCAAAATATGGATTTTGAGATATCACCATATTTGAAAAGAGAAGATCAAACCGATTCCAATGAATGTAAATATTAAGGACATCTAATAAGTACTTTTATCTTTTTAGTAAGATATTTCTATTTTTGAAAAAAACGTTTGCAATATTTCTGGGTGGATAATTACCAGTAAATTAGCTAAATATACTCAATGGGATGATCTGGGAAATGCCCTGATATAGTTAATAAACAGACTTGAAATTTGGTAGATGTATTTATACAACCACAAGGACTAGACACTACGAAAATGAAAATATTCCAACAAAGAGATCTTGTAAGTAAACAACTTTTAAAAACACCAATTTTGCGACTTGTGACTCATTTTCCTGAAACACATCACATTTATACAAGCTGTGCTAGTGGTGAAAACATTCTTGCATTCGTCGATAAAAAAAATTGGTACATATTTCTATACATGTCACACTTCAACAGAATCTATCCCACGATGCACTATAACAGACATGTGCACATACAAACCCCCTATTGTCAGTGGGCTTTTATCTCTCATTACTGTATGACAAGCTTGTTTAGGGAAGGATTGATTTTGTGATTATTGGAGCCATAGATTGTCACTTGGTGTGAGGCAGTGTTCAGATGTAGTCTGGCACATCAGTGGTGAGTCCTGGCTCTGAAGTCGATTTTTTTTTTATATTCAACATTTTTATACAGCAAGACATGTCTATTTGTCAGGACCAAAGCTCACAGCATCTTTAATGATATTCTGCCTGGAGCTGTGTCTAGTGTGGTTTTAACTAACTAGGTGCATGACTATGTAATGTAACTAAAAATAAGAACTAATAACATCGAAATGATAGATAGATAGATAGATAGAAAATCTTTTATTTGTCCTATGGCATTTACAGAAAAGATAGACAAATAGGTCGACATGCTTATGTGGTGAAAATGTATCAGCACATTTCTTCTAGTATCTATCTTTCACACCCGATTTCGGGCGTTTGCAGTAGCACATGACCGGGTGGACCAACAGGCCTAACCACAACTATGTGTGGCATCAGTGAGGCCTCCGACGAAGTATAGTCTAGGCAATCTAAGCCCTCACAGACACACATATCAAAATAACAAAAACCCTATGTACAGTTTACCTTCTAGAGCCCTATTCTCTGAAACCTTAGCAATTTGTGGTGAAGTGAAAATTAATTTATGTACATGGAGAATGGAGATCGGTATCACTGCGGTGGGGATGAAGCCAGGACTGTTAAAGCTGCATTCTCAGTTAACATCAATAATAATTTACTTTATTACCATCAATAGGGGAGTTGCATAGCCGCCATTTTGAATCTAGATTCGCATGGAAATATGGGACTAAGGATACAGTAAAAAATGTATAGAAAACATATTTAGCTTGGAATATGTATCAGTAGTATAATATCAATATTAATATATCAATATCAGTATCAATATCCATGTGTTTTAGATTTTAGATGTTTCTATAACACACAACTTAATCTTTCCCATCATGCACTTCGTTTCTGTAGAGCATGATATTGGTGAAAACATTCTTGCAGTTTTCCATGAAATTGTTGCTAAATACTTGTATGTCAGATTTGAACTGAATCTATCCCAGCATGCACTGTCATAGACATGCGCAGTGAGACATGCAAATCCCCTATTGGGAGAACTACATCATGTTACTCTAATTAATGTTGCCCGAAGAGCGTGCGATACGCGGAACCATGTTGTGCCAAACACTAGACCCTGTCAATGGAGGTTGATACATGTCACTTGACAACTGTGATGTGTTTCAGGAAAATGAGTCATTAGTCGCAAAAAATAGATTATGAGATTCCATTATATTTGAAAAGATGGAATCAAGCCGATTCCAATGATAGTAAACAGTTTAATGATTTAATAAGTATTTCTAGATTTCAAGTTTGATATTTTGACTTTTGAAAAAAAAAGTTTCCAATATTTCTGGGGGTCAATAAATAGTAAAGTAACTAAATATAGTCCATATAAGGACCTCTAAAACGAAAGGATATATTAGATACATTGTCCTGAAATTTGATACACCGATCGATATATCTATAAGTGATTCGCTCTTCAAAAATCAGAACATTCCAATAAAGTGATCTTGTAAAATAAACACTTTGAAAAATATTATTTTTGCGACTTATGACTCATTTTCCTGAAACACACCACATTATATTTTATGTGATATCAACATGGATACTGGAGCCTCAGTGACATGGATGTTTACTTCCCGACAAGTGCACCATATTGATGACGCATTAATGGGTCAGATTTTCAGAAAATGTACAATTGGTAGCTGTACACATTTGGTAAATTCTGCTAAATTAGACTGAAAAAAAACTGTCAATTCTAGGTATATCCGACTATATTTGATGCTGCCTTGTTTTGAACTGGTAATGTTGAACTGTATTTTTAACCCAATTTCGTCTTTAATTTGGGTATTTTGAGAGGTTTGGCAAAGGCAAATTGTACATTTTCTCGCGATTTCACCCTGATAGCATTGTCATAGAGAGGAGTTAGACTAGATCCCGATCTCCGTCACATGGTAGCAAGAGAGTGAAGACTACATCGTTCTACATAAAATTAATAAGAAACATAATTATTTTATTCCCGTTTTTTCTACCATTATTTTATTATGATACTCATCATTTCAATTGATTTCTTAACCCAGAAAAAAACAATTTACAGGCATTGCACTTGCAAATCACATTAAAACTGACCAAGTTATGATCTAGAACCATTTTTTGCGGCCACGTTGGCCGCCATCTTGCATTTCTCAAAACGCTCAACGATGTCAGCTTGACATCATCATTATTCTAAAAATACATGACTTCCTCTACCCAAACTCATAACCTCTTTGGGGGGTATTGTTGCAAGGTTCATGTGGTTGGCTGCTGGACTATTTCAGGAAGTTCTCTTATCATCGCATATGGCTTCTTGTCATTGATGAACCATTAAGGTTTATTCTAACAACTAAGATTAATGCATATATGTGATGTGTTTCAGGAAAATGAGTCATAAGTCGCAAAAAAATGATTTTGAGATACCATTATATTTGAAAAGATGAGATCAAGCCGATTCCAATGATAGTAAACAGTCTGATAATCTAATAACCCGATGTGCATTCAGAAATATGCCACTGCATGCAGAAGTGCCTCTGACCAGTCACAGAAGTGCAATCCGCTCAAAAAAGCAGTTATGCACCTGGTTTTGAACCTGATAAAACATGCATCATGTGATGCACTTCCAAATTCATATCAAAGTTATGTATCTAAATCGGGTGTAAAATGCTCTAGCTGCATGCAGTTGAAATATTATATCAAGTGATGGACATGTGAATATTTGTACTGTTGATTAATATTTGGGCCTTTAGTACATATCATATATATATATATGTTATGTGTCACAGGAAAATGAGTAACAAGTCGGAAATCGTAATGAACTTTTAGTTGTGAATCATTTTATTAAATAATTCCCCCTCTCTCTCTCCCTCCCATATATACATTCCCTCCTATTCCATATACATATCAGGTATATGAACGATAATGTCTTCACAAAAATATCAGGTCTGCATGTCAATGAAAGTGCCTTACTGAGTGCATCATAACTGAGTCTTTTACACCTGGTCAGTAGTGCATCGTTGGGAACATCAGTACCCCATTTATGAATCGGGTCCATAGAGCATATATGTATTTATTTGAGATCCTCATATATTCATCTGTATAACTAAACCATTCTCAACACTTCTATCACAAATAATAGTTAAAACAAAATCCGCACCCACAACTACCATAAACGTATACAACACAGTGAATCCACAACGGTCCATAATACCTGGCACTTCACCCTCACCTGGCATTCACACTCACTAGCTGTCGCACATCTGACACTGCTTTCCCTGACACTCATACTCCCTCTAACACTGAGTCATAGAAACCCCTGTACACAAAACTAAACTTGAATGTTGAATAAAAATATTACTTCACAATTTCTCTCTTGGATTTAATTCCTCATTTTATAATTCCCTTTCTGTTTTTCAACTGAAATTAGATTACTACCTGAATTATACCAATACCATGAGTTTTGGACATTTTAATCAATACTCTATGCTGAGTATGCGTAACGTTTACGCACGGCGATAACGCGCTCCATGTTGAAGTGAAATCGAGATGGTGCATATAGTTAAATTCCTCATTTCCTCAGCTTTCTGTAGCTATAAAGTTTGTCCATATTAACAAAGTCTCCAAGGCATGAGTGAACATTCCTATAAATGTAATTTTAGACGAATGAAAGATTGTTCAATTCAATTCAAAACAACTATCGAGAGTACAATTATACTGTTCCCCACTACAGTCAATTACATTTCTAAATCTCTTCTAATTGTTTCGTTTTCAAAGCAAACCTGGAAAACCTTTCTTCAGTATATGCCCGGAAAATGTGTCTTTAACATAAGTTTCATAAGTGCAATGATTATATATAGCAACAGTCGTAATAACTATAATGAATTGGGCAGTGAATGAAATAAGTAATAATTATGAGTTCACATTATTAGAGAACAAAATGCCAGAAGGCCCAACTCAATAAGTAAATAGATAAATGAATATATTTGTTTGTCTTTAAACTGATTACGAATTGATTGTAGATATCACTGATTCTACCATCTCACCTCTCAAAATAGTTGTAACATTTCACAAGACCGGAAAAAAATAGCTTCATTATCCTCAATGTTCACCACTCATCATCTCATTTTCACCCATCAATCACCTAAACATTAATCGTTGGATGTAGCATAGGCTAATCTTCTTTTTTATTTGAAATGTCAGTCATATAATTATATTCTGGCTTCTGACTTGTTATTCATCAATCATTCTCTGATCTTCCCTCTAAATTCATTCTAGCTTCTAACTTTTAATTTTTAATCGTTTTTAGTCAGTAACTTCATGTGGGGCTGGCCGGACAATTGTTTTATTTGGGGTTGAGGGCCTAATTTGTACATAGAAGATGATATTGATTCTATACATGCTTATTATAATTCAGGCATGAAACAATATCCCATTTGCTTCTCAAGGCTTGACCACTATTATTGTTCTCAATACATGCTGTGTCTCGCCATAGGTTCACCATTATGCCACTTGTTTGCACCAGGTGGCCGCTACTAGTTTTCACCAGGCGGCGCTACTAGTAAACAGGTTACATTTATAATTTCTTATACAATGAAAGCGGCGCTAATACAGTTTGCATGTTGCATTTATAAACTAGGGATATTGCCCATCTTATAACCTAAGATTATTATTGATGTTATTCTTCTATGCTTTATTTGTACAACTTATCTGTTTGATGTTTGAAGTCTTGTGATCGAAACACCCACATAACTGTACATATGATTATGCCTAGTCCGCAAAGAGACTCTGGGATCTTGGTCAATGGAAATGAACTATCCACAGAGTCTGTACTTGCCACACTGATTGGAGTGGCTGTGCGGCAGTCAAAGTGTATGTGTTTAAGGGTGGAAAACAGATGTATTCTTATCCCAAGAGTGAAGCAAATGTGCCCAACTCTTTAGAAATGTATTAGGAATATAAATACTACTCAAATATTAATATATATGCAATTTATCAGCTTTGAAAAATACATCAGGTCTATAGAGCTTGAAGGAGGCTAGATGAGTGCAACAGAACCGCATTTTATAACCTGGTAAATAGTGCATTGTTGAGTGCATGAGAACCGCATTTATAAATCGGGTCAATAGAGCATTGCAAAATCAAGTTTGAGCCTCACAATCGTTTACGATTTCCACTAGTAAAGCACCAGGTCAGAATCAGGTGTAAATGTCCAGGTAAAAATCATGTTATAACTGCTCTATTGCACATCGGGTTGGTTCCTACTTGTCTTGGTACC
>OW804095.1:3551658-3636475 GCA_942159475.1 Sthenelais limicola | reverse complement strand
TGATTATAGGTTGGTTTGCTTGGATGCTAGCTCACTCACATGATTATAGGTCAGTTTGCTTGGACACTAGCTCACTCACACATGATTATAGGTTGGTTTGCTTGGATGCTAGCTCACTCACATGATTATAGGTCAGTTTGCTTGGACACTAGCTCACTCACACATGATTATAGGTTGGTTTGCTTGGATGCTAGCTCACTCACATGATTATAGGTCAGTTTGCTTGGACACTAGCTCACTCACACATGATTATAGGTTGGTTTGCTTGGATGCTAGCTCACTCACATGATTATAGGTCAGTTTGCTTGGACACTAGCTCACTCACACATGATTATAGGTTGGTTTGCTTGGACACTAGCTCACTCACACATGATTATAGGTTGGTTTGCTTGGACACTAGCTCACTCTCACATGATTATAGGTCAGTTTGCTTGGACGCTAACTCACTCTCACATGATTATAGGTCAGTTTGCTTGGACACTAGCTCACTCACACATGATTATAGGTTGGTTTGCTTGGATGCTAGCTCACTCACATGATTATAGGTCAGTTTGCTTGGACACTAGCTCACTCACACATGATTATAGGTTGGTTTGCTTGGATGCTAGCTCACTCTCACATGATTATAGGTCAGTTTGCTTGGACACTAGCTCACTCTCACATGATTATAGGTTGGTTTGCTTGGACACTAGCTCACTCACACATGATTATAGGATGGTTTGCTTGGACGCTAACTCACTCTCACATGATTATAGGTCAGTTTGCTTGGACACTAGTTAACTCACACATGATTATAGGATGGTTTGCTTGGACGCTAACTCACTCTCACATGATTATAGGTCAGTTTGCTTGGACACTAGCTCACTCACACATGATTATAGGTTGGTTTGCTTGGATGCTAGCTCACTCACACATGATTATAGGTCAGTTTGCTTGGACGCTAACTCACTCACACATGATTATAGGTCAGTTTGCTTGGACGCTAACTCACTCTCACATGATTATAGGTCAGTTTGCTTGGACACTAGCTCACTCACACATGTTTATAGGTTGGTTTGCTTGGACACTAGCTCACTCACACATGATTATAGGTCAGTTTGCTAGGACGCTAGCTCACATGATTCAGTAACTAGGCATCAACCCTGTTTCCACCAACCGCATAGAGTTACGAGTACAAACCACTGCTTGCAAGGGGTGATTGCATTTAACTGCTCCTATCCGTTTATGCTGTTCATGTTTTTTCATTGATAACATTTCATCATACAGACAATTTTCTCAGCGTATCAAGGAAAAGTTAAATGAAGTTTGTAAATCATTAACTATGACTAATCAAATAATCAGGTATACAATCAATTGTTTCACTGTACAGGTCCCCCCTGGTGGCTCCAGAATTAACCAAATACTAATCACGAGGAGTGAGCAACTGCACTTCTACCTATATGTGATGTTCTCTACCCATATTATACAATACCAGATTTAACATGAGGAGATCTTATGTAAACATAAAAAAACACATTTTATGATCTTCTCAAAATATGATGTAAAACATAAAGTCAGCAATTCGTTTTCTGTCTCCACATAGTATTCTGGTGACCTTAATTGAGGTCACTAGAGGTATTTCAGTCCAACTAATAGTAATACTTTTTTTTGTTTTTAAAAGGTTTTATTCAAAATATCCTGCTTTCTGGGCTCTTACACGTTCAATATTCGTTACCTTTATATTTTGTATATTTTTTTCATTTTCTCTATATTTTCTTTCTTCCTCATCCACTTAGGGACTTGTCCCTTTACAATTCGTGCGGTATTGCTTTCGCTCATACATAGAAATTATTTGTATTTATTACAAAACCAGCTTACAATAAAGAGTCTGAGGTGCAAATGTAAAGAATTTTACGCGTTATGATTTCCGCCTTAACTCTTAGTGTTAGATTTTTTCAGCGGCAACAAGATGGAAAATACAATTAATACATACAATACAAGTACAATTTCAATTACATAAGCACACAAGTCCTGTCCAAATCGAACCATTTACAAGTTTATACATCATAGATACATTGCTCTGGCTTCCTGAACATAATACTTCCACTTAACTCCTTTGCCCTTCCCCCTATCATAAATTTTGTCTCCATACTGGATTGCCCGGAATCTCTTACATAGCTCTTTTAAGAACACTACAAAAACAACATCATTTTCATAGAAAAGTCTCTGTCTATGTATATAATTCTTCGCTAAAATGATAACCCAGTTAATAAAATCTCTCTCCTTTAATAGTAATACTTTACAAAGCTTCACATATCGAGAAAAAACACACCTTACGTCTTACTACAGTACAAATAGCAAACACATATTTTGGAATCACTTCAAAACTTGCCAAGGAATAAACAGCACAATATACAAAATGTCCTCAATACTTTGATTAAGCAGCATATATTCTATAATAGATGATCTAGTATTTTGTAACTTCCCTGTTTGTACACGCATATAGATATATATCAAACTAATTCCTGTGACGATCTATGTTCAAAGTTAACTGTAATTACCTCCCCACAGCCAAGCCAGCACAGCATTGATTACATCGGTACAGTTTCAGTATTGAATAATGGGGAAATTGCAGGAAACTTGTATCCTCCACGTATTAAGAGGAGCATTTGGTGCAGTGGTGTAAGGTGCAGGTTGTGTATAGAGGAGGGGAGGTGCAGTGGTGTAAGGTGCAGGCTGTGTATAGAGGAGGGGAGGTGCAGTGGTGTAAGGTGCAGGTTGTGTATAGAGGAGGGGAGGTGCAGTGGTGTAAGGTGCAGGCTGTGTATAGAGGAGGGGAGGTGCAGTGGTGTAAGGTGCAGGCTGTGTATAGAGGAGGGGTGGTGCAGTGGTATAAGCGGCCTTGAAATTGGATGCTTGTGAGTGTCCTTGAAAGTAAGTGCTTGTGAGTGTCCAACCCTGTAGTTAGCAAGAAACTAAAAAGATTAATAACCTCCAGTTTGGGCCTGTGTGTGCCCTGTTTACAAGTGCATATTCACTGACTTTGCCTTGGGACACCAAACAGTACTCATTGTGCCCCTCAATGTCAGTCATTAACCTCAGGATTATACACCAAACAGTGCATCAGCAGCCCCTCAATGTCAGACATTAACCTCAGGATTATACACCAAACAGTGCACCAGCAGCCCCTCAATGTCAGACATTAACCTCAGGATTATACACCAAACAGTGCACCACACTGTCCCGCGCAACGTATCCGCGCGATACGAAAATGAATACGAATTTCTTGTACCCACTTTTGATACGATTTTTTTCGTCTCAGCGTATTCGCGCGGCGTTTTTCGTATCGGCGATTCGCGCAGCGTTTTTCGTATCGGCGATTCGCACAGCGTTTTTCGTATCGTCGATTCGTGCAGCGTTTTTCGTATCGGCGGTTTTCAGCCAGTTCAAACCCAGGGGAAATTTAGCTTATATGCTAGGCTTAGGGCCTCTATAGTTTGGTTAGAACTGAAACATTATACTGTTATACTGTTACATTTTTCTGTTAATTACGCATTACGCTTATAAATGTACAACATAACACATATTTCATTAACAATTCCTACATTTTATTAATGTGTAATATATGAATACATATCCTTGTTTTTTATTTACACAACATTTATTCAAACAGGCACCCAATATTATGAAAGTCACAGGCATCTATTATATATATGTATACCCAACCGTCATCACACCACTTATGGGAATAACACTATAGCATCCCCTGGATGTCAACGCTATAGAAGTGCTCAGGAAACGATGCAACACTCATGCAACAATTACCTGAACACACAATCTATGATCATAAATATCAGAAAATATTGTTTCAACAAAGTAGATTATTGATATAAAATTTCGAAATGACATTGTCCATGACTGAAACAAGTTAGATCTACGTTTTTAATGTACCATTAAATAGAAATATTAAAAATACACATAAAAAAAGCTCATTACGACTGGAATAATAGAGAATTCATCTTATATACAGTTCCATTTGCATTTTGTACCTATAGTAAAAGACAACCCTGTTCATCCTTATTACAGTGAAATATTCTTTCTAGGGGCAGGGTCACGATCATAGTCTACTGCAAACTGTTGTCAATTCTGGCATTCCTGGGCAGTTTGGCCTGGTAGTTTAACTTGGATTTAGCAGCCTGCAGGTTGTGGCAAATAGCAATGATATCACTGCATCAATGATCTTCTTTTCATTTGGCCTGGTGGTCTTGACGGCCTCTGTAATATGATGAAAGAGGAAAAATGTTAATAAAATCAAATATGTTTTACACTAATTGTTTCACATATAATTATATGATGTGTTTTAAGAACATGAGTCACAAGTCGCAAAATTGACATTTTTCAAAGTGACCTTTTCGAAAGATTCCTTTATTGAAATGTTCTAATCTCTCAACGGCATCGTGCTTATGTCGATGAATCTCGTCCTATAATTTTTTTATTATTGCCAGCTCGTCCCATTCTCTCTAATTCTATAGCCAATTAAATTCCAGTGAGGCTCCTTTTCGTATAAGAATAATTATTCCAATGTGTCCAAGATTGATGCTGAAGGGTAATGGAGGGGAAGGGTAATGGGGAGGGGTAATGGGAAGGGTAATGGAGGGGAAGGGTGGATAGAGTGGAAGGGTGGACGAGGGGAAGGGTGGACGAGGGGAAGGGTGGATAGAGGGGAAGGGTGGATAGAGGGGAAGGGTGGATAGAGGGGATGGGTGGATAGAGGGTAAGGGTGGATAGAGGGGACGGTTGGATAGAGGGGAAGGGTGGATAGAGGGTAAGGGTGGATAGAGGGGACGGTTGGATAGAGGGGAAGGGTGGATAGAGGGGAAGGGTGGATAGAGGGGAAGGGTGGACGAGGGGAAGGGTGGATAGAAAGGAAGGGTGGATAAAGGGGAAGGGTGGAATGAGGGGATGGGGAGGGGAAGGGTGGATGGGAAGGATGGATGGGGAGGTGAAGGGTGGATGGGGAGGGGAAGGATGGATAGAGGGGATGGGGAGGGGAAGGATGGATAGAGGGGATGGGGATGGGAAGGGTGGATGGGGAGGGGAAGGGTGGATGGGGAGGGGAAGGCTGGATGGGGAGGGGAAGGGTGGATAGAGGGGATGGGGATGGGAAGGATGGATGGGGATGGGAAGGATGGATGGGGAGGGGAAGGATGGATGGGGAGGGGAAGGGTGGATAGAGGGGATGGGGATGAGTAGAGGAGAGAGGGGTGAGGTAGGGTGAGGGTGTGAGTAGAGAGAGAGAGGGGTGAGATAGGGTGAGGGGGTGAGTAGAGGAGAGAGACGGGTGAGATAGGGTGAGGGTATGAGTAGAGGAGAGGGAGGGGTGAGATAGGGTGAGGGTGTGAGTAGAGGAGAGAGAGGGGTGAGATAGGGTGAGGGGGTGAGTAGAAGAGAGAGACGGGTGAGATAGGGTGAGGGTATGAGTAGAGGAGAGAGAGGGTGAGGCTGTGAGTAGAGGAGAGAGAGGGGTGAAATAGGGTGAGGGTGTGAGTAGAGGAGAGAGAGGGGTGAGATAGGGTGAGGGGGTGAAAGGGTGTGAGTAGAGGAGAGAGAGGGTGAGATAGGGTCAGGGTGTTAAAGGGTGTGACTGGGGGATAGGGAGGGGTGAGATAGGGTGAGGGTGTGAAAGGGTGTGAGTGGGGGGAGAGGGAGGGGCGAGATAGGGTGAGGGTATGAGTAGAGGAGAGAGGGGTGAGATAGGATGAGGGTGTGAGTAGAGGAGAAAGAGGGGTGAGATAGGGTGAGGGTATGAATAGAGGAGAGAGAGGGGTGAGATAAGGTGAGGGTATGAGTAGAGGAGAGAGAGGGTGAGATAGGGTGAGTAGAGGAGAGAGGGGTGAGATAGGGTGAGGGTATGAGTAGAGGAGAGAGAGGGTGAGATAGGTTGAGTAGAGGAGAGAGAGGGGTGAGATAGGGTGAGGGTATGAGTAGAGGAGAGAGAGGGGTGAGATAGGGTGAGGGTGTAAGTAGAGGAGAGAGAGGGGTGAGATAGGGTGAGGGGATGAGTAGAGGAGAGGGAGGGGTGAGATAGGGTGAGGGGGTGAGTTGAGGAGAGTGAGGGGTGAGATAGGGTGAAGGTGTAAGTAGAGGGGAGAGAGGGGTGAGATAGGGTGAGGGTGTGAGTAGAGGAGAGAGAGGGGTGAGATAGGGTGAGGGTGTGAGTAGAGGAGAGAGTGCGGTGAGATAGGATGAGGGGGTGAAAGGGGGGAGTAGAGGAGAGGGAGGGCGAGATAGGGTGAGGTTATGAAAGGGATTGGAGAAGAGGGAGGAGAGGGTATGTTAGTGGGTGAGTGGAGGAAGGGAGAGGGGAGATGTGGGGGGCAGGACTGGAAGAGGAGAGTGGTCGAAGAGAGGGCAAGTATCAGGGAAGAGAGGGGGTTAGTCGAGGGGTGACGGGAGAGGAGGGAAGGGGCGAGATGATCATATAGATCATTGTTTCATTTCGAAATAGAAACATTATGGTGCACAACCCATATACAATTCAATATCATATATCCACTTACAACCATTATTTCAATTATTTACACATGATAAAAGCTTCCGATCTCATGGCCAATAAAGGCTATATTTATATTACAAACTGGAGGGAAAATACTTAACATGAGTTGAACAATATATAATAGCATAAATAATTAATCTATAAATTAAAATGATTATTACAGCATTGCAAAAATACTTACTTTTGTGATGGAACATGTACAATAGTCTTCATCATGAAGTCCAAATCTGATGAATCATATTTCTCCAATGGGTGCAGACGAATTAGAATTCCTAAACGTTAGGTTGTCATCCATCTCTTTGATTTGAAAAGTTTTCATAATCCATTTGTGGTGTTAAATGTGAGTTATGCAGGGGTGCCCCTTCGTCACCAGAGATAGGAACTTCTCCTGAAGAAACAGACAAATTGGGTTAGCCTAATTAATATTCATTAAAACAATCCGCAGGCAGTGACAATTGAACAGACTTTATATTTGATGCCAGATATAGTTAACTGTATAGAAAATAATTATTGTCCGCTCAATGTGCTTTCATGTAAAGTTAATCCATGGGTCAGATTTTCAGAAAATGTAAAATAGGCCACTGCGCATGTCTGAACAGTGCATCATGGGATAGATTCTGTTGAAATCTGACATGAAAATATTTGGCAAGATTTTTATCGAAAATTGCAATAATGTTTTCACTAATATCATAGCTTTTATAAATGATCAATAAAAAACAAATGCACGATGGGAAAGATGGGGACGTGTGTCATGAAACATGTATGATACAGACATATTGATTTTTGAGCATTGATAAATATCTCATGCTGAACATAACATGTTTTCTATAGACTTTAGACTGTACCATTAGTCCCATAATGCCATGCGAATTAGGATTCAAAATGGTGGCTATGCAAATCCCCTATAGGCAGCTGTACACATTAAGTAAATTCTGCTAAATTAGGCTGCAATTTGGTCAATACTAGGTACATTCGAGAATATTTGGCATTGAATTGATTCTAGCAATCTGTTTGGCTACATTGAACTGTATTTTGAACTTTATTTCCGTCTGCAATTAGGGTTATTTGAAAAGATTGGCGAAGTTGAATTGTACATTTTCTGAAAATCTGACCCCCATGCACTATACTTATCATTACTACATAGGATGCAAACAAGAGGTCTAAGTAGGCCTTATACCATCCTCTTACACAATTCCACAGAGCGTACATGCTTCGAGCGAACGTATACATATATATAGTGGGTCCGCCATGTTTGTTTTTGCCTGTTACGGCAGACATCACCACGGAGAATCCCTTAAAAACGCTTAAAATCTTACCTGGCATTCTCTATTATATGGTTGGCAACTCCACTGCACATACTTTGTAGAGGTAGAAACGTGATAATCGGGTAGAACTATGAACAACTTCGAAGCCTTTGAACCATCCGCCATTTTGTGTAGTGGCTGTGCGCATGCGTGATATTGAACAGCTGCTGGTCAATGTATATATAGTACCAAAAGAAAAGCCCCGCCCCCGCTGCACCATCCACCCATAGACGGTGTTTGGTCATGGCATCGCCGCTACACACAAGCCATGGCACTTGTCACCCTTGTAGCTCCTTGTCACTGTTGTCTGCCCTACACATGTTACGTCATGTATCTAGTAGGCCTGCATGCATGCTTGTTCCCATTGTCGCAAATATATAGTCCAGGTAATTTCTGGTTTGAATAAAGGCCCTAGGCTTAAACAAAATTTATTTTTGCAGTGAAGTCCCGTAGGGCCATAGGCCTACCGAAAAAGTAGTCTGTGAGAGGATTAGTGAAGGTGAATTGTGCATTTTCTGGAAATCTCACCCATTCTGAGTATTCTCTCAGTTGTAGTAATTCACAAAGCCCAACTCACAACCTCGCCAAAATGATTCAAAGAATATTTACAGAGTTTCGTAATTGTTGTTATGTTTCTCACCTAGTTAAATGTACCCGCAGATGTATATAATAGAAACGCTGCTTGTGTGAAAGCCACACAGCCGTGCTACTGCAGAAAAGCCACCTTGAACTTAGTTGACCTGTAACGCAATAGGCTAAAGTGCCAACACCCTTTTCTCTGTCTCCCCGTCAGCCTATACCCGTAAAGGCATCGCATCCGTTCATCAGCACCTTTGTGCGCGAAAATAAATCCTGCGCGAAAGGTATAATTATTGTATAAACAATGTGTGAGAATTCCTTGCTGCGCGAATTTAAATCCCCGCGAAAAGGTGTCAAAGTATTAAGTGCGCGAAAATAAATATGTTTACAGTAATTCGATGGTAATAAAAACAAATCATTTCGATAGTAATAAAAATATCTCTCAATACGAAAAACGCAGCACGAATACGGAGCATACCATATTTCGTCTCCGTGATTCAAATGACCGTTTTTCGTATCAGAAGTTCAGGCAATTTCGTCACCACAGTTCACCAGTAGCGTTCGCGATGCTCGGTAGACAAAAATCGTCACACTGAAGACGAAATAACTTGCCGCTCCGTATCGCACGGGTATGGTGCGCGGGAGAGTGCAGCAGCCCCTCAATATCAGACATTAAACTCAGAATTATACACCAAACAGTGCACCAGCAGCCCCCCAATGTCAGTCATTAAACTCAGGATTATACACCAAACAGTGCACCAGCAGCCCCTCAATGTAAGACATTAACCTCAGGATTATGCACCAAACAGTGCACCAGCAGCCCCTCAATGACAGTCATTAACCTCAGGATTTGCACCAAACACTGCACCAGCAGCCCCTCAATGTCAGTCATTAACCTCAGGATTATACACCAAACAGTGCACCAGCAGACCCGAGATATCAGACATTAACCTCAGGATTATACACAAAAGAGTGCACCAGCAGCCCCTCAATATCAGTCATTTAATCATTTTGAAGAAGCCAAAGAAGAGCGAAACGCGTCAGGGTCGCCAAATAAAGACCTACACAACTCACTACCATTGTTTGTTTCAGTTGAGTTGCCTTCAAATGAATCATCTTAAAACCATTTAATTATTTAGTATGGCAGTACGCACACTATACAGGATCTATTGCTATCTTTGAAAATCCTCTCTATATATATAAACTACTAGCAAAGTACCCGTCCTCTGGACGGTCACCCTCTATGGCCACACTTCCCCCTCTCCCTCTTTTCCCTCCCCCTCTTCTCTGACTTTCATACCTGTTTTTCTCTCCCAACCATATCTCCGATTCCCCCCCTCTCTCCCCTCTTCCTCATGCTCCCCCTCCCCGCTTTCTCTCCCTCCCTTCTCTCCCTTTCCCTACAACATCTCCCTCCTCTCTCCCCCCCCCTCTTATTTCCCTCCCCCCCTTTCCTATTCCTACACCCTCTTCTTCACTCTCCCACTCCTCTGCATGCAGTTACAGAGTGTAAATCTGTACTGGAGTATTTTGTTTTGGTGCAAAGAAAGGACTTAATTGTGTGATTGAAATCACTTGATCTTCTTTCATTGAGGGGTAATTAGAGGTCCGATAAATTTCCGTGTGGGCGGGTAAACTTGGCGGGTGAAGAAAAAAGTTAATTTCACCCACTGAGTAAGGTCCCCCTGGACGTAGGTTGTGTGGGAAATGACATAGTATCTCATAGGGGCTTTCCCAGGCTATAAATAGAGTGTGGTTATCCCGATTTAAAAAAGGCTTCAAAATCACATTTCCACCCCAAATACCTTCACAAACCACATACGACGACATCCAGAGAGGGGGGAGAGACCTCTAAAGATGAGTAAAGTGGTTTGTAAAACAACAAATTCCGAGAACATTCTGGACAAAGAAAACCTTCTTTCTACCATTTCCTTTCTACCTCCTTTCCTAGAAATCGCTCTAGCTTTATATTATATGGATATATATATATATGGATGGATATATATATAGTGGTACAGACAAAGGCATATACATCAAGCCTGTTGCTTTATAAATGGATTCACTTTAATTTGAGTACCCAACATGTATAATCCACATTATGCAGAACCGGGTGGCCGGGTGGAAATCATTTAATACAATTGCTTCTCCATAAACAACTCCAAATAGACGCAAAATAATGCAAACATGATAGTGCGGAGAATATATGGGGGTGGGAATTAGATTTAGGCGCACCAGAGCTCGCATTAATGGCAATAAAATATAAAATTATTGGCGGGAAACTCCAGGTCTAGAAAGCAGACGACATTTTTCATCAGGCACCAAAAGCATGATGAGAACGAGGCCTGAGTCTCGTTTTCAACTCGCAGAACAGCCGATGGGATCCCACGTGGTCTGGTGAAGTCTCGTGAGACTTTGCGAGACTATGAGTCTGGTTTTTCAGCTTGGGATGTCTGGGGTAAAGTGAAGGAGGGGAAAAAGGGACTTAATAAGCAAAGTAACATCATCCCTTGATAGAAGTTGAAACCGATGGGGGATGTTAAACTGGTGGAATGCTCAGTAGCATTATACAGCCCCTGGGGGCGGGGGCGGGGGGAAGTTATAGGGAATCTCCCACTCCTAGTATTATATCACATTCTGAATCATTGTAGTGAGACATTTACTCTGTGTCTGTCTCCACTGTCTGGGCTCATGTTTTTAATAAGATACCACGGCTGCCCCTTGATTTGATCCTCAGTAATATAATCAATCACTATTATAATAATATACCTTGTCGGGCTAGACCGTTACTATTATACTTCCTTTAGTTGGATACTGCTACTGTATCCCCTAGTTCATGGCTGTATCTAGCCTTATGTTACTGTTCTTGTTATTGCTTTCTCAGGCTATACTTAGCCTCACGCTACTGTTGTTACTGCCAGCACTCTTGTAAATGCTGAAACTATAATTTTACTTATAGCTGTTGTTGTCGGCCTCCTTCATACTCCTATGCTTACAATTTTGAAAATTTACGAAACTTTGTACCTGCACCGTAAATTACTTGAATTCGATAGAGGCACTTGTCGGAGGAAATGATACTCTTATCATGACAGACGTAGCTACCTGTTATTGTATGTACCATCTTTACAAAATAAAGAATTCTTGAAATGAAATGAAATAACCGAGTTTGCATATCTATTGTAAAACATTTGTACTGCATTATGTAAATATTTATATTATACATTTGAAATGTATATAGCATCTTGGCCCCGAAACCCTGAAAAGGGAATCTGGTAGCCAAGATAAAAGAAAATCTCAAAAAAACAAAACAAAAAAGAACAACAATGTATGCTTAATTCATATTAGCTACCTGGCCTGGGAGAGAATAAATACTTAGATTTAAAATTAAAATATATGATTTTTGGTAAAATGTATGTGGGTAAGTAGTATATAACCAAATAATAACAATATTAGGTATACGCATTGTAGTGATGTCCCTTATGCTTCTAAAGGTTTGGGATGTTCCCCATTACATCTGGTATTGATTAAGGTTTATATGTGTTTCTAAAGATCTGGTTAAATTATGGTACATGCGATGATAGTAAATAGAAGAAACTTGCGTTCTAACTTCAAATAGACATCCTCTAAAATTATCGTTGGTGAATTGTGCAGTTGTGTACAATGTCTGATAAACTTGCCTTGGTCCAGAGCTCTTGCTCTCAGTCGCAAATTGCCAACTATAATCCCAATACCACACTTATACACCAAGGCCAGCTAAGCAATACGCGCAGTAGGCTTCCTATCACTGACATACCATTCTTATAATTCTCATATGATAATGGTGGATGCTTTTAAATAAGATCCGAGCCCAGATATCATATCTCATTCTCAAAAATCAATGAGAATTCCTTTATCATTTGTTCATGGAAAGTTCATTTTATTGGAAATCTGCCTTAAAACCTTAAATCATTGTAGTGAGGCATTCACTCTGTGTCTGTGTATACTGTCTGCGCTCATGGTTTATACTAACTGAGTTTGCATATTTATTGTAAAACATTTGTACAATGTATACCAGCAGGCTGCTCATGAGCGCTTAATTTATATTAGATACGTTAGAGAGATAAACAATTAGAATTAAAATTACAATAATTGATTGTTTGTAAAAGTGTTATAGGAATAGAATAATAATAATTGCGTTAAATATGCAAATATGTGTTGTATTGTTGTCCCCTATGCTTCTAAGCGTTTGGATGTACCCATGTATCTGGTGATTGAATTGAATTGAATTGAAAAATACTTTATTTGTCTGAGGTTTTACAGAGTTTAGACAAATGATGAAAATGATGAGATGATGGTGCATGCGATGATAGTAAACGAGAGAAACATGTATTGCAACTTCAAATCGACATGGGGTGCATCATACTATAGACAAAATGATTGTGCCGCATAACACCCTCTTAAGGTTAAAGGTTGTGAGTTTAGATGGGACCTTATTTAAAATCAGAGCCAAGATATCTTATCTCATTCTGAAAAATCACTGAGAAATGCTTTAATATTTTGCTCATTTATTTGTCATATATATTGGTGGAAGTCTGCATTAAAACCTTAAAACTGACTCTGCACCCAATAGTGCAATAAATATTTCAGCTCTATATTTTCATGGGATTTTTTAAAATAATTATTGTCATGTTCGGTAGTAGAGATTGGCAAGTGGTGATAAGCCACTATGTATGTGTAATAGATAATTACTTACATGTGTGTATGAACCAATTCAATGGCTATCAAGTGTAATGATTTCTTGATTAATGTTAAATTGTCTTCTATTTGTAATTGATTTTGACAGCGGATGAGATATATCACAATTGTGAAGATTTGTCAATAACATTTATAAAAAAAAATGTTTCACTCATGGCGTAAAATATGTGAATACATTCCACATCATTTTCCACCTCTTTCTTGAGTTTTTGAGAAGGATAGAGAAATGAAAAATCTTGAGAATCCTGAGGCAATATAGCAGTATGATGGCCGCCGATCAATAGACAGAACTATTTCAGCTCCATATTTTCATGGGATTTTTAAAAATAAGTATTGTCATGTTTCACTCATGGCATAAAGTATGCGAATAGGTTCCACAACAGGTTTCCCTATGCAGCATTTTCCACAAGAAATGACAAATCTTGAGAATCCTGAGGCAATATGTGATGTGTTTCAGGAAAATGAGTCACAAGTCGCGAAAATTGGATTTTGAGATATCATCATATATGAAAAGATGAGACCAAGCTGATTCCAATAAATGTAAACATTAAGGACATCTAATAAGTAGTTTTATCTTTTTAGTCAGATATTTTTATTTTTGAAAAAAAAAATTGCAATATTTCTGGGTGGATAATTACCAGTAAAGTAGCTAAACATACTCAATGGGATGATCTAAGAAACGCATTGATATAATTAATAAACAGTTTTGACATTTGGTAGATGTATTCATACAACCACAAGGACTAGACACTCCAAAAATGAAAGTATTCCAACAAAGAGGTCTTGTAAGTAAACGACTTTGAAAGGCACCAATTTTGCGACTTGTGACTCATTTTCCTGAAACACATCACATATAGCAGTATGATGGCCACCGATCAATACAACCCATGTGGCCGCACTATAGTCAATACTTAATTCCGGGTTCTTGATTAAAGGTTGCCGTATCTTGTAGTTCCACGGGTTGGTATTGGTAGGGTATAACTGTATAAGGGTAAGATTCTTAGAAAATGTACAATTGGCAGCTTTACATATTTAGTAATTTCTGCTAAATTCTGCTAAAAATTGATAAATTTTGGGTATATCTGAGTATATTTGGTATCGCGTTGATTTAAAGTATCAGTTCTGTTATGTTAAACTGCATTTTGAAGCTCATTTTTGTCTTAAATGTGGGTTATTTGAGAGGATTGGTGAAGGCGAATTGTACATCTGAACATCTTGAAAATCTGACCCATAATTGGATTTATCCCCAATAGTGGGTAGCACCCAGAGTTCACCGAGGATCTCACGGCTTATTACTAGGCTTTAAGCCGCATTTGTTACTCACTGTTTGAACCTAGGAATAAACTTATCAAGGTTTTGCCTCTACTGTATCTTTATTATTATAATGCTTTTATTTCAAATCACTATCATTACAGTTACATAACCGAAAAATATCAGAATAGGTTGCAGCCCTCTGCTCAGTCGCAGGTTTTCCTCACTGGCCTTTGAACAAAAACCCCTTTTATTCAATTATAATTATTACATCTTTATAAAATTGCTCAATCCGGTCCTACAGGTGCCAATATAACTAAATGTGGGAAGATAGTTTTTGTTGCAATATATAGGTAGGAATGCAGCTTTGAACTTCGGAAACTGTTGGTGGATTTTGCTCAGTTAGCTCTGTGCTTGAGGGAGGTAAAGTGCAGAATTATACGTCAAAATATAATAGTTAATGCTTCCTTGGGAATCATTGAATTATATCTAATCAAATAATATTTGCGTTATTTAGCTGATTTTTTTTTCATCAAACTTTCATAAAAGGTTTAGTTAAAATAATAAAGGATGTTGGATCATAGAGGGTGGCCGTGTAGAGTTTGGACTCAGAACCCATCAGATAAAATAGATATGTCAATGGCTTTCCCGACCCCGGAGTAAGCCCATCATCACTTACTAAAACAAATTCATTTTGATGTACATCACAATACACAAGACAAAATCTTTCATCAAAAAACTCCAGGAAATACCAGAAGGCATGATGGAGTTATTTTGGTGCAAAAAATGCCAAAATATGAGCTTTATAGAAAAGCAATTCCATACCAAGGAGCTAGCTTATGGAACGATTTACAAATAAATTTAAGACAAGAAGTAGATAGTATAATCTTTAAGAGAAAGCTGAAATTACAGTACTTAGAACAATAATAGAGAAAGTGTGTATAGCATGACTGAATAGGTAATGCTAGGGCATTGTTGCGGCCAATCACAACCTCCCTATTAACACGCCACCTACATCCATACCCCGTACTAACCATTCACTCTCCCCACACCCTTCACTTCACTTCCAACCACCAACCATACAACATTTAAATTGGGAGTGCAGTTCCCTGCTGACTCTATCACGACAGCAGAAACTACCATATGAGGATATTACTTCCTAGGAAGTCCCGAGAACGCTGCAGAACTTCCAGGTTCATAATTCCCTCAAACACAATGCCTAGAGGTAGACGTACAAGACCGAAAAGAATGAAAGATGTCGGTGCCGGCACACCTGAGCACACAGACGCCAGCCCACCTGAGAACGGGAGCGATCACGAGACCGTCCCCACCAAAGCCAAAGCTGCGAGCAAGGTCAGCAACCGAGAGCTTGACGCACAAGTCCAAACCATGCAGGCAGCCATGCAGGGACTCAAAGGCATGGTTGAAACCATGGCTCAACAGTTGGCCATTGTCGCCCAACATGCAGCAAATACCCAGAGTGAGAAAGACAGGCACAAGAAAAGCTCCAAGAAAGTGGTGATAGAATCCTGTGAGGAATCTTCCGAGGACAGCGAGTCCGAGGAGGACACTCGCCGACGCAGAAGCCCATTGCCTCGCCACAAGAAGCACAAGAAGTCCAGCCGTCGGAGGTCCGAGGTACATGCCCCTGAGATTCTTCGCCGTCAGCTCGATGCAGACAGATTTCTAGAGCGAGAAATCGAGAAAGAACAAAAATCCTCGGGCCTCCACGGTAAGACGCACATAATGTCTGACTTGCTTTCATCAAATATATTTGCTAAGCCATATATGTTTATTTGTCGTGAAGGTGTATCAACTGTGAAACGAAACGTGGAGGCTCGAGCTACCATGACGGCCATGGAGTATGTCGATGCCACCCTATCGTTATTAGATGACCCCCGTGCTTACAGTAGTAGAGATTACCATGACATTAATGATCACTTGAGGAAAGTTATCAAAGACTCTCTCGACCAGCCCTGGGCAGCGGTACGGAGATGGTCTGACTATATCTGGGATTCTGTGGAAAATGGGACTATTATGTGGGAAGACAGGCATGCCATTCAAGATGAACGGGTTAGGCTCTGTCTAACGCACGGCAGTGCCTCCGCACTCAGTGGAGCGTACAATGCCGGCTCAGGCAGCAATAACCACCGGGGAACTATAGCTAACCAAAACAACAGGGCCCCCTCAGGTCAAACAGAAGTCGTGTGCAGGTCTTATAACTCTCGCTCGGGATGCAGACACCCGAGTAGCCATACTGAATCCAATCTATACCACTTGCATATTTGTACGTATTGTGACTCCATCGGAAAGAGTTGTGTCCACTCCATTGTAGACTGCATGAGGAAGATCAGTCATGCTAATAGCAACAATCAGGGAGCAAACAGGGGTGGTAGTGGCCAAAACTTCAACCCTTCTCGTAATAATAACAGATCTAATGTTTCATCTCAGTCTTATTCCAGCTCTGCACCAAAAAACGATTAGACGGCGTCTCCAGCCAGTGGAATGTGGAGGCGCCGCCATTCAAACCAAGAGCGAGCCATGATACACACCCGGGCCGGGGTGCCACGCCCCCTGCACATGGCAGTGTTGACTTCTCGCGCAGCCACGCGCACGGCGAGACTACGACCAAAGATGGCCACCCTGTAAACAAGAAGCCAGCCATCGCGTCAACTCCTACCAGTTACATGCCCGAACGAAACATATATACAGATGCCATGGCTCCACATCACAGGAACGTGAGTACACTTATTGATGATGAACATTTTGCCCACATAAGGGACATATGTGCGGGAAAGAGGGACAGGGGAGAAGTAGATCTCTCACCCCACGCACACGCAGCATATAGACTTAGCGAGTGGCCCCACATGTGTATTGACGACAAGTATGACAAATACAAGGCCATCTACTCGGCAGTGCACAGTACAGGCATGCCCAACGCTTTATCTGCCAAAATTGAACTTCCAACTAGCTTGAAATTACATAACTGGAAGAAATATCTCTGCAACAATAAGGATGAGAGAGAGCTGTATGAATTAATCGCATACGGCTTTCCTATGGGTTACCTTGGGCCCGTTACGCATCTAGACAGTGGGGAGAATCACTCTAGCGCCTGGGGGGGACTGGTGGGCCCACTCGACAGTGCACCGTTCGACACATGGTACCACTGTTCCCCCATGATGTCCAGGGAAAAAAGGGACACTGACTCGAGACGTGTTATCATCGACTTAAGCTTTCCGGAAGAAAAATCCGTAAACGCCTTTCTCCTTAAAAATAGCGTATGGGGCGAACAACGCGAACATAGTCTCCCCACCGTTGACAGTCTAGTAGAGGAACTCTGTAAAATTGGCCCCTCCGTGTTCATGAGCACAATCGACATCAGCCGGGCTTACAAAAATTTTAAATCAGACCCAATGGACTGGCCATTACTCTGTATTCGCTGGAATGAAAGTTACTACCTCGATGTCACGATGCCATTCGGGGCCCGCTCTTCCTCTTGCCATATGCAAAGGATCGCTGACGCGATGGTGGGTATCTTGGCCAGAGAGGGCATCACGAGCAAAATGTACCTCAACGATTTAGTAATAATATCAAAGGATCGTGAAACAGCTACTCGACACTATGAAAGAGCCATCGAGTTGTTCGCGGAACTCGGTCTCCCGGAGGCTGAGGACAAGAGACAGCCCCCTGCTGCTGTAGTGAGATGGCTCGGCATTGATATAAATGCACCCAAGATGACACTCAGCATTAGTAAAGACAAAATCGATCAAATCCTCGCCACGGTTAACAAGTACATCAACAGGCGATCATTGTCCAGACGCGAGCTTCAATCCGTGATCGGCTCCCTCATCCATGTATCCAAATGTGTGGGCCCGGCCCGCCTCTTTGTTAGTAGATTGCTTGAAGCATTGAGGGACATGCAGGGTAAGAAATACGTCAATATAAACGCAGATATGAAAAGGGACCTTCAATGGTTCAGCGGTTTCTGCCACCAATGGAATGGCAAGGCAGTAATTCCATCAAGCACCCCCACGAAGACCATAGTCGTCGATGCCTGCCTATCCGGGGTAGGCGGGGCTGACCAATACAATGCGTACAGGGCCCAGATAGCACCTGTAGATGAACGGGTGGCTAACATCTCCGAGCTAGAGGCAGCAAATATACCAATAGCACTTCACACACTAGTTAGCGTGGAGGGCACATACTAATCATGTGCGATAATCTCGCAAGCGTGGCAGTGTTTAAGACTGGTAGAGGTAAAAACCGAGTAATTCTCGAGGCTGCACGCTTAGCGTGGATGGTACAAGCACTATTCGACCTTAAAATTAGCCATGAACATATACCCGGAGTAGAGAACACCCTAGCCGATAATCTCAGCCGCTCACACCTTCACGACAAACATAGACACGCCGCAGAACGTACAATGAATGAACAATCATTATGTGAAATTGAACCATGCCTATATGCACTTAAAACAATGTATCTTTCCTCACATTACAGGCCGAATCATCGCTCCACTACTGAGAAAAGCAGCAAGGAGACAGAACGAGGCCTGGGCAGAGGGAACTAGGGACAACAGGGAAGCAGCAGTAAGGAGGTTTGAGAACTTCAGCACTCAGGTAGGAGTGGACGCCACGAATCCCTCTTATCTCACTATTTGTGCTTATATTGAATTCCTCCATCAGACAATCCCGTCACCAAAAACCATTAGAAATCACATCTCCCATCTCAGAACGAGTTTTAAAATGAATGACATCCCAACTTCCTTGCTGGACCACCAGCGCGTGAGATGGGCACTACAGGCCCTTGATAGAGACAAGTCCTTTGTACCACGAGTGAGACTCCCGGTTCCATCAGAAGTTATAAGAGCAGCTATACTTAATATATCACCAGACGAGACGGCCCAAAATGTGAGACATACGTGGCCCGCCACTGGAAGGCCCTACTTGTCTCAATGGGCGTGGATCCCCGCCCATATACCTTACACAGCCTGCGCAAAGCTGCGGCGACAAACGCGTTTGCAGCAGGCTGCTCCACTATGCAGATACAAGACTACATCGGATGGGCCTCCGATGCCTATAAGAAGTATATACACACAGACGGTGTGCAAGTGAACCACGCAATCAGGAATGCCGTAAGCAACCCCCTGCATCCCTAGCACTATACTGACCTCTCGGAGGCAACAGACTCTAAACAAATCATAAAACTACTCCTCCTATAACCCAACATATATTAATATAAGCCATTCGGCTATTATCACAAAAACAAAAGAACTCGGCCCTCAGGCCTCAAGGACTGTCCTAAAAGGACCAACAAAACACTCCTAATTTTATACTGCAATAAGCAGAAAAACTAACAACTTACCATAAATCATACCTCATAAAAACCCTTCTCATCCCTACTCTTAATCAAATTGGCAGTTTTGGCTAATTATCTATATCATTCAATCAATTTGATGTCAAAATAACAACTTTGACATCAAAGTATGAAGTAAAAAACTATCAAAATTGATCCATATCATATATAATCATCATGTATAAACCACCATCTCATCTCATCTCATTCCACCCAACCATCATATTAATATCACTTTTTATCCCAACATTTTCCAGAACCATGTAATGACACTTCAAGCCAGGTGCGAGGTGAAAATCATCCATATACTATATGTGCATGATCCTCGTTTGAACAGGGATGGCAAAGGCCAAACCCTTTTGTAATACCTGGAAAAATAAAATAATTAAAAAAACAAAAAAACTGTCCTAATGGGGTTCTAGTGGGAGTTTGCAGTTAGTGTCCCTGAGTCTGAAGGGATCTGTTAGGCTCTGAGCCTAGACTGAACACGTCTCCACCCAACCAGCAGGTGATCACGTGGTATGTGACAGGTCATGTGACTACAGAAGGGGAGGAGTTATGAATGGCGGGAGAAGTAAGATTGATGGGCTTATCTATCTGGTGGTGCATTGTTGTGTGTTGTATGATTACCATGGTAACAGCTCCAGGCTCTGTGTAATGTATAAGGAGGGGTGGAGTCATATGCTCCTGGACCCTTTCACTGCGTTGAGACGCCTTACTAATTAATTAATGCCATGTCTAGACAGGTGCGAATTGGGGTGTCAATTGGCCCTTGCGGCAACTCGTGCGAGTTTGCACAAATTTGCATACAATTTTTTAACTAAATCGCAAAAACAAAACAAAAAAATATATAAATTAATTATCAATTCTTAAAGAGATAAACCACTGTTCTCCGCACTGCTGCAGGCGGGAGTTAAAGGAACTAATGCATGAAAAATAAGGATTGACAATAATTTTTTCAAACTTTGTCTTGAGAAAGTACATGGTTGGAGGATAACAAAAAGCAAAAAAAAATGGATCTCAGCATATTTTTTTTCTTTCTAGAGACCAGCAAAGTTTAGTATTGAAGTATGTGGGAAAAATGGATATTTTCTCAGTTTTTCCAAGATTTCAGACAGACAAATAACATTTTTCAATTGAAATGTCTTCTAAACATAACCACTATAGATGTTTGCCCTCATGTATGAAAGAACAGGGTATCAACATATTTTAAAATATATTATTTAGCATTGAAAATCTTCAATATTCCTGTTTTTAACTCACCGCCATGCAGATTCAGTTGAATAACATTTTTAAAAGGTCAGTGACCCCCATTTTTTATTGCTTGAAAGGGTAAAGCAATATGTTAGCTATGTTTATAGAGATTTTTAGGAGAAAGTTATTTTCAATTTTTTTTTTATACTGAAAAAACGAAAAAATTGTCCTTTTCTCATAGACTTCTATAGTGAACAACCATAAATTTTGAGGCTCCCTAAAATGAAAACTAACCCGGTGACATATTGTTTTTATTGGCTTTTTGAATTCACATAACCTTGTTCTTTCATGAGGCAAAGTTTAAACAAAATGTTATTTTCAGTTTTTCTCCCAGTTGAACTGTGGTTTATCTCTTTAATGAATAATATTTACTATTATGCTATATCCAGAAGCATATCGCCAAGGTGGTGTACCGTGTAACTGTTTGGCTGGTTAGTTTAGTAAGATTATTGTACTCAGGATCTATAGCCTCCCCACCCCCCACCCACCCTCTCGCACAAAGCTGTTGATTGTTTGTTGACAAGGGTTGTTCAGGCTCTGATGAGCCTGATCAACTACACGAGTAGTTATTCGGTACTATTCGGAATACACCATGAGACAGTACGGGTAAACACCTTTTTGGTTCTTTTTTAAATAAGGCCGTATGAAACATTTCATTCTGTCCAAGTTGTAGAGTGACATCGTTTATGTACATATACAGTGATAATAGCGTAGTTTTACGGGGAAAATACATTGGAAAACGCAGATCCCCTTGATGGGCCCTAGTATTATAAGAGAGACCCGATTTACGGGCATCATTCAAAATGTTCTGTCTAATAGCTACGCTATGTAAACATAGGCGATGGGATGCGGGCCGTCTAGCTTAGATGATATTGTGTAATGTGACATAACAAGAACTAACAGAGAGAGAATCGCGGGAGCCAGGTCGGATAACGAGGTAATTAATGGGAGGCAGGAAGCAATGAAGAAATGGTAAAATATTGTCCTTACAAAAGCCAGATGACAGTTGATGAATGCAGAAATTAAATGAACAGCACCACCTTGTGGCAGGTGTTGGAGATGGAGTCATAACTCTAAAGGAGTGTGAGTACAGATACAGATAGAACCTCAGGCAAGGCCGCCATCTTGGATTGTATGGACGTTAATGGAGGCAGAGTGAGTGTAGAAAGGTGCCCTCTGGTGGTATGCTTATGATGTACTAGCAATGTACCTGTCGGCAATGGTTGACAATCAAAATGGCGCCAGTCAAGCCCATATATATATGTCATGTGTTATAGGGCGACTCCACTATAGGTAAAAAACGGCGCCGACAGGCAAAATTCGTCGCCGACATGACTACAAATTTGGCGCACACAAATCACTAGTGGAAGAGGGGTAAAATAGGTTGTCAGCAACACATTTATTTGTTGCCAACAATTGCAAAATATCTAACTTGATTAGATATTTCGTCGCAAAAAATTCGTCGCAGCAGTTTGGTGCCGTTTTTTCCATAGTGGAGTCCCTGCATTACAGGAAAATGACTACAGGTCACAAAAATGAATTCTGATATATCATCATATTTGAAAAGATGAGATCAACCGATTCCTATGATGTATGCAAATCCCACAAGTTTTTTCAACCAGGGATGCCACAAGATGACCTCTATTTGTGAAGGCCATGACTTGTGTTGATGTACCATCAGGTAATCAAATAAAGAATTCTCTGTTCTTTGTCAGAAGACATAAAATAAACAAGATCAGATGGGTGAAGTCACCAGAAAGATTCTCTCAAATAACCCAAATTTCAGACGAAAATATTGTTCAAAATACAGTTCAACCTAACCAAACAGATTGCTAGAATCAATGCAATGCCGAATATACTCGAATGTATCTACTATTGACCAAATTGCAGCCGAGTTTAGCAGAATTCACCTCAATACCTCTCCCCATACATCTCCTAACCACTCCATCCTATATAATTGTTTGTTTGTGAATCAGAGTACAAGATGACATACAAACAAGTCCCCAATAGTAGCTCCCACCATTGCCCAGTCAGTGTGAGTGTGCTTTATGGTATAATTACAAGTTCCCTAAGTATTACAAATCCCCTATAGTACACTATGTCAATGTGAGTGTGCTTTATAGTATTATTACAAGTCGCCTATAGTACACTATTGCCCAGTTAGTATGAGAGTGCTCTATGTTACTTTAGACCCAGTTTGGTCAGATTCTGGGGTGTATTTTTTCACAACAGACCACGGCAATCACTTCCGGCAACTTCCGGTAAGAAATCGGGGTTATAGATATCAAAAGAACTGATAAATAAAAGTCAGTAAGTGGTAAATAACAGTCGAATCTGACCAAATCGGGTCTAAAAGCACTAATACCCTCGGTTTTGGATGGTCTGGGTGGTCTATTGCCTGGTGTCAGGCTATAGACCACCCAGACCATCCAAAACCGAGGGTATTTTTGCTATAATCAATATCCATATATTCATGTCATACCGCTAAACGATGTGTCCTCTCAATGAATACTGATTGTACCAGTGCTTTACTGCTGGTTGACATGGACGCCATTTTGTTCCTTGATTGGCATCTAAATTAATAACAGAAATACAATACATACATCTACTCGCATGTTGCCGTGTGCATGAGTAGTGAATGCTACTTAAGGGTCACATTTTCAGAAAATGTACAATTGGCAGCTCTAAAAATTTAAGAAATTCTGCTAAATTAGGCTAAAAAATGATGAATACCGGGCATATCTGAGTATATTTGGTATCACATTGATTTAAAGTATCAGTCCTGTTGTGTTAAACTGCATTTTGAAGCTCATTTTTGTCTTAAATGTGTGTCATTTGAAAGGGTTGGTGAAGGTGAATTGTACATTTTCTGAAAAACTGACCCTTAATCGCTTGTTTTACTGTGTAAACTGTGCTTTATTCAACCTGCCTTCTTTATACTACAGTGGTATTTTGAATGAAAGGAATCAATAATGCAATTTGTTCTTTATATGCCCATGTCGGCTTTCCATTTCTCCAGGAAATAGATTCGTTTAAAAAATTGGATTCTTGTTTTCATTGAAAAAGATGAATAATTTGTTTTAACATGATAGAGAACTGGATTGAATCCTCCTCTATCCTTGTGACTTATGCATGAGTCGGGTAGTGTTAATTGAAAGTAGAAAATAGAAAACAAGATAGACATTTGAAGAGCAGACAGTGGGACAATTGTATCGGATTCAATCAATTAGGACAGCAAACTGAATCACAGTGAACTTTAGGAAATGAACAATGACATGGAGTCAATTACAAGAACTACAATCCTACTTTTTAATAAAACTTTATGTAAGATCGAAATATTTGCAGGAAATGGATCTCTCAGGAAGAGAGTATGTATCCAATTTCGGAATGTTATTGTCTGTTCTGAATAAAAATGCAATATTATATTATATATAAATAAACAGTTACTGCAGCTTTAAGTGGAGCGGTTGTGGAACTGAAGTACATTTATATTGCATGATTCCAGGTAAAAAGAATTCGACATTTTTGTTTTTTTCTTTGCAATTACCGCCACATTGCACTGCCTTGAATATCCGCGACTTCCATGACAATGAACAAAAAAGTCCACGTTCGAAACTTCATTTATGATAATTTTCCCACGCATTCTTACTGGGAAGTATTTTAGAGTGTACAATATTTAGCATTTGTAATATTATTTCTCCTTAATTGGCTTTATTTACTTCAGAATGGGTAAATGAAATTTCAAATGGTCATAGAGGCGGAAAAAACGACACTACTGTCAAAAATATGCTAATACAGCCACAATTACCCTCGTCAATTTGTGAGCGGCACATATTGTAATTATATATTAGAATAAAAGGTTATAGCGTACTGCGTGGTTAAAGTACCTGACTGTTTTGCTCCAACCACATCTTATCCCCCCCCCCCCATCTCTCTTCATCCCCTCTCTTATATTTCCCACTCCCTTCATCCTTCCCTCGCTGTCCATTCCTTCTCACTTCCCCCCTCCGTCTTCAACGTCCACTCCATCATCCGTCACAAATGCCGTGCCATTTACCTCCCCCCTCCTTTATTAACCACTTGACTGGTCCTATATTTGGCAAGGCTATTACACCCAACACCCACCCTCCCTCTTCATCCTCCACTTCCTTTCAAACCCAGTATTTGGCCTAGATTCCGGACAACTCAAGTGGAAAGATGTTTTTCACTTTGGGTGTTTTCGTTTCAAGTGTTATTTTCAGCCTCCCTGTGGCGGCTAGTTTAAGATTGTGTTGAAAAGCTTCACAAATATTTGAATTTCTTTGAACTGGATTGTCTTTAATCCTGTCCCAGAGTCGTGTTGTTCAAGGTAATAACTAATGCATCATATTTGAAGATTAGGATATTACCAGAGAATCTGTTTGGAGTTCATAGTTGAAGAAAACTGACAACAATAAGTCACAACGAAGGACGTACAAATTTCAGCCCCCCAAACCGCAAAGCTTCAACATCTGATGTGTTATAGGAAAATGAGTCACAAGGTGGATTTTGAGATATTATTATATTTGAAAAGATAATATCAAGCAGATTCCAATGATAGTGTTTCAATATTTTAAGTTTGATATTTTTAGTTTTGAAAAAAATGTTTCCAATATTTCTGGGTGGACATTTACTGGTATAAAGTAGTTACTATATATGGGTCAGATTTTCAGAAAATGTACAATTGGTAGCTGTACACATTTAGTAAATTCTGAAAAATTAGGCTGCAATGTGGCCAATACTAGGTATATTCGGGAATATCGGGCATTACATTGATTCTAGCAATCTGTTTGGTTAGGTTGGACTGTACTTTGAACTTTATCTTTGTCTGAAATTTGGGTTATTTGAGAGGATTGGCGAAGTAGAATTGTACATTTTATGAAAATCTGACCCATATACTCGGTACGATGACCTAAGAAATGTATGGGTATATCTAATGAACTGTCTTGAAATTTGGTACTTGTATTCATGGTAGGAGAAGTGCTAAGCACCCCAACAATGGAAACATTGCCACAACTACATCTTGGGAATAAAAAGAACTTAGGAAAATATCAAATTTGCCACTTGTGAGTCTTTTCTCTGTAACTATTCATAAATGTCAAGTAGGATGGTATAATCTGAGAACTGAGGCACACAGTCAACAAATACATTGATAGGGAATTGATATAAAAATGATAAATCAGCATTTGGGTCACATTTTCAGGAAATGTACAATTGGCAGTGGTACACATTTGGTAAGTTCTGCTAGATTAGGCTGCAATTTGGTCAATACTTGGTAAATTCGAGTATATTTGGCATTGCATTGATTCTAGCAATCGGTTTGGTTGGGTTGAACTGTATTTGAAACTTTATTCTCGTCTGAAATTTAGGTTATTTCAGAGAATTTGTGAAAATGAATTGTACATTTTCTGAAAATCTGACCCATCTTATGCCCTCTGCCTTGAAATACTTATGACCTGTTCAATATCGTTGGGTATGAGTTTTATATTACCGTACTAGAAGGCAAGCCTTTCCCCCTGCTACTTCCTTTTAACCATGTAGTAAGTATAGGCTCTATTTACAGAGCCTTTTTTATAATGGATTACACTTTAGATTTTGTACCATTAGTCCTATAATTCCATGCTAATCTAGATTCAAAATGGCGGCTATGCATATCCCCTATTGGATTTTAGCATTTTTTTCGCAACCCTACCAGTAGTTTTAGCTTCATGAGGGGCTCTTATCTTATTTTTGTATTACATTATATTATATTATATTAAAATGACCTAAACGAAGATGTCGACTTGAGTGATTCTATTCTCCATACAGATTTA
The DNA here is from genome assembly GCA_942159475.1 of Sthenelais limicola. Classification (NCBI taxonomy): domain Eukaryota; kingdom Metazoa; phylum Annelida; class Polychaeta; order Phyllodocida; family Sigalionidae; genus Sthenelais; species Sthenelais limicola. The sequence goes on along the minus strand of OW804095.1, from coordinate 3,609,635 downwards.
TATTATATTATATTATATTATATTATATATGATTTTTTGTCAAAAGTAAGTGAAAATTCTGGGCTTCCCTACTACGATAGAATCCAAACACAAGCGAGGGAAAACCGACTTAACATTATTGAGTTTTACCAATCAGTGGCAAATAATACCGGTCACAGACATGTACGTCGGTCTGAAATAGTAAATATTTTATAGGGCCTACCCTGTTATTAGGAAAGTGGGAAACCCGCAGCTATTCTAAGATACACCTAATTCACCATGATCCATGGGTTGCGACCCTTAATGGCCTAAAACCCATCACTCACCATGACAACATAGACATGGACAACCTTAGTAACCATGTAGGTCATGTGAGGGGAAATCTCGCTCTGCATCACGTGGTCTGGGATCACATGACAACCTTGGTTACCGCTCACTCACTTAGCAACACAAGTGATGGGTTGCGCCCTCTTCCGTGACTACCCGAACCAAACCCACATTTCCGTATACTACTCAGAAAATGGATTTCCGGAATTTGTACGAGCAAAAATGAATACTGAATATTGAAGTCAGTCAGAGATTTCAAGAAAATTCGGTAACCTTCCCTAAACTGATGCAAATTATTTCCATTAAGTTCTGAAAATATTCTGATTATGATATGAAATCCGACACAAACCGCAACCATACCTGATCTACTCTCCTGGAAAACACTAATCACCCTTTATAGGGGTGAAGTGTACAATTGAACTTCACCAATCCTTTCAAATAACCCGAATTTCAGACGAAAATAAAGTTCAAAATACAGTTCAACCTAACCAAACAGATTGATAGAATCAATACAATGCCGAATATACTCGAATTTACCTAATATTAATATTGACCAAATTGCAGCCTAATTAAGTAAAATTTACTTAATGTGTACAGCTGCCAATTGTACATTTTCTGAAAATCTGACCCATATATACCTCCTTAGTAATGATCTTAAATCTTGATTATATCAATTAATTCACACTATTCACGCTGTAGCTTCATTTAAATCGCATCAGCCATTGTCTACATTATAGACCTGACTGAGCAGTAAATGAAACACTCATGCCATTACCTGATCCTTCAGTCCTTAGTTCTTTGGTATAAAAACCAGGCTTTTATGGAGCATGACATACCAATATGGTTCAGATTTTCAGAAAATGCACAATCTACATTTCTACACATCTATCAAATTCTGCTAAATTAGAGTGAAACATGGTAAATACTAGTATATCTGAGTATATTTGGTATTGACTTGATGCCAACAATCTGTTCGGTCATGTTGAACTGAGTTTTGAACCGCATTTTTGTCTTAATTTTGGGTTATTTGAGAGGATTTGTATATGTGAATTGTACATTTTCTGGCGATCTGACCAATATAAGAAATTGTTTGGACTTTTGAGGGCATAATTCGCGGTCTAGAAAGGCTATTATTTGCAAAAGTCGCCCCCGTCTCAAACTCCAGCATCTAAATCTCTGCTAGTGAAATAAGGCGAAAAGGCTAAAATACAGGTTCCCAATGCGGGGATTTGCATAGTCGCCATCTTGGATCGTGCTTTGTAAGGTATGCGAGTTGTATGTCGGCGGAAAAGCTAAAGAAACGTTTCATGATTCAATTTCTTATTACCAATCAATGTTAACTCTATTCAGTGGGTCAAATCCTCTGAAAGTGTACAATTCACCTTCCCCATTTCTCTCAACTAATCCAAATCTAAGAGAAAAATTACTTTCAAAACCCAATTTAAAACTAAGAAAGAGATATTTTTAATCAACACAATGCCAATGGTGTATAAAGTGTTGGTTGGATGAAGGGGCAATACGACGTGCAAGAGCCCTATTGTGTATCCCAGCATGCACTGTAACACACATGTCATATGCAAGTGCCCTATTGGGTGCACAGCTCCATCTAGTGGGCGGCAACATGCCCCATCAGTCTGATTACAGGCCAAGGCTACTGAGTCTACTGCAGGGTGGGTGTGCTCAGCCTTGCTACACTGGTTATGAACAGCCAGGCGTCACAAGCCTTAAGTACCTTCCCAAATAATATGTTTTCCATACCATAGGACCATAAGTAATAAATGCTGTTTGTACATGGGTTAGATTTTCAGAAAATGTACAATTGTACAGTACAGTGTTTAGTAAATGTTGCTAAATTAGGCTGCAATATGGTCAATGGTAGGTAAATTCGGCATTGCATTGATTCTAGTAATCTGCTTGGTTAGGTTGAACTGTATTTTGAACCTTATTTTGGTCTGAAATTGAGGTTATTGGAAAGGTTTGGTGAAAGTGAATTGTACATCTTCTGGCGACTTCACCCACATGGGATGGTTGGCGTTGTAGGTAGTTTACTTCAGTTAAAGTATGAGGCTGACATTCCAATGGTCAAGGTCAGGATTCCTTTTTCAAAGAAATCAATTTTCTGTGAATATTGGGCCATAAAATGAATAATCTGTGTCCAGTGGAATCTCATTTCAATACATTGGGAGTGTAGTTGTAGCAAATGGCTGAATGGAAGTTTCAAACTGATCTGGACATGGATCAGCGAAACGGCTAAAAGTGAGACCAGGTTTCTGCCAAAAGATCATGAGCCACCTGTAGATCTGTATTATGTTATTATTGCAAATTCAACGCCTCAAGGCAGAAGAATGGACCCATCCCAGCCCCATATATGTGGGTCAGATTGTCAGAAAATGTACAATTGGCAGCTGTACACATTTAGTAAATTCTGCTAAATTAGGCTGCAATTTAGTCAACACTAGGTAAATTCGAGTATATTCAGTATTGCATTTATTCTAGCAATCTGTTTAGTTCGGTTGAACTCTACTTTGGACTTTATTTTCGTCTGAAATTTGGTTATTTGAGAAGATTGGCTAAGTTGAATTGTACATTTTCTGAAAATCTGACCCATATAATTATGTGATACATGGCGTTGACAGAAATGGGTTAGATAGGTGGCAAGATCAAGTGCAAGATCCCTACCTCTGGACTTGATCTTTATTTCCTACTACCCTTTGAAAAGGCTCCATTCAGCCCAAACATGTCAGGACCTAATACAGCGCAATAAAAACAATTAAAAAAAGCTACTTGATGTCTTAGTTATTGGGGAATTCCTTCCATTTCTAGAATTAATCTATTAATTCACTCAAACAGTGTCAATCCCAGAATATTAGCATTAATTCCATCCACTGTAGTACTTCTGTGACTAGCACACTGGTGCTCACACCTCCCCTACGGAGTTACCAAGTGTCTTCAGCTCTTATGGCAAGGTTGCCTTAGCACTACACTTAACCTACTACAAAATGAGTCATAAGTCACAAAAAGGATATTTTTCAAAGTGATATATCTATAAGATATCCTTGTTGGAATATTCTCATTTTTTAGGTGCTTCATGCTGCTAGTAAGACTAACACATGTACGACATTTCAAGGCAATGTATTAAATATATCTATGCAGTTCTAAGGTCATCTTATGGAGTATATGTACTTTATTAGTAATTATCCACCCAAAAATATATATAATAAAGATATCAAACTTACAATATAGAAACACTACTTAGATGTCCTTGCTATTTACTATCATTAGACTTGGCTTGAGCCAATCGTTTCAAATATGATAATATCTCAAAATCCATTTTTTGCGACTTGTGACTCATTTTCCTGGAACACTTCAGTATAATCACATCTTCACCAGACAGTGTACGCCTACAACCTACTCAATCCCTGCCCTACTGTAGCCTGGCAAGGCTAATCTGCATACATTAATACACAAGTATGTTCAGCTTAATGGAAGAAGTTTTAATCTACATTTCATTTGGACATTTAAAAAGGTGAGAATATGTATGTGAATTATACAATTGGTTCCAATGAGTGAGTCTGATTAGATGGGACTGTTTTAGAGTTAGAATTCTTTGTTGAGAAGAGGAAGCATATATAAATCTGCATATATATAAGACATATATACAGCTATGAGTCATCATGCATAAGAGTATTAGGTACACTTGTGCGCTCTTATCATTACTTGTAGTTGTACATGTAGTTGTAAGAGGCATACAAATCTATCCTCATTTGCTTGGGTGTGCGTGTGTGTGTGTGGGGGGGGGGGGCGACAACTCCTTGTCACCAAGCAAAGGAGGCAGTATAGGTTTAGGTAATGTACCCCAGGTATTTTATAATAAAGCTATACTCTAGTGCTATGATATATAGGTTAATGTATCCCAGGTATTTGATAAAAAAGCTATACTCTAGTGCTATGATATATAGGTTAATGTACCCAGGTATTTGATAATGAAGCTATAATCTAGTGCTATGATATATAGGTTAATGTATCCCAGGTATTTGATAATAAAGCTCTACTCTAGTGCTATGATATATAGGTTAATGTACCCCAGGTATTTGATAATAAAGCTATAATCTAGTGCTATGATATATAGGATAATGTATCCCAGGTATTTGATAATAAAGCTCTACTCTAGTGCTATGATATATAGGATAATGTATCCCAGGTATTTGATAATAAAGCTCTACTCTAGTGCTATGATATATAGGATAATGTACCCCAGGTATTTGATAATAAAGCTCTACTCTAGTGCCATGATATATAGAGTAATGTACCCCAGGTATTTGATAATAAAGCTCTACTCTAGTGCCATGATATATAGAGTAATGTACCCCAGGTATTTGATAATAAAGCTCCACTCTAGTGCTATGATATATAGGATAATGTACCCCAGGTATTTGATAATAAAGCTCTACTCTAGTGCTATGATATATAGAGTAATGTGCCCCTGGTATTTGATAATAAAGCTCTACTCTAGTGCTATGATATATAGAGTAATGTGCCCCTGGTATTTGATAATAAAGCTCTACTCTAGTGCTATGATATATAGAGTAATGTACCCCTGGTATTTGATAATAAAGCTCTACTCTAGTGCTATGATATATAGGATAATGTACCCCAGGTATTTGATAATAAAGCTCTACTCTAGTGCTATGATATATAGGTTAATGTATCCCAGGTATTTGATAATAAAGCTCCACTCTAGTGCCATGATATATAGAGTAATGTACCCCAGGTATTTGATAATAAAGCTATACTCTAGTGCTATGATATATAGGGTAAGGTACCCCAGGTATTTGATAATAAAGCTATACTCTAGTGCAATGATATATAGGTTAATGTATCCCAGGTATTTGATAAAAAAGCTATACTCTAGTGCTATAATATATAGGGTGAGGTACCCCAGGTATTTGATAATAAAGCTATACTCTAGTGCTATGATATATAGGTTAATGTACCCCAGCTATTTGATAAAATTGCTCTACTCTAGTGTCATGATATATAGGTTAATGTACCCCAGGTATTTGATAAAAAAGCTCCACTCTAGTGCTATGATATATAGGATAATGTACCCCTGGTATTTGATAATAAAGCTCTACTCTAGTGCTATGATATATAGGATAATGTACCCCAGGTATTTGATAATAAAGCTATACTCTAGTGCTATGATATATAGGTTAATGTACCCCAGGTATAGGGCACTGACCGCGGGAATCAGTGGATATGACGGGACTAGATAAGTGAGTGAGATGGCTCACACTTGACCGCCTTATCATGTCCACCTCCATGGGGGCAGAGGCAAGTGACCAGTGCTCTATAGGTAGGCTGCTGCCTCCTCTATATCAACTGACCACCACTGCCTCATATGGGTCTGGTCAGCTAGATATGTCCAGTTGTCCAATTATAGGTCTCAACTGAAATAGATAAGTTTTTTTTGCCACAATGACATGCATCAGGATCTCTGAGAAATATGCTCCCTATGATTTCCCTATGATTTCCCCTGGCAATCAAAATTGAAGGTCCATTAAATTTGTGAGTATCATCTGACCTAAACAAGGAAAACAGTGGCCTTTTTCTTTTCGTTTCGTACTTATGTATTAGTAAACCCATGATGCTGATAACAACAATTCAATTGAAACTATTATTCATTCATACCTAAGTGTGACATGTGACGTACACATAGGAGCCATACTTCAGAAAACAAGTTATAAGTTTATTAAGTTAATCAATGATTTAATCAACTATTTTCCTGTTTAACTTTATAATCAGTTTAACTTAATGTATATATTCTGCGTTTCCATAGGAAACGAATTCTCCGTTTCAGTTATTTGTGCGCAAATTAATCAACTCTTTTTTATTTAACTTTATAATAAGTTTAACTTATAATGTATATATATTCTGTCATAGTCCTTCAGCTCCTCACCAATAGTGGCTCAGTTTGACCAATAGGAGAGAGGTTGACAGGCCTGAGACAGGGTAAGAAGAAGAGGTGGTGGTGGGAGGGGTGCTGGCCATAAACATAGCAGGGTGGCTAACCAATGAGAGGCTGAGAATGGTGGTGGTGGGAGGGGTGCTGGCCATCCAGGTGGTGGGAAAGCTTCATGGATTTACTGCAGGGAAGGTAGCAAGTTGTCAATCAAACAATCCTTGTACATGGGTGCAAGGTTAGGAGTGATTGCGTGAATTAGATATCAGAGATGGGCGTCGAGATATCCTCCAGATAAGCCTCCACACTCCTCCACACTAACACCTAACACAACGCCACAATCTTATAACATAAACTTGCTGAATAGGATGATTGACAGAATGGTACCCCAATCATTATCATTCTCCGTTTTTAAACGGAGAATGAATGAAAAAACTTCAGACTACAGACCACAGAATTGTGACCTGCTCCTCTACCCACCAACCCCCAGTCCCCTCTACCAAGAACACTCCCCTCTCTCCACCCCATTCCCCTGAGGATGCCCTCAATCTGACCTATACACTGCAAGAAGAAGGGCGAGCGACCTCTTTACTTTCATGTTTTATCTGGCGTCCATCTGAGGGCACAAAGTCATTAAACATGATTCAGGTTGGACAGATTGTGAGTCCCAGGTGGACTGACCTGTCCCATACATTAACCCACCCTTCATTTACTGACTTCTATAACTCTTTGTATTATTGATTTATCTCTAAGTCGTCAGTTAAACTCAAGATCTTTCACTTTTTGTTCTGTATTGTTAATTTACAAACTTACGGCTTCCATTGCTATATAAAAGCCCACATTTATATTTCAGAGACCCCCGAAAATTCTTAACTTTAATTATTGTTTTATAATGATTCAAAGTTGGTGTTCACTATTTCTCACCTAGCAATAGACTGGTGGGGATACACTTGGTCTACGCATCGCTATGCCCTCACACCCCTTTCACCCACAACATGGTGAGAACAGGTATGCCACTTTCACCTTTTGATATATGTCTGCCTAAGAAAACACACAACATTGTATATCCGATACCTAGCTATGTGTAAATATGATCGAAACAAGATTCGAATAGAAAATATAATAATGTTAAGAGTAGAGTAAGTGTGTACTGACCCACCTTGTGTGAAGACAGAAAATTATTAGAAAAAAACAAAAAAACTATAAAAATAAGGGAGAAACAAACAAGCTTGGTCAGTTCTGTCTATTTATATCATTTCATGCAAATGAGTAGACATTCAATCCAACCAATACTGGGAATATTGTATCTGAGTGTACTTTGTTTGGGGGTTTGAACCAGTGCTAAGGATTAGATAAGGAAGTTATATGACCTATAAAATGAAAATTATTTTAAGAGAATGCAGCTTTGTTCTAAACCTTATAACCTGGTTGCTTTGACTCATACAACCTCCTGCCAAAGACTACAGACATTTTGGAAAATATGCAATATATAGGTGTAGCCTCAAATGGAAAGACAGCTGGGAAGTATATATATATGGGTCAGATCGTCAGAAAATGTACAATCGGCAGTAGTACATATTTAGCAAATTTTGCTAAAATAGACTGATAAAATGGTAAATACTCATAATATTATTTATCTGGGCTTATTTTATGTTGCCTTGATTCAGACAATCTAATCTATTCAGTTATGTTGAACTGATTTTTCAACTGAATTTTTGTCTTAAATTTGACTTATTCTAGGCAATCTGGGAAGATGAATTGTACATTATCTGGCGATTATGCTTATTGTATAGTACCTTTGCTGGCTAAACTCCTTAACTGAACAACATTGAAACATAGCTTTCACCATTGGTGATGGGAAACGTCCTACATAATACCCTCAGAGTCTAGCATTAGACTCGAGATTGATGTAACCAATGCATCCCTAGGGAGGGAGGAGCTTTGTGATGAGTGGCAGGTGCAATAAGTCTAGGCCCCGCCCATGACTGATAACCCATCACCAGAAAACCTCCACATGAGCCAGAATTGATGACTTTTCTTCACTTACTAAAATTCTCTTCTAGAATCCTCGAGGGGGAAACAGGAGATGAGGTGTTTGTGGTAGGCCCTGAGACCCTCTGGAAGAGCAAAGGCTGCCATAGAAGAGGGAGGAACCATTTCCGGTGTAACTTATCGTATATCTATTATCATGTACTGTTTTCAGGAAATAAACAATATACATACATACATACATACATACATAGGAAACTTGTGTTAGCGGGGAAGCCTTGTTAAGAGCCTGGAGGGCTAGTGCGGTGGTCAAAACACTGGCACTGGACCCAGCGGTATATCAGAGGGTTGTGGGCTCAAACCCCGCTGTGGACACAGGAGCCAGGGCCCTGTTGTCTAAGCTAAGGAAAGGACTATTTTGAGGGAATTCCTTCATCTGTAGGAAGGTGTTTTGTCGCCAAACTGTCAAGATAAAAATGTGTCATAGTAAATATCCAACATATCCAACATTTTCTTTTACAAATATCATTAAATGTTTCCTTTTCTAAGATATTCCAACACATAATCAACATTACTTATGGATATCCTAATATCCAAAGATATTCTCTTGCAGAGATATACACATAGCCATCTTTCTTATTCCAGAGTCAGTTGCTCATTTTCATATAATACTATGTGGTGTCTGAATAGTGGCTAGTAGACTAGCGCTGAGTCCCTTAGGCTATTCTCATAGACCAGAAATCCGACCAAAGTAAAGTTGGTTATTATATGATACATTTCATTTCTGTAAAAGAATAATTAATTAGTTTAATAATTGTTTTGTAGGTAATGCCCAAGACATAGTGGTTGTGTGTGGATAAATTACGTTTATTTGTATTGATATCATTTAGATTATAAAAATAATCAAGGTGCGCAAGTCTATCTATGATGCTTAGGAAAAAAGCAAAAAACCAAAAGAGGAAGAAATCCTCACTGTCATATTTTAAAAGGTCCAACTGCAATGCATCATAGCAGCAGATGACACAGGTCATAGGTAATAGGAGAGTGGTAATAGTAAAAAGACTTCTTGTAATGGGAGAAAAGATCTCAGTAATGAAGAAACAGTCGGTGCCATGAAAGTATTTGTTCCAGGAATAGGAATATCTGGTCGGTAATAGGAAGAGGTGTCTTAAATGGATTTTGGCTAAGCGTAATATGTGCAAAAAAAGATATATTGTACAGATGATGACTCTGGGACATTGCGGAACAGAAGGAATCAAATCCCAGCTGGTAGGAATAGCCTATACACACAATACATTATTATTCCTACCAAACAAAGAAAGGGGAGGAAGGGTAGGAATACCTGCACACAATATCCTTTTTCGTAGCTTATACAAGTAAAGGTGAAATCACCAGAAAATGTACAATTCACCTTCACTAGTCCTTTCAAACAACCCAAATTTAAGACAGTAATCAGGTTCAGAGTAAAGTTCAACATAACCAAACAGACTCTCTGAAGAAAGACAATACTAAATATATTCAGATATACATAGTGTTGACGATTTTCCAGTCGAATTTAGCAGAATTTATTAAATGAGTATATATACACTATTGTACATTTTCTGAATATCTAACCCACAACGGGCCCCGGGTGGGCCTAGTTAGTGCTGGTTGACTGGGTCATCGAAGGCCAGTCATGTGTATGGACGTCTGTGGCACTATATGCATTAAAGATCCAGTGCCAATATTTGACAAAAGAAGGGTACACAACCCACGGTTCCTCTCAGTATTAGCAGGTAGCATACTAAAGGACCATGACCTAAACCATAACAGCCTTGTAAAACACCATACAACAATAGATGGTAGTGTACTGTGTTAGTGTAAGACCAGCTATAGGAGCTGAACTTAAACAGCCTGGTGAAACATACAACATTAGACGCTATTTAGTAAGATTCTGGGGGGTCTTTTTGTCACTATAGACCACGCTTGGTCCTTCCGGCAACTTCCGGTTTAAGTTTTTTTTGTTTTTTTTAAAGACTTTATTTCGACAGCTTCTCCAATGAGTTAACATGAGAACAAGTTTCTTATACAATGAAAACAAGGTTTTCAACTTGCTGCTGAGGTGAGAGCTACAACTATGATGTGCAATTATCTAAGGCTATCAATTTAAAGGATGAAAAAAACGGCTTATGCTAAGTGAGCTAATCAAGTTAACAAGTATGGAATTCAGACAACAGATGAGTAATGATGACAATGATGAAACAAAGGAACAATGACATACATGGTAATTTTTAACAGTATTTTGTCACAGGATTGATGGACAAGGTTTGGACGGATGATTGGGATTTTAGGGGGGGGGGGGGGGGGAGTGTGGGTGTTGGTTCAGTGTAGAAGGAGGTGTTTCTTAAGGGCTGATTTGAAGGATTTTTTATCTTGTATTTCTTTGATGGGCTTTGGTAGGTTGTTCCAAAGGGTTCCTCCTAGGTAGCTGGGTGATTTTTTGTATGTCTCAAGGTTTGGGCGTGTGATTGGCAGATTTAGGGTTGACTGGCTTCTGGTGACTCGTTGGGGTTGTTGCTTAGGGACTGGGCGTTTGTTTTGGGAGTGGGCTCTCCTGTGGGCTATCATAAGGATTTGGATATTTCTTCTAGTTTCAAGGGGGATAATGTTATGCTCGAGCATGGCAAGTGAGGGACTTTCTCCTCTTTTGAGCAAGGCTGCAATTCTGATGCCTCTTTTAAGAGATCTGTCTAGTTTTTGTTTAGCTGAGGAGGGGGCCATATTGAGGAAGCATGAGTTAAATTCTAGGTGGGGGATTAGCATGGATTTGACAATTTGGATTGCTGTTGGTTTCGAAAGGAACGGTCTGATTCTTGCTAAGCTCGATAGTGCAATGTTGGATTTGTTTATTGTTGAGTTGATGTGGGCAGTGGCATTAAGGTTCGAGTCAAGTGTTGTCCCTAGGTATTTAAATTCTTGTACAATTTCAATGTCAGAGCCTGATAGTTTCAGGGGTTTCAGGGAGGGTGCTTGTTTCTTTGTTCTGGATTTATTTCCGAAAATCATGGCTTTTGTTTTGTTTGAATTAATCGTTAATTTGTTCCTTGAGCACCAAGTATTTTGCCAGGGATTGGAAGGAGGGAGATTGGTCTGAGGTCTGAAGGGGAGTTTGGTGATTTGATTTTCGGAATTGGGACAACAGTGGCCTTTTTGAAACTTTCTGGGAAGGTTGTTGAGTATATGGACATTTTGAACAGGTTGGTGAAGTGGGGTAGTAGGGATTGCATGGCATGTTTGATAATGGTGGAGTTGAGATTTGGGATACCTGAGGGTTTGCGAGTGTTGATTTTATCTACCAGTTCGGATACTTCTGCTTGAGAGAAGGCACGAAGAGAGAAAGTTGGTAGGGGGGGGTCAGTGGCGATGAATTCAAGGTCTGACTTGGAGTCTGTGGGTGGTGGGGAGATTTTGTCAGCAAGTGATGGGCCTACATTAGCAAAGAAGGTGTTAATTTGTTTTGGGAGGTCCTTATCTGGGATTCCAGGGAGGGAGATAGGTGTGTCCTGGGATTTAGAGGGTATGATACGTTTGATTTCTTTCCAAAAAGCTGTTGGGTCTTTTTTGTTCGATTCAATGGCAGTTTTTACATAAGTGTGTTTGGCTTTTTTGATTGCATTATTGATTTTGTTTCGGAGTGCTTTGACCAGAGACCAAATGTTGGGGTCATTTAGTTTACGGGCTTTGCGGTGGAAGTAGTTTCGGTCTGCTATTAGCTCAATAAGGTCTTTAGATAGCCATGGAGGGGTTTTACTGGGGATTCTGAGGGATGTTATGGGGCAGATAGTGTCAGCTGCATCTGAGATGTGGGAGATGAGGGATTCCCAGATTTGATTGGGGTCACTGGAGGCAAACACATTAGGTGTGTTTTTTAGAAGTATTTCTTCAAAAGCTTCATGTGAGTAGTTTTTGAATGATCTGCCTCTTCGGGAGCAGAGGGGGTTTGTTTGTAATGGTGGTTCGGCGGCACGATGTAGCATAGAAAAGTTGGAAATAAAAGGTGTAGAGGTCAGTGAATCGTATTGTTGTTGTAACATTCCTCAGTTGAATCTTACCAAATCGCGTCTAAAAGCACTAATACCCTAGAAGATGTTGTGAACTTGATTGTTTAAACTATATAAGTGTAATGGATTTGATCCTTAAGAAAGTGTTGTTATTGTCAACCTGTTACTTATCCTAATGTCCATCAGGTGTCACTACTGTTTCACCATCTACAATGGCCCTGGTGGCAACTAGAGTAACTATCTAAATATCTTATTAAAAAATCTTATTGTCTCTCATATTTCCCCTGTCAACTGTATAACATATGGGTCAGATTTTCAGAAAATGTACAATTGCCCTTAATCTATCCTATCAAATAACCCAAATTTGAGACAAAAATCTGGTTCAAAATACAGTTCAACCTAACCTAAAAGATTGTTTGATCTGCATTGATTCAAAGTATCAGTTCTGTTTTGTTAAATTGCAATTGGAAGCTTATTTTTGTCTTGAATATGGATTATTTGAGAGGATTGGTGAAGGCGAATTGTACATTGTCTGAAAATCTGACCCATAACATACTTGAACATGTGCATCCGTTTGTATGAGTTGTCATGTCAGTAACAGAATTGAAATAGCCAAACATGTTTTATCCGTGAGCACTGATTGAAGGCCATGTTTTTATTGTTTACATAGGTCCCATATGTATGGAGAATCAAATATACCCATTACCTATATATCGGTCAGATCTTCAAAAAATGTACAATTAGCCTTCACCAATCCTTTTAAATAGCCCCCCTTTAAGACAAAAATGAGCTTCAAAATTCAGTTTAACGTAACAGAACTGATACTTTAAATCAATGCGATACCAAATATATTCAGATATACCCAGTATTCTTTATTGTTCAGCCTAATTTAGCAGAATTTACTAAATGTGTACAGCTACCAGTTGTACATTTTCTGAAAATCTGACCCATGTGGGAGAGGTGCGATACAGGTGCCCATAGGTTATGGCTACATTTGATTCTCCATATAAGGCACAACTTGGCTCCATGAGTGTGGTACACACTGCAAATATTTGATGAAGAAATCATTATTTTTACTCATTTTTAGTAAATGTCTTTGGTATTGCCTGAAGGTATAGGGACTTTAATGTGCTTATCTTTCAGTTGGTAATTATTTATGTTCATAGCTGAGAATGTATCTTCAACAGGTTGTAAAACAAGATTAGCTGAAGAAACATTGCCCTGAACATATAACTGCTGGTGAAAGATACAGATATTCAGCTGCTGAAATAAACAGTAGCCAGAAGGCTCCATGGAAACCGATCCATCTTACAGAATATATGACCAGACGTTAACAAGGAGACATGGTAATATAGAGTTATAATTGTATTTATGCCTGCAGTGCTGGCTAGAGCAGCGGCGAGGGACAGATGAGTTATGGGTCAGATTTTCAGAAAATGTACAATTCACCTTCACCAATCCTCTCAAATAACCCACATTTAAGACAAAAATGAGCTTTTGAAATGCAGTTTAACATAACAGATCTGATACTTTGAATCAATGCAATACCAAATATACTCAGATATACCCGGTATTCTTCATTTTTCAGCCTAATTTAGCAAAATTTACTAAATGTGTAGAGCTGCCAACTGTACATTTTCTGAAGATCTGATCCATTTATGCTGCGTGTAGGAGCCTGCCGCTGTAATATCTCATTAATTACCAGACCAGCTGGTTCCATTACAGACTCATTCATTTACTAACATCATTAGAAAAGCACCTCCACAGACACTGGAATACAAGGCATATTTGCGACCTCAGATAGGTAAGGAGGATTGTTATAGGATCAATTATGGATGTTATAGGATTAATCAGGGATCAGGGATCTTATAATATAGCATATAATAAAATATATAACGATAAAGGTTATTAGTATATTTTTATTTAATATTGTTCACATTTTAGAACATAGACCTTTATCATGATTGTTTAATACATGCACATGAGAACATCTTATGTAGAAATTGATATCAGGCCAAGAAAAAAAATAGGTGTGTTTCCGATTTACCCCCCCTAAACTTCCCCTACCTAAATTTTGTTTTACCATACTTGATTTTTTTTTAAAAAAAACATATCTTACTTTTTTGGATTTTTTGAGAAAAAAAAACTTATAAAAGCAGGAAAACGGGTTTTCCCAATCCGGATTGGACCTGTGTTTTATGTTTTCCCATCTAAATGGGTACCATTACATCGTCTGAATGGCAAGTTTTGTTCCTCATGAGGCCTTTTCAGGGGATGACTTATGTATAATGTGGTACAGGAAAGTTGCAATTTTAAATATAAAGATTGGTTTAGACTCCCACCCCTGTCGCACCTCTCACACCCTCTGCACCTTCACTCACTCACATAGCCCAGTACCACACACTGCCCCTCCCGCTGCCTGCCACTGCCTGCTACTGCCTGCCACTAGTGTGTGTTTAGCCTTGCCTCAAGGCTACACACACACTAGGCAGGTAGGCAGTCAGGTATCAAACACTAACCCATGGATTCTAATGTGAAGGGAGGAGTGAAGGGTGGGTGGCTGGTGGGCATGCAGTGTCATTCAAGGTGAGAAAAATGAAAACTATAAGAACAAAAACAAATAAGTACAGCAAGCAAAAGTACTAGCGGGTAAAATTTCTGGACTTGCACAGGTCTCTAACCTTTGTTGAGACTGGGGTAGTGGGAGAGATGTAGGGTAGTATAGAGAGAGAGGGGGGGGGTTAATATCGTTCTCTGTTGGTTAATTAGTCTTGGCTGTCTCAGTTTCAAATTTCTGCTGCTACAAACATATAACATAATAGTCAGTATAAAGTTCAATGCATCCAGCCCCTTAAGTCATAATAGGACATATATGTGTTGTAAATAGAGCATCCATGTCTTAATCATTCTTATGATAAGAAGTAGTATTTTTTTTTAATTCAAACTTTATTCAGCTTATAGAGCAAGTACATTGTGTTGATGTTGTAATTATTCAAAACAAGCTCCCAGCTCACCATATGGTACGGTTATAATCAATGGATTGTGAGATTTGCTGAATATATCGTTTTTTTCATGGGTCTAGTAGAGTACATCTATAAGGGTTGATCATTGGGTTGTTTATTAGGGTTTAATTTATATTATAATACAATGTCATTTAAATAATAAATTGTTTTCAAGCAAATTCATATAATATTAAGTCATATTTTCAATTAAAAAATGTCAATTTGCACCAGTTCAACGTGTGTGTTGTGACATTGCCATTCCCTCTTCCTCCCCCCCCCCCCAGTTCACATCTCACATACTTATATACTTATACATAGCAACGGGGGAGTAAATATAGAACCTTCATTTGAATGTGGTACTCAGGACATTAATGCACTGTCCTCGATGTTTTTTTTGTTGTAAAACAAACATCTTGGACAGTGCAATAGTGTCCCTTGTACCACATTCTCAATAGGTTCTATCTATTTATTATGTGTAGACATAAGCTATATATTTATTTATATATTTATATATTTAAGCTGGGAGAATGTGATGCCCTACTCTAGACTGTATATAATAGATTACAGGGCGCTTATGAAAATCAATGTAAATTGAGATGTGCTTTGTAATACGAAATAAATGAAATTTGAACAAAAAAAAAGTTTTCCTGGCTGTTTGAGTTCCTAACAAGGAGTTTAACCTGCTTGACACCAATGGCCGGGGTGACATTCTACAGTTCCTATACCAGCTCCCACCTGCTCAGCAATGTTGTTAACCTGGGCCTGGCGCAGTCCATTGTAGTCATTCACATGGGCAGTGGCTCCATACAAGTTGTACCTAGGTCCAAAATATGGTAAAATGGTCAACTTCTTGCATCAAATCATGGAATGAATTAGAGTTGGTGCAATGTTAGTGAAGTGCATATTAATGCAATGGCTTGTTGTTTGCTGATACCTTATGAGACTTTGGAGATAATGGTGTGTACATATTGCTCAACTGTGAGTTTACACCCAATGTTATATGTTTACAGTTATACAGTTTAGTAATGGCTAATGCCTTATATCATATCATTTCTTCTATTGATAAATAGTGCAACAGGGCAAGCAAAGCAGAATGTTATAGAAATGCTACATATTTATGAGCTTTGTAAATACTTCTAACACAAGATGTTCAATGAAAAAAAAACATTCAATGGAAAAAACCCATTAAAGACTAAAGACTACTACCAGCTGTTTTAATGACAATTGCCCACAATCTATGAACTATCATTAGGCTTGAGCTTCAGCTATCAATGAAACTTACCCAGCATGTGGTGGGAGGGCAAGAGCCAGGCCCAGTAGAGCGGTGAGGAGAACAATCTTGATCATGGTGCTGGTGTGTTGTTCAGGACTGAATGATTTCTCACTCTCCCTTCTGCTCTATTTATACTCAGCTCTGTCTATCTACTTATGCATCCCTATGTGGGGGTCAATGACCTTGTCCCAATGTGGAGGACAATGACCTTGTCCCAATGTAGAGAACAATGACCTTGTCGCACCTTGTTTACAGACACCTTGAAGTTGGACTCATTAAGAGATGCGTATGTGACACAACGCACGTAGGCCACAGTGCATGTAGGGATACACAATAGGGGATTTGCATGTAACACTGCATTTGTCTGTTATGCTGCAAGCTGGGATAACCAATAGGGGACTTGTATGTGCCAATGTGCATGTATTACAATGCATGCTGGGATACACAATAGGGGACTTGTATGTAACACTGTGTAGGTAGGCTAAATTTGAAGAATGTTTTCACCAATATTGTTGTTGTTACTTTTATTATGTCAAATTTAAGGCAAAGTCAGTGGGTCAATCTCCCTGAGTTGGGAGGATCTCAAGCCCTACTGGACACAGTGGTTTACATATTTATAGGGGTAACAATCAACCATTAGGTCAACGATCTAATGGCCGCCCCTATAAAATGTTGGTCTTCTAAGTAATAGGTTGATTTTGCAAGATGGTTAGCTGAGTAACAATAATGTATAGAACAAAAGTGGTCAAATGACTCAGAAATCATGAATGCATAAATTACTTCGCCGAAAGGTGGATTATTGCAGCTTTCTCAAGTATAAATTACAATAGTATACTAGCAAAGATTAAGAAAATCAGCAGAAATAATATTCATATAATCTTAAAATGTATCTAGACATACGGAGCGTGTCCTTAGGAATACACACATACCATCCATAGGTTCTGACAGATGAACGCTCAATGTAGTATAAAAGTTATTTCTTTATATCTCTGCATAAATGTGTGGGTCATTTTTCGATGGGGTGGATCACATTTTGATTGCTGAAAAGTGACCCATGGGTCACTTTTCGACGGGGTCACTTTTCGATATGACACCGGCATGGCAAGACATATGGCGATCTCAGATAGGTTAGGAGTATTAATGATGGGTGCACTGTTTGGTGTGTAACCTTGAGGCTGGCAGGGGTCTAGTAGTGCATATCAAGCTGGACGACCTCTTTTTTAGATGATTCAATTCAGTTAAATTCAAGAATTCTTTTATTTGCAGATGATATTACAAAGGTTATTTGGTGTCTGAATAGTTATCCTGATTAGCCAGGTCTTCCGCCGAGTGCCTTGAATCTTGATTGTACATTATGTTTGTTAAAAACAAGAATAGGAGAAAAAAAGAAAATAGAATATGAATAAATTATAATTTTTTCCAACAGGAGATCATTAAAATGTTATGTTGAAGAATTCAGGGTCATTCTCCGATAAATATTTAGGGTCAGCAGTTGAGCAAGAAAATGAATGAACGCAACACACAGAGATGTATGTTTCAAACCCAGAACCAAACCAAGTAGAATGAGGCCGACTATAATCATGTTTATTCTCATATACTAGACAGATTACAGCGCTTAATCAGTACCCCCTACCTTTGCTGACCTGCTGGTCATCTCCCTCCCTCCCCCTCCCACGTGATCAAAATCTAAGATAACAGTGACATGGACATTGGCGCATACTTTGGAGAAATAGAAAGAAGTTCATGAGTGTGTGGCGGGAGGAAAGGTGTTTAGGCCTCTGAGTCAGTAGGGGGTGTGGCAGATGCATTTCTGAATAAGACTTCCAATAAACATTCAAACCCCAAAGTATAGGTCTGAATTTTACAATGTGATGAATATATGAGAAATTTAACAGACCATGTTGTCACATTGCAGTGCTACATGATAAAAAGTGACAAAACCACTTCATAGACTTTGGGTGCTGTTAGAGATAGCAAGATTTAAATGTTGATTAACTAAAGGGTCATTGTAACCCATATATCATATTCAAAGTTTTACATCATATACAAATTTTTACATCATATTCAAATTTTTACACAGGTACAGGTATTGATATTAAGATACAAATATTGCGACAAAAACTACCACTTCATAGGCTTTGGGTGCTGTCAGAGATAATAAGATTTAAATATAACGATTAACAAGAGGGTTATTCTAAAACACCTACATCATACTCTTACTTTTACATGCAAAAATATTAAGATTCAAATGTCAATAGATGATAGGAATCAAATATTGATAACAAGAGGGTTATTAAACCCTTACACTATATTCTTAATTCATAGTTTGAGATATCTTATTTCAAGAGTAACAAGTGAAATAATAATCTAAATTTGTCAGGGTAAGAATGGGAACAACAGTTTGTCCGTATATCTCTTAAATTTCTGTTTGTCCATTATTGTATGTGCATCAGGGCTAAGTTCATTCCACCTTATTTGACATTTATGTATCAGTGAGTTAATGATTTTGGATAATTTTGAATTTAAGACAAATAGATTCTTCCCCCCCCCCCCTTAGCTTGACTTCTTGTACGCAAATATCTGTTGTCAACATTATCAGCATTTTGAGATAAATAGAATGCTATATCTAAGATATGTTTGTTTCTATGTTGTTGTAGTGGCCAAATTATTGATTCACGTGTGTTATCGATCAACATTATCAAACCTTGATTTGTTAAATATTATCCTGAAGGCTCGATTTGTTGAGACTGTATTTTCTTCAGTATGGATTTTGGAGCTGGGTCATAGATGAAATCACAAAAGTCAAAATTTAGAAGAATTGTCATTTTAAATAAGTCATCTTCAGGTCTAGTCTTTAAATCATAGAATAAGTCATATTTTCATTTGGAATATGTTAGATGCAACTTTTATTGTGTGTAGACTGAAGTTTTCCCGGTTGTCTCAGTAAGAAGTCTAACCAAAATAACTGCCGGCAGCACCCCCAAAACGTTTAGCATTGCCATATCCAGCAGCCTTTCCATAACCATATCCTGCAGCCTGTCCATATCCATACCCCTTCCTAACATTAGTGCCGGGGACTCCATCACTGTCTGCAGTTCCTATACCAGCTCCCACCTGCTCAGCAATGTTGTTAACCTGGGCCTGGCGCAGTCCATTGTAGTCATTCACATGGGCAGTGGCTCCATACAAGTTGTACCTAGGTCCAAAATATGGTAAAATCTTCAACTTCTTGCATGAAATCATGGAATAAATTAACTTGTTTATGTCCTGATGAGTGACATTAATACTTCACAAAATGGTTGTATGAATATGTTCAATTGAAAAAGATCAACTACTTTAAGAAGTTCTAATGACAATTGCCCACAATGTATGAACTATCATTAGGCTTGAGCTTTAGCTATCAATGTAACTTACCCAGCATGTGGTGGGAGGGCAAGAGCAAGGCCCAGTAGAGCGGTGAGGAGAACAATCTTGATCATGCTGCTGGTGTGTTGGTCAGGACTGAATGATTTCTCACTCTCCCTTCTGTTCTATTTATACTCAGGTCTGTCTACTTACTTATGCATCCCTATGTGGAGGACAATAGCCTTGTCCCAATGTGGAGGACAATGACCTTGTCCCAATGTGGAGGACAATGACCTTGTACCAATGTAGAGAACAATGACCTTGTCTCAGCTTGTTTACAGACACCTTGAAGTTGGACTCATTAAGAGATGCGTATGTGACACAACGCACGTAGGCCACAGTGCAAGCTGGGATACACAATAGGAGAATTGTATGTACCACTGCACTTGTCTGTTACACTGCATGCTGGGATAACCAATAGGGGAGTTGTATGTGCCAATGTGCATGTGTTACAGTGCATGCTGGGATACACAATAGGGGACCTGTATGTAACACTGTGTAGGTAGGCTAAATTTGAAGAATGTTTTCACCAATATTGTTGTTGTTACTTTTATTATGTCAAATTTAAGGCAAAGTCAGTGGGTCAATCTCCCTGAGTTGGGAGGATCTCAAGCCCTACTGGACACAGTGGTTTACATATTTATAGGGGTAACAATCAACCATTAGGTCAACGATCTAATGGCCGCCCCTATAAAATGTTGGTCTTCTAAGTAATAGGTTGATTTTGCAAGATGGTTAGGTGAGTAACAATAATGTATAGAACAAAAGTGGTCAAATGACTCAGAAATCATGAATGCATAAATTACTTCGCCGAAAGGTGGATTATTGCAGCTTTCTCAAGTATAAATTACAATAGTATACTAGCAAAGATTAAGAAAATCAGCAGAAATAATATTCATATAATCTTAAAATGTATCTAGACATAAGGAGCGTGTCCTTAGGAATACACACATACCATCCATAGGTTCTGAAAGATGAACGCTCAATGTAGTATAAAAGTTATTTCTTTATATCTCTGCATAAATGTGTGGGTCATTTTTCGATGGGGTGGATCACATTTTGATTGCTGGAAAGTGACCCATGGGTCACTTTTCGACGGGGTCACTTTTCGATATGACACCGGCATGGCAAGACATATGGCGATCTCAGATAGGTTAGGAGTATTAATGATGGGTGCACTGTTTGGTGTGTAACCTTGAGGCTGGCAGGGGTCTAGTAGTGCATATCAAGCTGGACGACCTCTTTTTTAGATGATTCAATTCAGTTAAATTCAAGAATTCTTTTATTTGCAGATGATATTACAAAGGTTATTTGGTGTCTGAATAGTTATCCTGATTAGCCAGGTCTTCCGCCGAGTGCCTTGAATCTTGATTGTACATTATGTTTGTTAAAAACAAGAATAGGAGAAAAAAAGAAAATAGAATATGAATAAATTATAATTTTTTCCAACAGGAGATCATTAAGATGTTATGTTGAAGATTTCAGGGTCATTCTCCGATAAATATTTAGGGTCAGCAGTTGAGCAAGAAAATGAATCAATGCAACACACAGAGATGTATGTTTCAAACCCAGAACCAAACCAAGTAGAATGAGGCCGACTATAATCATGTTTATTCTCATATACTAGACAGATTACAGCGCTTAATCAGTACCCCCTGCCTTTGCTGACCTGCTGGTCATCTCCCTCCCTCCCCCTCCCACGTGATCAAAATCTAAGATAACAGTGACATGGACATTGGCGCATACTTTGGAGAAATAGAAAGAAGTTCATGAGTGTGTGGCGGGAGGAAAGGTGTTTAGGCCTCTGAGTCAGTAGGGGGCGTGGCAGATGCATTTCTGAATAAGACTTCCAATAAACATTCAAACCCCAAAGTATAGGTCTGAATTTTACAATGTGATGAATATATGAGAAATTTAACAGACCATGTTGTCACATTGCAGTGCTACATGATAAAAAGTGACAAAACCACTTCATAGACTTTGGGTGCTGTTAGAGATAGCAAGATTTAAATGTTGATTAACTAAAGGGTCATTGTAACCCATATATCATATTCAAAGTTTTACATCATATACAAATTTTTACATCATATTCAAATTTTTACACAGGTACAGGTATTGATATTAAGATACAAATATTGCGACAAAAACTACCACTTCATAGGCTGTGGGTGCTGTCAGAGATAATAAGATTTAAATATAACGATTAACAAGAGGGTTATTCTAAAACACCTACATCATACTCTTACTTTTACATGCAAAAATATTAAGATTCAAATGTCAATAGATGATAGGAATCAAATATTGATAACAAGAGGGTTATTAAACCCTTACACTATATTCTTAATTCATAGTTTGAGATATCTTATTTCAAGAGTAACAAGTGAAATAATAATCTAAATTTGTCAGGGTAAGAATGGGAACAACAGTTTGTCCGTATATCTCTTAAATTTCTGTTTGTCCATTATTGTATGTGCATCAGGGCTAAGTTCATTCCACCTTATTTGACATTTATGTATCAGTGAGTTAATGATTTTGGATAATTTTGAATTTAAGACAAATAGATTCTTCCCCCCCCCCCCCCCCTTAGCTTGACTTCTTGTACGCAAATATCTGTTGTCAACATTATCAGCATTTTGAGATAAATAGAATGCTATATCTAAGATATGTTTGTTTCTATGTTGTTGTAGTGGCCAAATTATTGATTCACGCGTGTTATCGATCAACATTATCAAACCTTGATTTGTTAAATATTATCCTGAAGGCTCGATTTGTTGAGACTGTATTTTCTTCAGTGTGGATTTTGGAGCTGGGTCATAGATGAAATCACAAAAGTCAAAATTTAGAGGAATAGTCATTTTAAATAAGTCATCTTCAGGTCTAGTCTTTAAATCATAGAATAAGTCATATTTTCATTTGGAATATGTTAGATGCAACTTTTATTGTGTGTAGACTGAAGTTTTCCCGGTTGTCTCAGTAAGAAGTCTAACCAAAATAACTGCCGGCAGCACCCCCAAAACGTTTAGCATTGCCATATCCAGCAGCCTTTCCATAACCATATCCAGCAGCCTGTCCATATCCATACCCCTTCCTAACATTAGTGCCGGGGACTCCATCACTGTCTGCAGTTCCTATACCAGCTCCCACCTGCTCAGCAATGTTGTTAACCTGGGCCTGGCGCAGTCCATTGTAGTCATTCACATGGGCAGTGGCTCCATACAAGTTGTACCTAGGTCCAAAATATGGTCAAATGGTCAACTTCTTGCATGAAATCATGGAATAAATTAGAGTTGGTGCAATGTTAGTAAAGTGCATATTAATGCAATGCCCTGTTGTTTGCTGATACCTTATGAGAGTTAGGAGATAATGGTGTGTAGATATTGCGCCATGTGAGTTTACACCCAATGTTATGTGTTTAAAGTTATACAGTTTAGTGATGGCTTATGCCTAATATAATATAATTTCTTCCATTGATAAATAGTGCGACAGGGCAAACAATGCAGAATGTTAT
This sequence comes from Sthenelais limicola, assembly GCA_942159475.1. Classification (NCBI taxonomy): domain Eukaryota; kingdom Metazoa; phylum Annelida; class Polychaeta; order Phyllodocida; family Sigalionidae; genus Sthenelais; species Sthenelais limicola. Next base: position 3,586,150 of record OW804095.1, on the reverse strand, counting down.
AGAAACGCTACATATTTATGAGCTGTGTAAATACTTCTAACACAAAATGTATATAAATTTATGTGTTCAATGGAAAAAGAAAACTAAAGACTAAAGACTACTACCAGCTGTTTTCATGACAATTGCCCACAATGTATGAACTATCATTAGGCTTGAGCTTTAGCTATGAATGAAACTTACCCAGCATGTGGTGGGAGGGCAAGAGCCAGGCCCAGTAGAGCGGTGAGGAGAACAATCTTGATCATGCTGCTGGTGTGTTGGTCAGGACTGAATGATTTCTCACTCTCCCTTCTGTTCTATTTATACTCAGGTCTGTCTACTTACTTATGCATCCCTATGTGGAGGACAATAGCCTTGTCCCAATGTGGAGGACAATGACCTTGTACCAATGTAGAGAACAATGACCTTGTCGCACCTTGTGCATGCTGGGATACACAATAGGGGACTTGTATGTAACACTGTGTAGGTAGGCTAAATTTGAAAAATGTTTTCACCAATATCGTAGTCTTTATAAATGATCTATGAAAATTTAATGCATGATGGGAAAGATGGAGGCTTGTGTTATGGCAGCATGTACAACTCATGGACATTGAAATTAGAACATTGATAAATAGTCCATCCTGAACATGTTTTGCATAGATTCTAGGCAGTACCATTAGTCCCATAATTCCATGAGAATCTAGATTCAAAATAGCGGCTATGCAAATCCCTTATTGTTTAAGAAATCTAAACTGTCATTTAGTTTCTACAGTTAGGCCACCCAATGCAGAGATGTGTATTTGTGTATAATCCCTAATTTACATACTACCGTGTGGGTGGTGAGTCAGGATTCAATTTTGTGTTTATGCAAGTCCCCTATTATAAAATCCCCGTGTTGCCATGTGGGCCAGAATTTCAGAAAATGTACAATCCACTTTCACAAATTCTCTGAAATAACCCAGATTTCAGACGAAAAAAAAGTTCAAAATACACTTCAACCTAACCAAACAGATTGCTAGAATCAATGCAATGTCGAATATACTCAACTTTACCTGGTATTGCCTAATTTAGCAGAATTTACTGAATGTGTACAGCTGCCAATTGTACATTTTCTGAAAATCTAACCCATGTATGTTTATGAGTATGTCATAATTAAGATGAAGAGATGGCAACAGAAATACTTTTTTCAATTCTCGTTCGTAGTGCAATAAGGTATCTAGGTGAATAGATCTGTGTGATAGAATGTACATAATTTAGTAATTTATGATCTTCTCAGAAGGACGCCCTGAAGGGATTATGTTTAACATATATAATTTATTCTGCTGAAAACATTATGTATCATACACTTTTCACAGTCTTAGCTGTAGGATGAAAAAAAACCATATACGGTTGGATTATCACAAACATTTTTAGAAAAGATGTATACAAGCAAATATTAATAGAAAACAAAAATAAAAAGCATACTTAGAGGCCACCACCCTGGCACACCACAAACAAGGCTATTATGCTTGTTTCAATCAACGGATTTCACATATCGGATTTGGTTAATAAGTTATTTGATAAACTAGAATAGAAATTTATATTATCATTACGATATGCGTGATATTATAGTCATTGAGATATTATGATATAATAGCCATCTTCAGGCACCGTTATAGTACATCGACGAGGTCGACATGCGTGATTTGTAACAATGATTGTAATAAAAAACTATATTATTATATTACCTATAGGACTGTATTGATCATATTCTATTGCTAATATATGTTTATACAATAATATAAAGTAGAATTGCTCAAGTAAAAACAGCCGCCCGTGACCGATAATAAGTGAAGTCATCATAAGAAAGGATTCTGGCTGGGGTCCTATAAATACAAATAAGGACGTTTTAGAAGCCCTGTAGCAAAAAAATGGACAGAATCCTCCAAAATTTTGGTCTAATGTTTCTTAGATTGGTTGGGAAAAGAGCGGAACAAAAAGTAGAAAATGTCCAGTGTTTGACCAACGTTAGTATGAACAGACATATATGGAGCTCTAAACAGATGTATTTCAGGGAAATGAGTCACAAGTTGCAAAATTGATATTTTCCAAAGTGATATATTCACAAGATCTTCTTGTTGTAATGTTCTGATTCTTTAGGAGGTCAACGCCTTAGGTCACATTAATAAATGTATACTAAAGTTCAAGACAGTGCATTACATATAAATTATTTATTCGTGTGTTTAGAAGTGATACTATGGAGTATATTTAATTACTTTACTGGTAGTTACCCATCCGGAAATATTACAAACTATAAATATATCAAACTTAAAAATATAGAAACATAACTTAACTGTCCTTAATGTTTACTATCATTGGAATCAGCTTTATCTTACTTGTGGCTCCTTTTCCTCTGACTCATCCCGTCTCCAGTAATTGACAGCTATATAGAAGCCCCGAAGGCCTCTAATCTATTAATCTAAGGTAAAAAACCCATAAACATTATAGATTTATTGATCTCAATGCATGTATGAGTAACACGACGTGTCACATACTGTGTCTTCATTAACTATACTCATTACTATACTATACTATACTATACTCATTTACTACACTACCATTGTTAACGGCCGTCATAATAATTCAGTTAATATGTGACAGCCATATTATATTACTTAATGTATATTGTCGTATTATGCTGCCTTTTGGACAACACATCTGTGCGAGAGATGTTTAATAGTTTAGATAACTTATTAATATTTTAAAATACACAATTTCATACTTTAAAATAATATCATATATATGTACATTATATAATTATATTTGTCATACAATAAGATATTTCCAGCTGTTTTTTCATCTGATGGGTTTTATCATTCCTAGGCGTATAAATATGTACACAACTTCAAGAATATATATGATGTGTTATAGCGAAATGAGTCACAAGTCGCACAAAAATGGATTTTGAGATGCCATCATATTTGAAAAGATGAGATCGGGTGGATTCTAATGATAATAAACAGTAAGACATCTAATATATATACGTGCTTATTTTTTATACATGAAAAAAGGTTAGCAACATTAAGGGTCAATTACTAGCAAATCAGCTAAATATACTGCTCAGGATGACCTCATAAACGCATATACATTTAGCCCACAGTCTTGGATTTCGGTACAAGTATTCCTACTCTTAAAAGTCGCAAAGTTGATATTTTTCAAAGTGCTTTTTTACAAGATCTCTTTATTGAAATAGTAATATACCAACTGCATTATACAATGATAGGTAGAGGGTCAATTTTCGATGGTACACATATTATAATGATACCATATATGTATACATCATGTATAACAGAATACCATTATACCAATGGTATGATTCAATGATACCATAGTCTAAGTAGGGGCCAATTTTCTATGGTATTCATAATATATGATACCAAATATATACATAATGTATGACAGAATGTCATTGTAAGGGGGGTCAACTTTCGATGGTATGTACATGAAATATGATACTATCTACATATACATTATATCAAAGAGGAGGGGGGGGGGGGGGTCAATTTTTTCGATGGTACGCATACAACAGCATACCATATGTATAGATCAGGTATGAGAGAATAGTAATAATTATACCAACTGTATGCAATGGTACCATACAGGTAGGGGGTCAATTTTCGATGGTATACATGCTATATGAAACCATATGTTGGTGTGTATCCATAATAATTTAAAATACAAATTTATGATTATGATATTATATTGAACTACAAGAATATCATATTCATTTCATACATGGGCAATTATCATGAAACGTCGACAAGGGTTCTATTGACATGTGGAAACAAAATATCAGTCAAAGTCATATTTTGATTAGTAGATGGAATTGTCATATAACCATACAACTTTAGGACAGTCAGATAGACATGTCGGGATATAAACAGCTTTTGGAATTTTGTAAAAGTCTCAAATAGTCACCGAGATATAAGCATAAAAATTCACTGCATTCAGGCACAATGATATTACTTCGCCGAAAGGTGGATTATTGCAGCTTTCTCAAGTATAAATTACAATAGTATACTAGCAAAGATTAAGACAATCAGCAGAAATAATATTCATATAATCTTAAAATGTATCTAGACATAATAGGGGTCCTCCACTAGGGAAAACCTTGTTAAAGACAAGTCTTATGTCTCTCAGACAAGGTGTATTTCCATGTCTTAACGTGTCTCTGACAGAAAATCTCCTAGTGGAGGAGCGCACTAAGACACTGTCACCGACAATTTTCACTTGTTTTCACTTGTCTTTGCAACTTCAAAAAAATCAAATCATTTTGATTTTCAAAAAGACTTGTGTCATGTCTCAGAGACACAAGACATGGTGTCTTGTAGTGGAGTAGCTTCAAATAGTTGTCTAAGGCAACTTTTCACGTTTGACCTAGTGCTCTAAATTCCCTCAGCCAATCACATGCCTTGTTACAATGCACGTGCAAGCTGCATGACACATCGAAACGTTAGGCCTATTGCTGTTAGAAATCAAATGGGATAAATGATGACTTTGTGGGTCGAAATTCATATGGTTGCTTATGTAGCCTCCCTTTCTTATCTTTTTCTACGACGGAGCACAACCTGGCGTTAATATTTTTTTTTTCTTTTTTAAAGATTTTATTTATACTTGGTTAACCCTTTTTCGGGGTTATAGTTATAGTTATAGTATTAGTTCTGTTGGGCCAAGCTATTCAAAAACTGATACATTATTTTCACTTCAAGCTTTAGATAGCCTATAAACAAATATGTACAAATATGTACAGGGTGTGCTTTGAGAGAGATGTGTTCTACGTTTGGTAGTATATAATACATGAATCTGATGTATTTTCTATTAGAATTTCATAGGAGTTGACTTCACTGTGCCACTCAGATCATTGTTGAGTGTTAGTGTTGTCTGCGTTGTAATATAATAATAATCCCAATGAACAATTATTAGAGTCCGTTTATTAAATGAACAAATTTAGGGCAGCATCCTGAAACAAAATAAAGGCCTGGAATAGCCTTGAAAACGGCAGAGAGAGACTATGTTACTTGAATATTTAAAAGTAAAATTTAAACAGTTTGATGTCCTTATAAGGTCAAATGCATTGTTGATCCCGTTTCCATAGAAACGCTAAGACAATTTGTCTCAGACATCTGACCATAGTGGAAGAGCTTGTCACTGAGACGAAATCTGTGGTTGTGACAACGCCTCTCTTGTCAGTGACTCTGTCTCAGACAGATTTTGCTAGTGGAAGAGTGGGCGATGTTGTGTCTAAGACAAAGTCGCCGGGGTGGGGTGCGCAGTTAAGACAATGTGTTAAGGACCTCCTCCACTTAAACTTTTTGTCTCAAGCTTTTAATTTGTGTCACAGACGGACTGGAATTTTTTCAGTGACAAATATTTCCCTACTGGAGGAGCCCTATAAGGAGCATGTCCTTAGGAATACACACATGCCATCCATAGGTTCTGACAGATGAACGCTCAATGTAGTATAAAAGTTATTTCTTTATATCTCTGCATAAATGGGTGGGTCATTTTTCGATGGGGTGGATCACATTTAGATTGCTGAAAAGTGACCCATGGGTCACTTTTCGATGGGGTCACTTTTCGATATGACACCGGCATGGCAAGACATATGGCGATCTCAGGTTAGGAGTATTAATGATGGGTGCACTGTTTGGTGTGTAACCTTGAGGCTGGCAGGGGTCTAGTAGTGCATATTAAGCTGGAAGACCTCTTTTTTAGATGATTCAATTCAATTGAATTCAAAAATTCTTTTATTTGCAGATGATATTACAAAGGTTATTTGGTGTCTGATCAAATAGTTATCCTGATTAGCCAGGTCTTCCGCCGAGTGCCTTGAATCTTGATTGTACATTATGTTTGTTAAAAACAAGAATAGGAGAAAAAAAGAAAATAGAATATGAATAAATTATAATTTTTTCCAACAGGAGATCATTAAAATGTTATGTTGAAGAATTCAGGGTCATTCTCCGATAAATATTTAGGGTCAGCAGTTGAGCAAGAAAATGAATGAACGCAACACACAGAGATGTATGTTTCAAACCCAGAACCAAACCAAGTAGAATGAGGCCGACTATAATCATGTTTATTCTCATATACTAGACAGATTACAGCGCTTAATCAGTACCCCCTGCCTTTGCTGACCTGCTGGTCATCTCCCTCCCTCCCCCTCCCACGTGATCAAAATCTAAGATAACAGTGACATGGACATTGGCGCATACTTTGGAGAAATAGAAAGAAGTTCATGAGTGTGTGGCGGGAGGAAAGGTGGTTAGGCCTCTGAGTCAGTAGGGGGCGTGGCAGATGCATTTCAATTCAATTCAATTCAAGAATTCTTTATTGTGTCTTGATCTTAATACAACAAGGTTATTCAGCTGTCTATATAAACAGAGTTTATGTAGTTCTTCCGCCAAGTGCCCTTTCTGAATAAGACTTCCAATAAACATTCAAACCCCAAAGTATAGGTCTGAATTTTACAATGTGATGAATATATGAGAAATTTAACAGACCATGTTGTCACATTGCAGTGCTACATGATAAAAAGTGACAAAACCACTTCATAGACTTTGGGTGCTGTTAGAGATAGCAAGATTTAAATGTTGATTAACTAAAGGGTCATTGTAACCCATATATCATATTCAAAGTTTTACATCATATACAAATTTTTACATCATATTCAAATTTTTACACAGACCTGTACAGGTATTGATATTAAGATACAAATATTGCGACAAAAACTACCACTTCATAGGCTTTGGGTGCTGTCAGAGATAATAAGATTTAAATATAACGATTAACAAGAGGGTTATTCTAAAACACCTACATCATACTCTTACTTTTACATGCAAAAATATTAAGATTCAAATGTCAATAGATGATAGGAATCAAATATTGATAACAAGAGGGTTATTAAACCCTTACATTATATTCTTAATTCATAGTTTGAGATATCTTATTTCAAGAGTAACAAGTGAAATAATAATCTAAATTTGTCAGGGTAAGAATGGGAACAACAGTTTGTCCGTATATCTCTTAAATTTCTGTTTGTCCATTATTGTATGTGCATCAGGGCTAAGTTCATTCCACCTTATTTGACATTTATGTATCAGTGAGTTAATGATTTTGGATAATTTTGAATTTAAGACAAATAGATTCTTTCCCCCCCCCCCCCCCCTTAGCTTGACTTCTTGTACGCAAATATCTGTTGTCAACATTATCAGGATTTTGAGATAAATAGAATGCTATATCTAAGATATGTTTGTTTCTATGTTGTTGTAGTGGCCAAATATTTGATTCACGTGTGTTATCGATCAACATTATCAAACCTTGATTTGTTAAATATTATCCTGAAGGCTCGATTTGTTGAGACTGTATTTTCTTCAGTATGGATTTTGGAGCTGGGTCATAGATGAAATCACAAAAGTCAAAATTTAGAAGAATAGTCATTTTAAATAAGTCATCTTCAGGTCTAGTCTTTAAATCATAGAATAAGTCATATTTTCATTTGGAATATGTTAGATGCAACTTTTATTGTGTGTAGACTGAAGTTTTCCCGGTTGTCTCAATAAGAAGTTTAACCATAATAACTGCCGGCAGAACCCCCAAAACGTTTAGCATTGCCATATCCTGCAGCCTGTCCATATCCAGCAGCCTGTCCATATCCATATCCTGCAGCCTGTCCATATCCATATCCCTTCCTTACATTAGTGCCGGGGACACCATCACTGTCTGCCGTTCCTATACCAGCTCCCACCTGCTCAGCAATGTTGTTAACCTGGGCCTGGCGCAGTCCATTGTAGTCATTCACATGGGCAGTGGCTCCATACAAGTTGTACCTAGGTCCAAAATATGGTAAAATGTTCAACTTCTTGCATGAAATCATGGAATAAATTAACTTGTTTATGTCCTGATGAGTGACATTAATACTTCACAAAATGGTTCTATGAATATGTTCAATTGAAATAGATCAACTACTTCAGAAGTTCTAATGACAATTGCCTACAATGTATGAAGTATCATTAGGCTTGAGCTTTGGCTATCAATGAAACTTACCCAGCATGTGGTGGGAGGGCAAGAGCAAGGCCCAGTAGAGCGGTGAGGAGAACAATCTTGATCATGCTGCTGGTGTGTTGGTCAGGACTGAATGATTTCTCACTCTCCCTTCTGCTCTATTTATACTCAGGTCTGTCTACTTACTTATGCATCCCAATGTGGAGGACAATAGCCTTGTCCCAATGTGGAGGACAATGCCCTTGTCCCTATGCAGAGGACAATGACCTTGTCCCTATGTGGAGGACAATGACCTTGTCCTTGCTTACAGACACCTTGAAGTTGGACTCATTAAGGGATGTGTATGTGATACAACGCAGGTAAGCTCCGTGATGGGATAAACAATACATGATATGTATGTACCTCTTTGTGCATCTGATAATAACAGAATTCTTTTATTTCATGGCTAAAAGTTTACAAAGGAGCAAACATTCAAAGGGCCTCAACAAAGGTCCTCTAGGTGAATATGTGTATGTGAATACATGTATAAAATTGTGACTGTTGTTTCTATTGTTTTGAATGATTTATTGTTGTTGACATTGCTTGGCACACTTCAGTAGTACAGAAGTACATCTGTGAATGTCTGATAGAAAAATATCTAACCATAAGAGCTTTAACTGAATGCTTGATCACATGTTTAATTGTAAAGCCTAACTCAAGTTGTAAACAGATATATTTTATTGCATTGAATAAAGCTGCATTCTCAACTAATATGAGGAAACAAATGTTTCAAAATTCACACATATCATGATTTATATGACTTAATTGTTCATTATTCTGCTGCTGTTATATGTTTATACAAGGGTTACTAATATTATGACGTATAGGACTGGATTCATCAATATTCTGCTGCTGTTATATGTTTATACAAGAGTTACTAATATTATGACGTATAGGACTGGATTCATCAATATTCTGCTGCTGTTATATGTTTATACAAGAGTTACTCATATTGTGACTTATCAGACTGGATTCATCAATATCCTCCTGCTGTTATATGTTTATACAAGAGTTACTCATATTGCATGTATATTGTTTATTTCCAGAAAACAGTACATGAAAGGGATATAAGTATAAGATAATTTACACCGGAAATGGGATCGTCCCTCTTCTGTGGCAGCCATATCTCTTCCGGAGGGTCCCTTTTACACTAGAGTTTTTAAATAACAGTTTAGACTAGAGTTATGAATTACAGTTTACAGATATAGAGGTATTAAGTGACTAGTTACCTACATTACTGCAATGGGATGCACTAGCTATAGTTTCATCAGGTTGTGACTTATTACATAGGGTTTTTTGTGTGATTCTTTTCAGACATAATCCTTTTTGTTTTACTTTTTCTTATTGTGATGAGTAATGAAGTTTTCGAAAAATGGGTCATGAGTTTGTATAGGTAGTCTATCCCATTTTCAGATCCAGCTAGATCCTGGCATTCTTACGAACACTGCATTTACTGCTGTTTATACATCCTTTCAAATTGCCTTGAGGACTAGAGGGCTTAGATGCATGTGGGGTAGCATTCTGCCCCCACACTGTCCCCTCTATACATCCCACCCTTTACATTTCATTTTTACATTTGTGCATATATTTTGACTAGTTTCTATAATACTCTCTGGTCTGCCCAAGAGGGATTGGGGCCGGGTCTCTTCATCATCCTGTGTTGTAGAAGAAGTTTTCTTTGAGATAGGTTTTGAATTCAACCAGGGTTGGGCAGTTTCTCCCAGGTCGTGGAATTTTATTGAAAAGGGTTGGGGCTTGTACAATACATGATTTTCTGATCCTCTCTGTTTTTGTCATTGGTATTTTTAGGACTTTACACTTTGCCAGACTTCGCAGATTGATTTTTCTGTTGTCAAGGTATCTTGTGTCACTACTCATCTAATATTCACTACTCATCTAATATGCTAGGTGGAGAAGGTGTGAGTCCCTCCTTCCATTCAGATATTCCATATTTATCTCTGAGTGGATTTTCTTGACACTATCAGTTTTTTTCTTGTAGTATGCTAGTCTTAGAAATGAGTTTTGTATGGATTGTATCCTGTCTAGGTGTTTTTTCTGTGCCGGGGCATAGAACATATCACAAAAGTCAAATACAGTGCAAACCATGGTCTTATAGATTAGGATTTTGTTTTTTCTAGAGAGGGCTTGATTGATTTTAGCAGTGGCTCTAAATCTCTGTATTCCCTGTTTGATTTTTGAGGTTAGGTGTGGGTTGAATGTAAGGCCACTATCGTTTTCAAGGCCAAGGTATTTGTATTGTGTTACATACTCTAATTTGGTGTTGTTAAGGCTTAATGCATTTGTATCTATTTTGGTGTATGGGGCTATGCTCATGGCTTTGCTTTTTTGTACATTTACTGAGATTTTATCTATTGTGCACCATTTTCCCACAGCGCCCAGGTCTTGTTGGAATTCTCCGTACAAAGTTTCTCCCCTTGGACGCAAGTGGAATAGTACTGTGTCATCGGCAAAGAGTTTTATCAGTGACTGTGTGATAACTCTGTGGGGGTCATTTATATATAGTAGGAACGGGAGAGGTCCCAACACCCTTCCCTGAGGGACCCCATATGTGACTTTGGCCCTGCCGGAGGTAACACCATTTGCTTGCACTCTTTGGTATCTGTAAGTGAGGTCTTGGTCTTGGAACCGATCTATTACTTTTGGTGAGAGGTTAAGATGGGTTGGGGAAAAAGTGGAACAAGAAGTAAAAAATGTTCAGTTTTTGACTAACATTAACTGAGAGGGCAGCTTTAATGGAAATAAACCGGCTTATCATTGGCTACCACATAATACATGTGTCTGATTGTGAGGCAATGTACACCAACCTTGTCACTTAACTTTATTTTATAGTTGCAGTTGTTATATTTTGACTGATATACTCCAAGATATATGAACCCAATGTACATGATGTTGAATTGGCTTCCCCTCTTCCACAGAGAAGAGGATGAAAGAGAGAGGTTCGTTATAATTTTAAAAGTCAGAGCATATAATGAATACAATGAAAACAATAATATTATGCCTCTGGAAAATGTTCCATGCTGTATGGCTGTATATGATATCCTAGTGATTGCTATATGCTTCAGGTGCACCATGTATGTGTAGTAATATGTATTTTTTTTTAAAGTTTTTATTTATACTACTCAAGGCAAAGAGGTAGTGTAATTTTGTTGTTAATTTGGAAGAAAGAATGCAGACAATATCTAGACCCCCTATCCCACTCACTAAAGTATAGGAGTGTTGGTGGTCTTTTGGGTTCATGTTAATTTAAGTAGTTATATTTATTTTATTTTTTTAAAGAAATTTTATTGGATCTTTTTTCATAACATGATAATCTCATAGATTCCAAATAAACGTGATTATACAGAGTTTTCTTTACCTCTTTACTAATTTAATACATTTAATCAGCATTTTGAACTTGATTTTAAGTCGTTCATTTTGTTTCTTTGATAACAGATATCTGTACACAGTAAACGCTTCAATTTTTTTGGATTTTTTTCCTCAGAACATCAAATATTGTGCTACTCGATCAGTAAAATACACATAGCTCACATTAGAATAAATATACAATTTTTTTATGACAACCATACTAATGGTGTATCACATTTTATAAATACCAGTCATTATTTATCTTCAGGTATTTTTTTATATCTGACCACGATTTTTTACGAATTTCTGAAGGTAGCTTGTTCCATAACACTGCACCGATATAGTGGGGTGATCTCTTCACCTTCTCTAACTTGGGAGTGATAACCTTTAATACAGGCCCTTCATTTATACGTGTGGCGACTGGTACATCTTTCAGATTCTCCAGAATTAACTGTTTTCTATACATGATACTTAGAATAGCAATCTTATAACTTTTTTCAAGGGATGCAATACCACTAACAGCACATAAGTCCTCTTTATTTCTCCCATCATTGTGATAGATAATCCTGACTGCTCGGTATATCATTGCCGTTGTTAATGTTAGCAAGTACAAATACCGATCAGGCGTTTTAAAAAATGACTACTAATGTCAAATTAAGATATGTAGGGACACATGACATGTATTCATAGTGAAGATTTGTATTCTCGGTGAACAACTGGTTCTAGTATCTAATATCTAGTATTTAGTCTTTAATTCAGAGAAAAAGTCATATTTTCGATTGGAAGACGTCAGAAGCAACTTTTATTGTGCATAGACTTAAGTTTTCCGGGTTGTCTCAGTAAGGAGTCTAACCAATATAACTACCGGCAGAACCCCCATAAGGTTTAGCATGGACATTTCCAGCAGCAAGACCATATCCTGCTGCCTTTCCATAACCATATCCTGCAGCCTGTCCATATCCATATCCCTTCCTTACATTAGTGCCGGGGACTCCATCACTGTCTGCAGTTCCTATACCAGCTCCCACCTGCTCAGCAATGTTGTTAACCTGGGCCTGGCGCAGTCCATTGTAGTCATTCACATGGGCAGTGGCTCCATACAAGTTGTGTCTAGGTCCAAAATATGGTAAAATGTTCAACTTCTTGCATGAAATCATGGAATAAATTAGAGTTTGTGCAATGTTAGTGAAGTACATATTAGTGCAATGGCTTGTTGCTTGCTGATACCTTATGAGAGTTATGAGATAATGGTGTGTAGATATTGCTCCACTGTGAGTGTTATATGTTGAAAGTTATACAGTTCAATGATATCTAATGACTAATATCGTACTGATATGTTGATAAAACTCAGCTTTTCTCATTCAGACTTTGTTGCTCACCTAAATTTTGTCTATTGAAAAATGGTGTAACAGGGCAAGCTGTGCAGAATGTTACAAAAATACTACATTTCTATATCCTGATGAGTGGCATTAATACTTCACAAAATGGTTGTATAAATATGTTCAATTGAAATAGATCAACTACTTCAGAAGTTCTAATGACAATTGCCCACAATGTATGAACTATCATTAGGCTTGAGCTTTAGCTATTAATGAAACTTACCCAGCATGTGGTGGAAGGGCAAGAGCCAGGCCCAGTAGAGCGGTGAGGAGAACAATCTTGATCATGCTGCTGGTGTGTTGGTCAGGACTGAATGATTTCTCACTCTCCCTTCTGCTCTATTTATACTCAGGTCTGTCTACTTACTTATGCATCCCTATGTGGAGGACAATGACTTTGTCTCACTTTGTTTACAGACACCTTGAAGTTGGACTCATTAAGAGATTGGGAATGTGACACAACGCAGGTAAGTGTCCTTGGTGGGATAAACAATACATGATTTGTATGTACCTCATTGTGCATCTGATAATAACAGATTTCTTTTATTTCATGACTAACAGTTTACAAAGGAGCAAACATTCACAGGGCCTCAAGAAAGGGCCTCTGGGAGAATATGTATGTGAATAAATGTATATAATTAAGACTGTTGTTTATATTGTTTTGAATGATTTATTATTGTTGACATTGCTTTGCCCACTTCAGTAGTAGAGAAGTACAGCAGTGAATGTCTGATAGAAAAATATCTAACCATAAGAGCTTTAACTGAAAGCTTGATCACATGTTTAATTGTAACGCCTAACTCAAGTTGTAAAAAGATATATTTTATTGTATTGAATAAAGCTGCATTCTCAACTATTATGAGAAAACAAATGTTCCAAAATTCACTCATATCATGACTAATAGGGCTGTATCTACCGGAATTCTGCAGCTGTTATACGTTAAAACAAATGTTACTCATCTTATGACTTATAGGACTGGATTCATCAATATTCTGCTGCTGTTATATTTTTACACAAGTGTTACTCATATTATGACTTATAGGACTGGATTCATCAATATTCTGCTGCTGTTATATGTTTATACAAGAGCTACTCATATCATGACTTATAGGACTGGATTCATCAATATTCTGTGTGCTGTTATATATGTATACAAGTGTTATACATAGAATGACTTATATGACTAAATTCATCAATATTCTGCTGCTGTTATATATTTATACAAGAGGTACTAGTACTCATGTTATGACTTATAGGACTGGATTTATGAATATTCTGCTGCTGGTATATGTTTTTACAAGAGTTACTGATGTTATGACTTATATGACTAAATCTATCAATATTCTGCTGCTGTTATATGTTTATACAAGAGTTACTCATGTTATGACTTGTATGACTAAATCTATCAGTATTCTGCTGCTGTTATATGTATATACAAGTGTTAAACATAGGATGACTTATAGGACTGGATTTATCAATATTCTGCTGCTGTTATAAGTTTTCGCTAAAATGTGATGGATCAATGTAAGTGTTTCTATGCATGTACCCTTCTATATTCCCCTATAGCCTAGTGGTTAAAGCTTTGGACTTCCAAGCAGCATTGTGAGTTTGAATCCAAGAGCAGACAGCGTTTTTACATTTGTTATATTTTCAAGTCATTTTATTTCACTTTTATCTTCACATCTGGGACTCGGATTTCTTTTAAACTCACACATTTAGTTATTGATGCAATTCCCCTGACAAAGGCTACCCACAGCCGAAACGCGTAGGGTTTTTGCAATGTTTTAAAGTATAATAAAACATATTCAAAACTACATTCGGAGTACTTACTTGTTCGGCGATCCACCTATTTTATCTATTGATGCAATTTCCTGTAGATTGGTGAAAGAATAAGAGAGTCTAAGATCTAATTAAGGGAGAAAAGTCTGTTGGATGGGGTTTGTAGATAAATAGGTTCTCTGTTATCGAGGAATGGGTAGTGGTCATAAGCTTGTGCTTATTTTCAGCAAAAATGGTTTTCGCACAGGCCACAATACGTATAGTAACTAGTATCTAGTCCTTAATGCATAGAATAAATCATATTTTCAATTGGAATATGTCATATGCAACTTTTATTGAGCGTAGACTGAAGTTTTCTCAGTTGTCTCGGTAAGGAGTCTAACCAAGATAACTACCGGCAGAACCCCCGTAACGTTTAGCATTGCCATATCCAGCAGCAAGCCCATATCCAGCAGCCTGTCCATATCCATATCCTGCAGCCTGTCCATATACATATCCCTTCCTTACATTAGTGCCAGGGACACCATCACTGTCTGCAGTTCCTATACCAGCTCCTACATGCTCAGCAATGTTGTTAACCTGGGCCTGGCGCAGTCCATTGTAGTCATTCACATGGGCAGTGGCTCCATACAAGTTGTGTCTAGGTCCAAAGTAAATATGGTAAAATCTTCAACTTCTTGCAAGAAATCATGGAATAAATTAGAGTTGGTGCAATGTTAGTGAAGTGCATATTAGTGCAATGGCTTGTTGTATGCTGATACCTTATGAGAATTAGGAGATAATGGTGTGTAGGTATTGCTCCACTGTGAGTGTTATATGTTGTTATACAGTTCAATGATATCCAATGACTAATATTGTACTGATATGTTGATAAAACTCAGCTTTTCTCATTCAGACTTCATTGCTCACCTAACTATCTTCTATTGCAAAATGGCGCAACAGGGCAACCTGTGCAGAATGTTACAGAAATACTACATTATTATGTCCCGATGAGTGGCATTAATACTTCACAAAATGGTTGTATAAATATGTTCAATAAAAAAAGATTAACTTCTTTAAGAAGCTCTAATGACAATTGCCCACAATGTATGAACTATCTTTAGGCTTGAGCTTTAGCTATGAATGAAACTTACCCAGCATGTGGTGGGAGGGCAAGAGCAAGGCCCAGTAGAGCGGTGAGGAGAACAATCTTGATCATGCTGCTGGTGTGTTGGTCAGGACTGAATGATTTCTCACTCTCCCTTCTGCTCTATTTATACTCAGCTCTGTCTGATTACTTATGCAACCCAATATGGAGAACAATGGCCTTGTCTCACCTTGTTTACAGACACCTTGAAGTTGGACTCATTAAGAGATGCGTATGTGACACAATGCAGGTAAGCTCCTTGGTCGGATAAACAATAGGGGGCTTGTAAGTCTTACTGTTCATGTCTGTTACCGTGCATGCTGGTTTACACAATAGGGGCTTTGTATGTGGCACTGTATCCCACACAAGTAATACATATGTGGAGATAGGTGGAGACTAGTGTCCAATATAACACCAAGCTATTTACTTTCATTCCTCGATAAAGGGCTAATGAGCCCAAAACGTCCCCCCTGAATAAACAAACCTACAACTTACTCCTCCCTCTCTGTCCTTATTCTGTTCTGGGTTAAATCCATACCTTGAGATTATTTACTTTCATTCACAACCAGACCATCTATTGTAAACATTATGTTTGTGGGGGGAATTTGATGCTCACGGTCCCCTTTATCATTATTATGATAACAGTTTGTTTTTTTGAGCATTGAATGTTTTTAACTAACTGTGCATAAAGGTCTTTGGACTATGGTATATGATATATATCACTGTTGATTTGGATGACTTATAAATAAATATTGGGGGTGGTGTATAATATCAAGAATACAAAATCGTAAGATTCGTAAATTCGTAAGCACTTATTAATTCGCTTGTAAGTCAAAACATGGTGCATATGATACAATTACGAAATTCGTAAATGGGTATGTTCTAGCATAGGATTTGGTAGTTACAAAGTTTATTGTGTAATTATATAGGCTTACAAGGAAGTTGTAACCGGGTACAGTATGCTTGTAGTTACTAATCCTGCGATTGCAAAATAAAGGTTGTAAATCAGTGTGCAGAATATATCCTTGACCCACTTGTTGGAGTTGGTAATTTTAGAACATTGTAATTGGAAATACAAATTTACGATTGACTGTTAACATTACTAAGTGCTTGACAATGCATTTTGCATTGGTCTTGCAATGTACATGTATTCGTAAAGCTTGCATACACAAACAGAACTATCACATACCCAGTTACCCACACTCAACACACCCACACCCACATACACACAGGCGGAGGGGGGGGGGGGGACAAGGGGGCACTTATTATAGTTAACAGAGGGCCAGGCTTGCATTACCCTAGGTAGTATCAAACCTTCAATCGATCAAGGTAACATCAGATCCAGCATGGAGAAATTGGTTCATTTCCCAAAAGAGGTTTAAACCTGTAAAAACGTTTACAAGAACTGTTTTGCAACAGAATATAAGTACGAGCCTTTTGGTAAAGCAGTTGTAAACGCCTTACAAGCTCTTGTGATGACCCCACTCACCATCACAACTACGAGTCCTTACAAAAGAATTAAGTTTTTACGATTTGGTACATGTAACCTTCAGCACCATATTTTAGCTTGCAAGCATGCTATCGAGGGGTTACAAACCATGTATTTTATTGTAATCGCAGGATAAGTAACTACAAGCAAATTACGAAACTTGCAAGCTCTAAAATTTAGTTGCGATTATACACCACCCCCATTATATTATGTAGATGGTTGTATAACTATATGGGTCAGATTTTCAGAAAATGTACAATTTACCTTCCCCATTTCTCTCAAATAACCCATTTTTCAGATGAGAATATAGTTCAAAATAAGGTTCAAACTAACCAAACTGATTCGTAGAATCAATGCCATGCCGAATATACTCGAATTTACCTAGTATTGTCTAAACTACAGCCAAATGTAGCTAAATTTACTAAATATGTACAGCTGCCAATTGTACATTTTCTGAAAATCTGACCCATATGAGTATTTCTCTCTGTAATGAATTGTGCAGTATTCGTAGTGTATAGTGTATTGGACGTAGTGTATTGGACGTAGTGTATAGTGTATTGGACGTAGTGTATTGGACGTAGTGTATTGGACGTAGTGTATTGGACGTAGTGTATTGGACGTAGTGTATAGTGTATTGGACGTAGTGTATTGGACGTAGTGTATTGGACGTAGTGTATTGGACGTAGTGTATTGGACGTAGTGTATTGGACGTAGTGTATTGGACGTAGTGTATTGGACGTAGTGTATTGGACGTAGTGTATTGGACGTAGTGTATTGGACGTAGAATGTGTTTTTGTTTAGAGATTGTAACGATAATGATGATAGGCAACACGTTTTCTAATATTATAAATGTCTTGACTTGAAATTTAATAAAAAATAAATCTCAATTTTGGGCCTGCTGGTGCACTGTTTGTGTATAATCCCTAATTTACAATACCCCTACTGCTACCGTGTTAGTCAGGACTCAAGATTGTGTTCATACAAGTCCCCTATTGGACATTCATAAGTAAGATCCATAAGATCCATGAGATGCATGTGTTGTATGTACTACAAAATCGGTGGTAATATGTAACAAATTCTTTTTACCTAATGCGAGAGTTCTCTGTTAATGTTTTTAATTATTGGGCCAAAAACAAAAAAAGAGTGAGTTATGTCCGGTAGACAAGAGGTAATGGTAATACGAGCGGAGCGGATGTCTGTAAACCGCATTGATTAATATAGTATAGCAAAGCTGACTTGATTTGAGAGAGTTATTGTTGGTAGATAATAGGTATTGTTTGTATTGAGCTGATCTAATGTCTGTAAATCACATCAAAATTGTAGTGTAGTAAAATATGACTTGATTCGTCATGATATTGTGTTAAATTAAAGATGTAAATACCTTTGTAGGAGATGAGACCTACCACATTGTGAAAAACTTCCTAATGAAACTGTTAAAAAAAAAGTATGGTATGTTTATGAGTGTGTCATTATTAGGATGAAGGCGTTCAGCGGGGTGTCAACAGAAATACTTCACTTGCAATAAACCACATCTCGGTGAATATGTCTGTGTGATCAAATGTCTATAATGTAGACATTTATAATCTCCTCAGAAGCATAGCCTGAGGAGGTCTTAATGAGGCAAGGAGATGGCCTTGACCTACTTATTGCCTTGGCCTTGCGATGCTTCATAGCCAATGGGGGATTTACATGTGCCACTGCGCATGTCTATTACAATGTATCTTGGGATAGATTTTGATGAAATCTGACATACAAAATTTTCGCAACATTTTTATCCGAAATTGCAAAAATGTTTTCATCAATATCATGCTTTTATGAATGATCTATGAAAGTCACGGGCATGATAGAAAAGATGGGGACTTGTGTTCTGATAAAATGTACATTGTTATTTTAGAGCATTGATAAATAGCGCATACCGAATCATGATTAAAAATGGCGTCTATGCAAATCCCCCATATTAGGTTCTGCGACTAAAGGCTAAACAATCTGTTTCATCCTTAAGTCTTCATTGTTTGAAAACAATGATGGCAAAAAATCTGACTGATGGATGCAGGGAATTGACCCTTCAGTTCCACTAATCCAATTTTATCAGTTTTAAAGAAATATTTGGCATATCTATAAATATTTGGCAACATTTTTATCCAAAATTTCAAGGATGTTTTCACCAATATCCTAGACTTTAAAAATCATCTACGGAAGCCAAATGCATGATGGGAAAAATGGGGACTTGTGTCATGGAAAGACATAATATAACACATGGATATTGATAAATATTACATACTGAACATGGCGTGTCTTCTATAGATTATATATTTATTAGTCCCATAATCCAGGCAAATCATGATTCACGACATCACTAAAGCTAAGGTGGGAACTATGATGACCCCGGAATGACCCCCAAAGTTGTTTGCATCAATTATAAAGCTTCTTATAAGAAGGTAAATTAAATAAAGTCGAATAATACCAAAAAATAGAAAGTATTTCACTCATAAAAGAAAACGTTCAATCACTCAGCAATCCGACCCATTATGCACCCTCAGATATGTCAGATTGAGGCTGAATTAGAAAAGGTTTATATAATTATTGTAATTACTGTAACCTGTTTATAAAGGATTTTTGAAATTTGCTAAAAGGAACTACACATGGGTAAAAATACAAAATATAAGACATTAAGATGTTGAGCTTTGGTTTTTATTACACACGTGAGCAGTTAGAAAGGTGCAGTTTGGGGGTGCAGTTCGGTCAATCCGAATCCTTCACGTGTACAGTTCGGCCAAAGACGCAATTTCATTGGTGCAGCGTAGGCCAGATGACGTCGTCCCGACCGCGTAACTTAGGCCTACAAATTGCGGTGAATCAAGCTTCCTCGAGGTAAACTATAGGCTAAACAAGTTAAATTTAGTTTTTTAGCATCCAAATAGAGTGTGTAATAAATAGCAAATGGCATTCTGTTCGGGTTCAAACTGATCTCGACCCCTCAGAAAACGGGAACTCACCCCTTCGGGGTTCGTCCCGTTTTCTGAGGAGTCTCGATCAGTTTGAACCCTCCATCATGCCATTTGCTATAATAACCCTTGTTGAAGGAACCTCACAGTACAGTTTACAGGGGTTTAGATAAATCTAAGATTGTGTAAAATATATGAAATATTAAATGTGATATATATATAATACAAGTATACAGTATGTATAATATAATAGCAATAATTGGCAGATGAAAATTATCACGCATGTGAAACTTTGTCCAATAAAATTTATTAAGAATGAATAATACAAACATAGTAAGGTTCAGTTTTAATAGCCTTATGTTAATGTGATTAGATTATAATATACATGTACATGATATTGAATACATATTTAGTTAATAATAAGGCTTTTCTCGTCCGGTCAGAGAACAGATCAGGCAGTGGGGGTGGCTAACTGATAACCTAGCAACCTAAATTAGTTGTAGTGTTTATGTAAAGGCTGCCATGTTTGACAAAAATATAAACAAAAAAATACTGATTCAACTAACTATCAACCAGATCTAACAGATCGCCCTCAGGTGGTCTTTCTGTAACCAGATCTTAACTTAAAGCTTGACTAAGTTAACGTCAGTCAAAATCTAAGTATTTCTTACTTTTTGTTCCATTTTTTTCCAACCCATCTCGGGAAATGTATTATTATTCTTTTTATATTTGTAACTATTTAATCTCGAAATGAATAATGTCAATCAATCAACCAACAATGAGAACATTCCCACAAATACATCTCGTGAATAAATCACTTTGAAAAATATCAATTTTGCGACGTTTGATTGATATTGAAAACTTTTTATTGCTACTAGGTAGCCATATAGAAGGGGGGGGGTATTCTCCGACTTGTGACTCATTTTCCTGTAACACATCACATATATACACGGACCTGTAAACAAATCACATAATCGTCTCCGGTAATGAACAGATCTATAGACGCCCTGAAGCTCTCTAATCCGTGGTGAAAAGCCCATAAACATTATAGATTTATTAACGTCTTTGTATGTGTAAATATCAAGAGGTGTCACCTATTAATGTCTGCATTAACCATTGTGCTACCTCGGTGTGTGCGAGCAGTGTTAGTGGCGGTCATACTAATTCAGTAAAAATAAAATATGTCACGGACATATTATATTAGTTAATATATGGTCAATTCTTACGAAACGGGCCCACAGGCTCTCCCCAGCGTCCATGGATGATCTATTGAGCGGTGGTGATAGTGTACAAATTTAAGTTATATTAACAGATGCAGCGTGGATAGGGCTTTTCGGGGAAGTATAGTTTTGTGTGTCTAAATAATAGGTATTTTATGGGCAATAAACATGCTAAACTCGCTTATTTTTCACAGAAAATATACAAAGTCTTATGAAAACGATCACCACCAGGTCATATAACACTCCAAATAATTACGTTTTGTATTTGTAACTACACCCCTACCTGTTGGGTACATGAACAGACTAAAATATATGTTCACGAAATATTTCTTACTTCTCCTATTTTCATTTTTCTTTTTGTGAGTTACGTGCGTTGCGTTCCAACACCCTTTTTATGATCTCATCTATGTATGAAAAATAAATATTTAGTTATTAGTTTTATGCCCAAATTGTTCCCGAAGAGTTTGACTTTGTATTAAAATGTTAAAAAAAGGAACTAAAAACAACAATATTAAATCCGACCTGAATGAGTGAAGAAATCCCAGCTGGGGAATTGCTAACGTTGTTCCAACGCGGTTTATTTGCAATACAATGTCTACAAATATATATATTAGTCAACGAACACTTGAAGCATCTATATAAAGGTTTATGCCATGATTTTTAGAATTTTGTCCAGGGACAGTTTATGACTTCTTCAGACTAAATCAACGTGCCAACGTTGCGTGTTCCAACGCCCTGTTGAAATATATTGTGAATATTTTATGATTATGATTGGGGAGAAACATCCTAAAAAACCCATAGCATTTGTAAGCATGTATAAGAATTACCCCACACTATATTTTATCTACTGCAAGCTACGCAGGTCCCACAGAAAGTGAAAACACTGTACAAAATTGTATTATTTGCTTTGTGGTATTTTATTTTACACTGTTTAAAAACTTATCTGTTATATGATAAGCATAATATTATGTTATCTTAAAGATGCATTACCAGCTGTGGAAGATGCTGAAATGAAATGACTATCCTTTAGATACACACTCTAAAGCTATCATATGTCCTGGAGAAACGATTTAGATGAAGAAAAACTGATTAAAAGTAACAAAGTCTGCATCGATTTTTGCTCTGAATACAACTACACCAGTGCCCTGTAAAGGCCCATTCAACACAGGCGGGGTATTGGGGAACCCCTGGTCACATGCATATATAATATGCGTGCGCAGGGTCTATTTTTATAAGTGGTATTCACCACTTATAGTTGTATTACTGTGATATCATCGCCCTGACCAGAGACAAGTACAGAGTTATTGATAATAGCTAAGTGGATTGCTGTATATGTTCAGTTGACTGAACTAGTGATCTTTGCATGGGGTTATAAATAGAGCATAAATGCCAGTGGTCCCAGAGTGAGGACATTATATATAACAACAGCCTATTACCAATTGTTTACCTCACTTTGGAGTGATATCCCCACCACTCACCTGGTTAGCTTCGGATTATATAAGGTGTTGTTTTCTTGGGCAGTTTTATAGTTGTAATGGGTTGTATGATATGATAGTATTTGTGGGACTTGTGATTTTGATTAGGGTTTACAAAAGACGGCATATAATTACCAAGTAGCTAGTGTACTGTTGTCAAAACTGGCTCACATTCACCAACCTCCAAGACTGTTGTTACTTTGACTTCCATACTTAATAACATGTATACAGAACACAATAACAAACATCTGTTTGAAATGTGGAACGGAATTCCATAAAACGTCACACTATGCTAATGAAGTTAACTGAGGTCATCAGCATATGTTGCGCCCTCATTTCCAATATATGACGTATGCTAACAAGTTGGAAATCCCTGTGAAATCTCTGGTTGAGAGACGATCCAATGTCCGTCCATTCGGTGCGCACCAAATGAATAATGGGCCACTTCTTTGGCTTATTACATGCTTTTAATGGGCTCGGAATTCTTAGATATTAAGGGACATGTTTGGGTTTCTCTTATACTTGGTGTATGTGGCCAAAGGAAAAAATGCGCAGATTTGCGCATGCATAGCTGGTAGTGCATTTTTAATAAGTAGAGGGTCCTGTCGGAAGAACTGTCTTCTGAAAACTGACTGAAACAAGAGACCCATTCTCCATGTAGGCCATAAGTATGTAATATGAAAAATAAAAGTTTATATATATATATAAATATGCTTTTAGAGCTCTTTTTCTTAGCTTTCCGAATTTCTACCTGATGTTGATGTATTTCATTGGGAAATAGCCCTTTCTGCCGATCCTTGTAATCGACGAAGACCTAACTGTCAGTTTCAATCTCGATCAGATTTCTCAGCTTTCAGATGAATAGTTATGTCCGTACACATTAACATATGATACATGGTTGTGAAGCTTTTTTTCTCAGCTGATTATTAATTAACTGTAGATGGTTTGCTCTCTTTAATTCATCTTTAGTATAATCTTATTCATAGACTAGTAGCATACTGGAATACCTGGAAGTCACCGTTCAGATGTGTGTATCTTTTTTGTACAATGATTGTAGGAACACATAAATAATAATATAAATAATAATATAAATAAATAATATGTTGAATAGGGGTGTTGCATAGCCGCCATTTTGAATCTAAATTCGCACGGAATTATGGGACTTATGGTACAGTATAAAAACTATAGAAAACATGCCATGTTCAGTATGGAATATTTATCACTGTTCTAATGTCAATATATGTATTATACATGTTTCCAATACACAAATCGCCATCTTTCTCATCGTGCATTTGGTTTTCATATATCATTTATACAAGGTCTGATATTGTTGAATACATTCTTGCAATTTTCGATACAAATTTTAACCAAATATTTGTATGTCAGATTTCAACAGAATCCACCCCAGCATGCACTGCTGTAGACATGCGCAGTGGCACATGCAACTCCCCTATTGAATGTTGGCTCACCCATGAAGGATATCAAGGAAGACCAGCTCATACAGACGGTTCAGTCCTTTTTTATGTATTTCTAATATAAAACTGGAAATGTTCTTGCATTTCAGGGTTGGAAATTAAAAGAAATGGAATTGAGATCAGAGGATCAGAGGATTTCTATAGAATCTATTCTATTATTTAATGATGGTTTTCACTAGGTTCTTATATTTCTCTTAATATTTTTACAACTGCATATATATTGAAAATCGCCCTATGGACATAGGACATAGACTTTTTAGGGTGGTCTCCACACTCAACCCCCAAATGACCTCTGATCAAACCATCGTAGACATACAAACGTTTCTGAGAATGGCCCAAATAAGCCGGAAACAATACAAGCAACCATGTTATTTCAACAAATCAAATCAATCGAAATATATATTTGTATTACTTATAAGTAAAACTGTGAGTAGACATGAATCTACAACAGACCAATCATCACCATCATACTCTCTCATTCATATCTCATGAATCAATGTTGTCCATTATCATAATTATTATGTCGAATTTAGGGATAATATTGTATGTATAGTTTTATCAAAATTAAGAGACAGCATGTTTTGTATTCGATCAACCTGAAATAAGGAGAAAGCATTATGTTGTTTGAAATGTAACAAACACAAAAACAAAACAAAAGAGTACTTATATATTGTAACCCTGTCACTTAGCTGTTTTGAATTGCTCGGGAGCAGTACTGAGTGACTCTAATCATGGCTGAATACCAGATGAACACCACATAATATAACACAGATCACATGTCCCTCTCCCTTTCACTATGCTCCTCTATAGAGGCCGGGGTGAAGGTATATATTATAGCGGTTACCTTGTAAACCAGCAACGAGGTTCAGTCTCTTGTCGGTCAGATTTTCAGAAAATGTGCAATTGGCAGCTCTACACATTTAGTAAATTCAGCTAAATTAAACTGAAAAATGGGCAGTACTCGGTATAACTGAATATATTTTATATTACCTTGATTCAGACAATCAGTTGGGATATGTTGAACCAAATTTTGAACATTATTCTTGTCTCAAATTTGAGTTATTTGTGATGATTGGAGAAGGCGAATTGTGCACTTTCTGGGGATTTCACTCATATATTATAGAGGCGGGGGTGAAGGTATATATTATAGCGGTTGGCAGGATACAACTCACTCAGGAGTTGCTCAAGGCCCTGTACCGAGTGACTCTAAGCTGCTCACGTCCCCCAATACTCACTTATCAGGGCTAATATATACCCTGCCTTACCCCCGGGCTTCCCCAGTCTCTCATATACTATACAGTTTGAACTCACTTTAAAGTCTAGTCTATAGATTATTAGGTTATACCTTATATATATAGAGGGGGGTGGATCCAATGCTTGAAATAATATATTAATGGAGACTTAAACAAGATATGGGTCAGATCTTCAGAAAATGTACAGTTCACCTTCACCAATCCTTTCAAATAACGCCACCTTTAAGACAAAAATGAGCTTCAAAATTCAGTTTAACAGAACAGAACTGATACTTTAAATCAATGGGATATCAAATATTCTCAGATATACCCGGTATTCATAATTGTTCTGTTTAATTTAGCAGAATTTCGTAAATGTATAAAGTTGCCAATTGTACATTTTCTGAACATCTGACCCATATATCAAACCATAGCTTACAGAGCAAAACCCAGTGGAGGGTTTGAAATCAAATTACGCTCTTTAAACTTTAAACCTGCTCTTTAAAAATGAGGAATTTGAATCTAAATAAGACTGTAACCAACAATGTATGTCCTGTGGGGGTTTAACTTATAATAATTCATTTTATACTCTTGGTCATAAAGTTTTAAGGTAGTGCTCCTCGTTCTCAAATACTAAAATTCACTTTAAATTCTAAATTTTGGAATTCTATTTGAATTAGAGTATTCTTATATCAAATGGCCCAATGTACGTTTTGAATCGATCGAGACGGAGGGTCAAATCGTACGACACCCCGAAGGGTGGAGTACAATTTGACCCGACGTCGAGATGGATTCAAAATGTTCAGAGGGCCATTTGATATTTATTTCATACGTAATTAAAAAGAGAAGACTATTTTAATGACATTTTACCTGGTTTCCTTATCGGAACTTAGCTTGAAAACTTTCGAAACGTGCAAGGCAGCGCTACACAGCAGAGCGCAACGTCACCAAGTGCGCAACGTCGGCAAACCAATGAAATTGCGTCATATTGGTCACGTGTTTATGCCCCGCTCAAATAGCACATGTGTGCTATTTGACATT
Source organism: Sthenelais limicola (assembly GCA_942159475.1). NCBI lineage: Eukaryota > Metazoa > Annelida > Polychaeta > Phyllodocida > Sigalionidae > Sthenelais > Sthenelais limicola. Next base: position 3,559,562 of record OW804095.1, on the reverse strand, counting down.
TCGAATAGCACCCCCGAATAGCACCCGTGAAATCGCACACATATGTAATAATATAAGGAATAACATTTTAATTAAAGAATGCCACCTTCAACTCTAGATTACTTCATGGAATTGAGTTTGTAAAGAGCGGTTAACAACATGCACAAACATCTTACAAAATATCATATATGTATATAATATACGGGTAGAGCGATTTCTATAAAAAGAGGTAGGAAAGAGGGTTTTTTTTGTGTCACATGTATTTGGAATCTGGGGTCTCCCCATCTACTTTGTTGGTCTCTACAGGTCTGTCGACCCTGTCTGGATGGTGTGGTTTGTGAAGGTATTTGGGGTGAAAATGTGATTTTGAAGCCTCTTTTAAATTGGGGTCCCTACACTCTATTTATAGCCTGGGAAAGCCCCTGTGAGACACAACGTCATTTCCCACAACCTTTCAGGGGGACCTAACTATATGCAGAGGAGTGGGAGAGTGAAAGAACAGGGGGAAAGAGGCGAGGGAGAGGATGTAGGCGAAGGGAGAGAAAAACAGGTATGAAAAACAGAGGAGAGGGGGAGGGAAATGAGGGAGAGGGGGAAGTGTGGGGAGAGAGGGTGACCGTCCGGAGGATGGGTACTTTGCTAGTATAATATTTACATACTGTCAAATATTCATTTAATTAGGTTGGGATATACAAAATTAAAATCACTTGGCAATTGCAATCTAATCGAGTACTTCATTTATAGATAGATCCTGGATAATTAGAAAGCAATAATGAATGTCAATAAATCAGGGAGGTATATACAGAGGGAGTAGAAACCACCCACTCACACAAGCAGCAGATGGTTGGAGCAGGGTGGTATATACAGAGGGAGTAGAAGCCACCCACTCACACAAGCAGCAGATGGTTGGAGCAGGGAGGTATATACAGAGGGAGTAGAAACCACCCACTCACACAAGCAGCAGATGGTTGGAGCAGGGTGGTATATACAGAGGGAGTAGAAACCACCCACTCACACAAGCAGCAGATGGTTGGAGCAGGGAGGTATATACAGAGGGAGTAGAAGCCACCCACTCACACAAGCAGCAGATGGTTGGAGCAGGGAGGTATAATTATACAGAGGGAGTAGAAGCCACCCACTCACACAAGCAGCAGATGGTCGACAGGTATATGGTGTTGCCACTGCATGCCATGCTGCAGTGCTGTTGTTGACACTAGTATTACAATATAGCCCATGTAGCTTGGATTGCCCTTTTCAAGTGACAGCATACTATGGACACACCAGAGCTATGTATAAATTTATACATAGCTCTGGACACACTTATAAATAATTGGCACTAGTAGTAGTAGTGGCATTATATTCAACTATATGCCATTTGAGCATAATCCTTGTCTCTACTCCCTCTGTATATACCCCCCTGCATTTTAATTATTCGTGTAGCCTATGGCAGAGGCAAAAAATCCAAAAAATTATTCCATTGTACTTGTTTGATTGAAATGTACTTGATACCTGCATGTCTATCTAGATAAACTATTTTTGTAGGATGTTACCATCATGAACTATACCACTAAATGTTAAAAACCTAAAAAATTCTCTATATATTGATATCGATTATTGTTTTGAAATGGTTACCATGAGATTACCCTTGTGTAAGCAATGGAACTGGAATCAATAAAATTTCTTTAAAAAAAAATAAAAAAAAAGTACCTCCCTGAATAGATCTAGCATCTGCCAGTAAGTAGTATATAGGAATTGACGCACCATTTTACAAAATATCACATATCATTTTCTTCTAAATTTTTCACTAGTACTAGGTCACCTCACAATATCTGAAGGGAGGAGGTGAAACTCTAGCCATGCCCAGTTTCGAACTAACAACAGTCTGCACATGCCAGTGATCCATCCCAGTGCTTTAGACCAGTTGGCCACCCGACATCTCCCATATAGGTGTATACGTGTTCTTATTTTTTTGTAAATACGAATATTTAAATCCAGTTGAGCTTGAAGTCCTCCCACTTGTAGGGAGACCCACTGATTTGTCTCTTCCCATTTGACGATAAAATTATAACAAAAACATGTACCACCACAAGATTATATATACCCACCATCTACCAGTTGTTGAACTCCAATCACGTGTCCAGGCATGCGCAGTGTGAGCAGCCCTTTCCTGAGTGATCAAGCATCTACAAGCAGCGGTACTCCAGAGGGCCACCAGAGGGCATGCAGCTATTAGTTAATGTATATAGCTAGACAACAGTAGCAGTAATCCCTGTAGTGCATGGTATCCCCGTAATGGTATCCCTGTAACACACGGTATCCCTGTAACACACGGTATCCATGTTCCATGTAGTAGTCCAAGTGTGTTAGGTATATCTACCTGTAGTGACAAATAATCCAATATACCAAAGTTGTACTCTCAGCTAACATTAGTCAAGAAATGAACATTTTCTACTTTATTCTTTTCCAAACCGTCTAAAAGTCTTTTGACCAAACTTTGGATGATTTTCCCCAGTTCATTTTGCGATAGCCGGGTTTTTCAAACGTCACCATTTGTTATTATCACTCAATGGCCGTCGTTTTTGTTCAGCTGATTCAACTTCGAACACTTATAGCAGCAGTAGAATATTGATAACTTAAGTCATGATATGAGTAAATGTGGTAAGATCTGCTTTGTGTTAATAGCAGACAACGCAGCTTTAAGCCTTAAGTGATGACGTAGGGTTCAGGCAATGTGCACTGCCCTCAAGGACTAGCTTTAGGGGCGCTGTGTACAATGCCAGGGAAAGTTCCGCTTTATGGCCAGGTGTGGGTTCACTGCCAGTACCAGCAAGTGTTGGCCTTTGACTTTGTACTCCTTGTTTCTCCTCCCACTCTCAGAAGTTACACAGGAGCTTGGCTTACATCAAATGATCCATCAAATGATCCTGTGCTAATCCTTTATTGTCTGTGTCCTTTATAGAGTCTATAGAAGCTCCACCATAGAGTAAAGTCTACCTTAAGCTTGTCTAGTCTTACACTGTTCTCTATCCGTCATACTATGCTGTATTTATACTGCACAGAATGACACAACTGATGCTTCTCATGTTCTCTCCTTTATTATTCCTTCACTAAGCGCATGTATCGCATTGAATTGTTATTGAGCTAAGCGTTATTGGAGCAATTGGGTAAAGAGCCCACCAAGGGAGATTAAAGCATCCATTGAGTACAGATCTTCAACAGTGATCCGTACAGTACAGGGTATTTGTGTTGTCTATCCTATAGCTCGTCTAGTCGTGGATACACCCTCCCTAGTGTATATATGGGTCAGAACTTCTGAAAATGTACAATCGGCAGATCCACAAATATATTTGTTTTGTTTTCTCACTGAATAAATGCCTTTATTTCACTGAGGTAAGATGAACCAACAGATCACTGGAGCCATGTATTATCCCATGTAAACCTGGATAGAGATACAGTTGTAGTTAATCACATTAGTCATAAAGCATTCCACGTGTAATCTATGATATCCTTGATCATTCCTTAATATATCTATTGTTTTTACTCACTGAATGAAGGCTTTTTCTTCACTTAGGTATAAAGAACCAACAGCCCACCCACGAGAACCTTCATTTGTTGTCTTTAACCACATTGGTCATAAAAAGATGTCACCAAGAAATGTATGATATCCTTTATCATTCCTGATTATATTTTCTGGGTTTTTTTTCACTGACTGAGTACATTTCCTTCACTGAGGTATGATGAACCAACAGCCCAACACACGAGACCTCAGTAGATACAGTAAGCCACATTGATCATAAAAGCATGCCCCATTAAATCTATGATATCCTTTAACATGCCTGACTATATTCTCTGGGGCTTTTGCACTGAATGACTACCTTGCTTCACTAAGGTGAGATAAACCACCAGGTAATGTTGGTCATAAAAAGATGTCACCAAGAAATGTATACATGATATCCTTCATCATTCCTTAATATTTGTTCTCACTGAATGAAGGCTTTTCCTTCACTTGGATATAATGAACCAACAGCCCTACACACAAGAACCTTCAGCAGGTGCGTTAACCACATTGGTCATAAAAAGATGTCACCAAGAAATGTATAATATCCTTTATCATTCCTTAATATATTTTCGAGGTTTATCCCACTGACTGACTACCTTTTCTTCACTCAGGTAAGATGAACCAACAGTCCTACACACAAGAATCCTCAGTAGTTAACCACATTGGTCATAAAAGCACTCTCGATGAAAGCTATGATATCCTTTATCATTCCTGGGGCTTTTGCACTGAATGAACACTAAGGTGAGATTTACCAATAGAGTGTTACAGCAGGGTTATAGCCGCTAATGTAGTGTGGGGCATTCAGGCAGATGTAAGCCTCCCATTGACACACTACCGGTCTCCTCTGGTATCCATGGTAAAGGGCTTGTTGCTATAGAGACTGCCCTCTCCAGACGTCCTCCTCCAGGAGGTGAGCTCTAGACACTGGAGGAATTGTTGTTGTTATGGTAACAGGGTAGCTAGCACACGTGGTGGAGGGAGCTGCAGGAGGAGGAGGAGGAGTAGAGCTGGTGCTGGAGGGGTTCTGGTAGAATGGCTAGGTAGGGAGGACTGTGGAGGAGTGGTAGGGTGCAGTATGGAGGAAGGTGAGGTCGCAGTCTAGGCTCATAGTTGAGGGAGTCCCTCCAAATCGAGGGAAAGCCTCTCAGTCTAGGCTCAGAGTTGAGAGAGTTCCTCTAAACTGAGGGAAAGCCTCACAGTCTAGGCTCAGAGTTGAGAGATTCCCTCCAAACTGGGGAAAAGCCTCTCAGCCTAGGCTCAGAGTTGAGAGTCCCTCCAAACGGAGGGAAAGCCTCTTGCAGTCTAGGCTCAGAGTTGAGAGAGTCCCTCCAAATGGAGGGAAAGCCTCTCGCAGTCTAGACTCTGAGTTGAGAGAGTCCCTCCAAACTGGCGGAAAGCCTCTTAGCCTAGGCTCAGAGTTGAGAGAGTCGCTCCAAATGGAGGGAAAGCCTATTATTCTAGGCTCAGAGTTCCTCTAAACTGAGGGAAAGGTTCTCAGTCTAGGCTCTGAGTTGAGAGAGTCCCTCCAAACAGAGGGAAAGCCTCTCGCTCCAAAGCACAAAATGCCTTTAGAATTCAATTAAGGACCAGGACAGCCATTAGTGCAGTAGGTATCAATCACTGACATACCATTCTAATCTGATCTGAGAGAATCTGAGCCTGGACTGCAAAAGAGATAGAGAGAGAGAAAGTCCGCAATCATGTGTCATTCAATCTACGGTAACAAGGTGTCCATGTGGACCTGCTAGCTGCAGTAGGGGCAGTAGGTAGGACGACCAGGATGAGGGGTAGGTACCTTGTCATGGAGATGCACTGGAGGAGATGTGAGTAGTATATGGAGAGGTGGCGATACAGCAGGGTATAGGGACTACTGTATAGACCCGTGCCTCTAGGTGGGCCAGTCCACGGTTATGTGTAGCTACATATTAATCCATCTTGGGGGTGATTTTTGGCTATAATTTTCCACTAAAGACAGGCAATTTGTAATATTCATTTATATCTGTGAGTTTTGGTAATATCGTTGACGCATGAAAATGACTACCCTTGTTGGTTATGATATTGCTTTTAAGGAGTACATGTACAGTTAGGCTTAAGTATATTGGACAGATTTTCAGAAAATGTACAATTGGCAGCAGTACACATTCAGTCAATTAGGCTGCAATTTGGTCAATAGTAGGTAAATTCTGCATTGCATTGATTCTAGTAATCTGTTTGGTTAGATTGAACTATATTTTTAACTTTATTTTTGTCTGAAATTTGGGTTATTTGAGAGTATTGGTGAAGTTGAATTGTAACTTTTCTGGTGACTTCACCCATATTCGACAGATAACCTTACATATTACTATTTATCTAATTGTTGTCATCAAATGCAAACAGTAAACATAAAAGTAAGGGATTTAAAAGTTTGAATATTGAATATAGGTTCTTGTAACAGGAGATAAATTTCTAATAATTCCTTGGTCACTGATCTCTGGGAAAAGTGCAAAACAATGTATAAATGTACTCCCCTTTGATATCTGAATTGATTCTGAAATTTATATCAAATAATCTAATGTGTAAATAGTGTTCTGCTATGCTCTGACTTAAACAAGTCTTGAAATCAAAATAGCACTCACTTGGACCTATCTGCATGGAGCGACGTCATCTCCAGGCCTCTCTATGGTAACGGCCTCATGTATGTCTTCATTCAGTTGGTGGCGCCGTCTTGTGGAAACCGATGGATTTACTAAACAGCACATGACTGACATGCTGTAGATCTATGTAGATTTTGTACTTATTCAAGTTTCCATCACCTAATATTGGACAACCTCATTTCTAGAACTAATGTAACACAGACATTCGTAGAATTGCCTTAGATTACCTACTAGAGTGGACCAGTGTATGATCAGCTGGGATATATTGAAACAGAATGATTATAGATCGCATAGAATGTTATTATGAAATAGTAGTAGAGGTATTTGAATGTTGTTAGTAAACAATCCTCTAGGTAATCATCACGATAAATAAGATTGCAGAATGGAAAGAAAAGCACTGCATTAAAGACTGTCAATTGTTTAGCTATCGAAATTGAATTGTATAAACACTGAACAAACCCATAACACTATATCTACATATCATTGTTAGATCGGTATTATATAATTGCAAGGGCAACGCATGAAATATAACAGCGATCTCTGTTATGCGTATTTGGAAATGAAGATTGAAATCAATATTTGTAATGTAATATGGCCAATACAAATATTTAAAAAAAAAAGAATATTGATAATTACAAACAAAATTACTAAAGTTTTAGGGGAATGTGTCACAAGTCGGCAAAGTGATATTTCTCAAAGTGATTTATCCACCAAAACTCTTGCTCAGAATGCTGAGCTTCTTAAAATAATGATTAATATTGGGTATATCTGAGTATATTTGGTATCCTATTGAATTAAAGTATCAGTTTTGTTATGTTAAACAGCATTTTGAAGCTCATTTCTGTCTTAAATGTGGGTTATTTTAGAGGATTGGTGAAGGCAAATTGTACATTTTCTGAAAATCTGACCCATATGTAAAGACTTGTAATTCTTAACCATTTTATATAAATGTACTAAAACAAGGTGCTTTGATCTACATTTTGCCAACTACTGTTAAAATTCCTGTTTTGTCAATATATGTTTTATTGGACCTGGCGTCCATTGGAAGACCTGAGTAATCACACATCAAAGTAATCAAAATAAAGAATACAATCTTACATTTACATAGCCAATACATGCATAGTCAAGAATAAGGGATAAAGAAAGACAAAATCATTCAAATACTATCTGTGCATGCACAGGTTTTCCTAGTCTCCCTGAAATCTTTTAGAGGGAAATATTAAAATATCTTGTTAATGATTCTTTTCTGTTGTTTCTGCTTCCAACTCATACAGGTGAGTAATAATATTGACTTATACATTACATACTTTTACTGGAAAATAGAAACAGTACAATAATCTCATAGAGATAGTAGAATACATGGCGTACCACATAATTTCAACATTTATACAATTACATGATATATGCTGTGTGTTTTTGTAGAGAGATATTGGATTGCTTTGGGCACAATAATTCTAATATTTTGGGTTGTTTATAGGCAGGCCCACATATCAAGCAACAGGATGGCGTACAACCGGTCGAGTGGTAGTGCATCTTTCTAGGTAAGTGTTAATGTGGCTAGGTAGAGATTCACACAACACCAAACAATGGGCCCGTTGTAGAACGAGAGACAGAGAGACAGAGAGAGAGGAGGGGGGGGGGCAGATGGAGGAGGGGAGAGAGAGCAAGGTTAGGCGGTTAGATCCTGAATTTATGTTCGTGAGTTTTCTCTAAGCCTCCCGGGAAACAAAGCC